>CM040460.1:12580906-12623167 GCA_022758105.1 Pangasianodon gigas | reverse complement strand
AATGGAGGAACTCTGTAAAAAATGGCTGTAATTCCTAAACAGTTAATGCAATATTTTTGTTAAACCCCTTGAATTAAAGCTGAAAGTCTACGCTTCAGTCACATCTTGACTGCTTCATTTCAAATCCACTGTGGTGGTGTACAGAGGCAAAATTACCAAAACTGTGTCACTGTCCCAATATTTATGGACCTGACTGTAACTTTCAAAATCAGACTGTGGTTAGCCTAATTATTGTGATGAGGGATTGGGTCATTGGGCCATGGTTGGCAACTGACCAAACCTTCTTATGTGGGGATAAGCTAAGAGATACAGGCTCATTTGTAGTGATAACTTGAGAGTTGCTGCCTTGGTTTTGTTTATTTTTATTTGTTAAATGTTTTTCTTCTCCTTCCACTATCATTTTATTTGTTTTTAAATATTTTATTTTTTAAATTTATTTTTCCCTTGTACGACCATAGGAAAGGAAGGCGTTTAGAAGGGTGGGGTTGGGTGGGCAGGGCATAAGACATGTTCTCAGACAGTGGTTGGGTTTTTTTGCTAATAAAATATTAAATAAACAAACAAATATATATATACACTGATCAGCCAGGTCAAGTAGGTCCCCCTTGTGCTGCCAAAACAGCTCTGACCCATTGAGGCATGGACTCCACATGACGTCTGAAGGTGTGCTGTGGTATCTGGCTTTGTCATGTTCCTCAAACCATTCCTGAACAACTTTTGCAGTGTGTCAGGGCGCATTATCCTGCTGAAAAAGGCCACTACCATTAGGGCATACCGTTGCCATGAAGGGGTGTACTTGGTCTGCAACAATGTTTAGGTAGGTTCTACATGTCAACGTAACATCCACATGAATGCCGGGACCCAAAGTTTCCCAGCAGAACATTGCCCAGAACATCACACTGCCTCCTCCGGCTTTGCCTTCTTCCCATATTGCATCCTGGTGCCATCTTTTCCCCAGGTAAGTGACGCACACACACTGTGGGAAGAAGGCAAGCTGGCGGAGGCAGTGTGATGCCCTGGGCAATGTTCTGCTTTGGAAACCTTGGGTCCTGGCATTCATATGGATGTTACTTTGACACTTACCACCTACCTAAACATTGTTGGAGACCACGTACACTCTTTCACAACAACGGTATTCCCTAATGGCAGTGGCCTCTTTCAGCAGGATAATACGCCCTGCCACACTGCAAAAATTGTTCAGGAATGGTTTGAGAAACATGACAAAGAGTTCAAGGTGTTGACTTGGCCTCCAAATTCCCCAGATCTCAATCTGATCAAGCATCTGTGGGATGTGCTGGACAAACAAGTCCGATCCATGGAGGCCCCACCTCGCAGCTTACAGGACTTCAAGGATCTGCTGCTAATGTCTTCGTGCCAGATACCACAGCACACCTTCAGAGGTCTTGTGGAGTCCATGCCTCGACGGGTCAGGGCTGTTTTGGCGGCACAAAGAGGACCTACGCAATATTAGGCAGGTGGTTTTAATGTTATGGCTGATCGGTGTATACATGTGCAATATCCTTGGTATTTATATATATGTGCAAGATCTGTGGAATGACAATTAACTACTGAGTTTGTGTTTGTGAGACTCAATCAGTGGAGTAGGAGGTACTGAGTAGTGTTGCACTGTGGAGTCTGATGGCTGATGGCACGAAAGAGCCCCCAGAGGCATGTGGCTGAACTTGCTCCTAAGCCACCTCATCTCAGTATGATAGCTTTCAGCTTCCCTGTCATCCTCTTCTCAATCACTGTCTCCACACTGTCCAGGTCCCACCACAGAGATGGCCTTCCTCACCAGCTTGCCCAGTTTGTTGGCATCACAAGTCCCAATGCCACCTCCCCAGCACACCACAGCAAAGAAGATAATGTTGTCCACTACAGATTGGTAAAACCTCCATAACACTATCTCCACTCCCTCCCCCCTTATGGTGATAGGGGTTGAGGGCCTATTGCTGTGCCGGAAGTCCACCGCCAGCTCCAGAACCAGCCTCTCAAGGGTCTTCATTACATGTGATATTAAGGCCACAGGCCTGAAGTCATTGAGAGCGCTGGGACGTCCTTTGTTGGGCAGAGGGACTATGCAGGATGTCTTCCAGATTTAGGAACCTTATTCAGCCTCAGGAAGAGGTCAAAAAGATGCTGAAACAATCGTGCGAGCTGTTCCGCACACATTTTAAGCACCCTTGGGTTGATGTTGTCAGATCCCCTGGCCTTGTTAATCTTGGTCTTAGTGAGCTGCCGTCTCACCTGACTGGTCATGATCATGATGACTGGGGTGGTTGGGGATATGGTGGGGCTGGGGGAGGTGTTGTGATGTCATTCTCCATCATGATGTTGTCTGCAGGTGAGAAGAGGTTGACTATGGCTGTCTTGCCCCAATCTTGTCGTGCCGCATGGAGGCCTGCAGAGAAGGGGGCAGCTGAGGTGTGAATGGGGACATCAATCTTGGAGGTGTGAATGGGGACATTTGAGGAGGTGGACGGAGGTTCGGCCTGCATTGGTGAGTCACACCTGTTGAAAAACTGGTTTAACTCGTTGGCATGACCCTTTGTTCCTTCAAATGTTCCTTCTGACATTTTCCTGCCAGTAATGCTCATCACTCCACCCCACACCTCTCTTGGATTGTTCTGTTGCACTTCCCCTCAATCCTGTTCTTATAGTAGTCTTTATCCCTCCTCAGCTCCCTCCTCAGCTCCTTCTGTATTCCCTTCATGGCATCTCCAGTGTCCCCTGCCATGAATGCTCTCTTCTTCCTGTTCAGCAGGGCTTTGATGTCCCTGTTGATCCTAGGCTTATTGTTGGGGAAGCACACGGACCTTCTTGGTGGGGACAACACTCTCCTCACAGAACCTGATGTAGTCGGTTACACACTGAGTGAGACCCTTGATGTCATCCCCATGATATTCCTGTAAAACTCCATCAGGGCCTCCTCTGTCTCCACAGACCACAGCTGCACTGTCCTGGTGCTTATAGACTGTCTCCTAACAACAGGCTTGTATGTAGGTGAGAGATGTATCAAACAGTGGTCTGATTTGCCGGGGTGGGGGGGACGGTAGCGATGTATGCCTCCTTAACATTGGCATACAGCAAGTCCAAGGTCTTATCCCCTCTAGTATTGTGGGTTACATACTGGGTAATGTTGGTCAGGGTCTTTGTGATTTTAACATGATTCAAATCTCCAGCAGCTCAACATCAGGCATGCAAATTGTTGCCTTCGTAGTAATGTGCCCTGGGTTACACTAAATGAAGGCAGCTGCAGTAAAGGCCTGGCAAAGCATCTCAAGTGAGGAAACTCAGCATTTGGTGATGTCCATAGGTTCCAGACTCCAGGCAGTCACTGATTGCAAAGAATTTGCATCCAAGTAATAAAAATAATCCTAATATTTATGATTATGTTAGTTTGTCCAATTACTTTTGAGCCTGTGAAAATGGGAGGACTATGTAAAAAATGGCAGTAGTTCCTAAAAGGTCAATATTTTTGTTAAACCCCTTGAATTAAAGCTGAAAGGCTACACTTCAATCATATATTGTGGTGGTGTACAGAGGCAAAATTACAAAAATTATATCACTTGTCCAAATACTTATGGACCTGACTATATGTACATGAGGGGGGACCCAAAAATTTCCAGAATTGTTAAAAAAACTAGTGTTATAAAACTTACAACATTTCTCCTTTAATCCCCTTCAAAGTACTCATGATGCGATACACTTGTCCCAGTGTTTCTCCCATTCCTGGAAACATTTCCAGCAGTCATCTTTCGTCATCATGTCTAGAGCTGTCTACCTTTTTTTCTGGATTTCTTCCATGGTGGTGAATCTTTTCCCCTTCAGTCTTGTTTTTAATTTTGGGAAAAGAAGAAGTCTCAAAGAGAAAGATGGTGGATGTGAAATGATAACCACATTGTTTCTGGTTAAAAAACATCTCTGGACGTTTTTTCCTGATGCTTTCCAGTAGACACGTAAGCACTTTAATGTAAAATAGCTTAGGTGCACATGCCACATTCAAATTCTGGGAATTATTGGGTCCCCCTTGTATATAGACATAACCCTGAGTGCTCTGGAACACCAAACTATCAAAAGTTCTGCTTTTAAAGAGGTAGTCACACTTCTTGATTAATTAACTTTAATTAATTAACTAATCTTGTGCATTTCATTAGAAAGTAATTGAAAGGCCACCCAGAGTTACTATCTGGATGAGAAAGGATCAAAAAGCTTACTTTTTGCTGCCTGTGGTCCTAGTAGATATACTTCTGTCTTGTCAGAATTAAGGAGGAAGTCTCTCAGCATCCAGTGTCTAATGTCCTTTACACATTACTCAACTTTATTAAGCTGGTGTCTCTCATCTGCCTTTACTGGAACATATACAGAAATGTTTCACGGTTCACATCCTGCTGGGTGCTTCTGTTCAATGTCCATTTGTTCTATATGTAATGCAGGTTATTGGATGAATTTGTGGGGCTTTTTAGGAAAGTTTTACATCATGGATACATTTTCTTGTTCTGTTGTACCTGTGTGCACATAAAATACAAAACAAACCTTTGTAATATAGCTTATATTCAATTAAAACTCTTATGTTGGTCATTACATCTATTCTATTAATATTTGTCCTTAGACACACACAGACACACACACAGACACAGAAACATACTGCTGCTACTTAAATTTGCAAAATTGCACATTTTGCACATGCACTTTTTGACTGTGGTCTCTTGCACATAAGGAGAAAACATCTTGTGCCACCGGTGTATAATTGCACTGTGTTTATACAAACTGATGCCTAATGTATCTTTTATTGTACTACCATTGTCTTTACTACTGCAGTACAGCCTATCTACATCACATTAGTACTTGTAGTATATTTCGTATCATTCTTGTAATATATATCACATTCCACCTGTACACTCTACCCCACAGTGCAATTTCCAACCATTTTATAACACTATCTGTACTGTACTGATGGTTTATTGGAAGGAATGCAGAGTAAGAACCTCACTGTATAGTGTAACTGCCTGTTTTACTGTGCATAATAACAATGAACTCTTGAATCTTAATGAACTGTCAAAATGTGTGTAGAATCCGGTGTGTATGGGTACAGAGGAACACTCAGGAAGCAGGGAGAATGTCAGAAGAGCGCTCCTCTCACTTTTATTTTTTTGCAGTGCTTTTCAGTGTACTTTCAAAAACTAAAAAAAAAAAAACTAACTAACTGAAATGTGACCCAAAAGGGGTGTCACTATCATCAATAAAGATTAGTGAGCCTGCTCCAGAAGCAGTCAAGCCCAAGCCATGACACTTCCCCCACCATGCTTGACTGATGAGCACGTATGTTTTGGATAATGAGCAGATCCTTTCTTTCTCCACACTTTTGACTTTCTGTCACTTTTGTAGAGGTTAATCTTGGTTCCAGAACTTTTGTGGCTCATCTCAGTATTTCTTTGCGAATTCCAATCTGGCCTTGCGATTCTTACTGGTGATGAGTGGTTTGCATCCTGTGGTATAGCCACTATATTTCTGGTCTCAAAGTCTTCTTCGAATGGTGGATTGTGATGCCTTCACCCCTGCCCTGTGGAGGTTGTTGGTGATGTCACTGAGTGTTGTTTTTGGGGTTTTCTTCACAGCTCTCACAATGATTCTGTCATCAACTGCTGTTGTTTTCCTTGGGTGACCTGCTTGATTTCTGGTTGTTAGTACACCAGTGATTTATTCAGGCAAAACTCAGGGCTCAAACCAAGAGTAGACAATCAGAGCTGTTAATTAATAACAGAGCTAACAGATCACACCTGTGCAACAAGAAACACCTGTCAGTCACATGTTCCTATATTTTTATCATTTGAAAAATGGGTGGGTTCAAACAAAAGATACCATGTTCTAAGTTGTTTAACATCATCTAATATTCATCTTTTAATCTTAAACCCAAATTTCTTCAGTGTATAGCAAAAACAAAAGTATTGGCCTTGCTGTTCCAATACTTTCAGAGGGGACTCTAGATGGAGTAAGGCAGTGGGCTACACCATGCTTGGTTGAAGAGAAGTATAGTCTGAAAAAGGAGAGATTCAACCAAATGTTGAAGGCTATGTTGTGGGCGTTTATCTCACAAACAGAGGCTGACTGGGACCAGTGGGTACCATATCTGTTGATGCCTCAATTTGCAGATGACTGTGGTCCAGTATTTCATCCAGATGAGGTAACGGCTCGAGCAGATGATATTACTGGCCCAATAGAATATGAACAGGGCACAGAAGAACCAGAAGACCTGGCATGATCGGAATGCCAGGGATAGAACTTTCATGCCTCGTCAGCAGGTGTTGTTACCCACCAATGACAGCAAGCTTTTGGCAAAGTGGCATCGTCCATGTAAGGTCGTTTGTAAGACTGGAAGGGTGACCTATGAAACCTTCATGCCAGAGAGGGGTAAGCAGAACCAGACATTTCACGTGAACCTCCTAAAAGAGATAGCTGTGAAGACTCAGCTGTTTGTATGGGCTGTAGCGGAGTAAGAGGAACCAGCAGAACAGTACTTCCTCATTAGCAACAGCCCACATGTAGTGGATGTGTCCCATCTGCCACCAGGACAGCAGCAGCCGCTGAAAGAGCTTTGGATTCAGACCTTTTTAATAGTGATGGTGAAATGAAGCTTCGCGAAGCACCGAGGCTTTCCCCTCAACTGTATCATGAAATGGTTCATTACTCAAAGCTTTTCAACACATGCACACTAGCATCTGTGCATGTGTTGAAAAGGCATCTTGTGGTCAAAAGGTTGAAAAGCTGCCTTTGCTTCCCAGAGGATCCAGCCATTTTATGATTGTTTCTTGTAATAAATCAATAAACCCTTTGTACTCTGAAAACCATAAACCATAAAATATAAAAATAATTAGTCTTTCATTTACTTTCTTTTATTTACTACTTCCCCTGCCTTTGAGAATATTCTCTCACATGGGACTGAGGAGGCAGGAGTGTATAAAAATTCCAGGGCAAGATGATGAAGATGATGGCTAGACAGCCTTTTGTATAGCCCAGAAATGCATGGGATCTTCTGTGCCTGGAATATTTGGGTCACTGAGGTACTGTTGAACCTCAACTGTGGCATCTGCAGTCGCATTCTTCATCCTTCTGGTTTCTATGACATGACTGTCCAGTAGATCGCACAGAACTTTACTTGAAAAAGGATAGAATAATAAAAATAAAATTTTAATGGAATTCATGTTCTCTGCAATATTCAATTCAATTTTATTTGTATAGCACATGTATGCATGCATGCAATGTCCACTGTTAAAGTGCTATACAAATAAAATTGCATGAATACATACATGCATGATCCATGCCAAATGTAATAAAACACACACACACACACACACACTACCATAAACAGTACCTGATTGGGTTGCATGGCTCCCTGTGGCTCCTGCTGGCTCTGGTTGTGATGAGGGGATTTGAGAGGATGTGGATGGGGTGTTTTGGACTGCCTCAGCTCTTATGATTGCAGCACATTCTGCTGTCAGGTGTCTGACAGCGGTCTGTGCATTTGACTGGCTGCAGAAGCCTACAGTTTAAAAAAGTATATCAAGCAGAGTTGCCAGGGTCAGAACACTCATAGTCTCCTATGTAGACATCCTCTCCATGAGAAGCCTCAGGAGGTTGTTGCACAATTGCAAAGCCCTCTCATCGTCAACCTGTGACCTTTGAGGTGATTGCATGCCTCAGCATTCGTATAAGAGGAATCACCTTTGACCCTGACACTCTCTTCTCCTCTGACAATTCTATGGTAGCCTCACTGAAGTGGCACAGTACACCAAGACATTCATTGACTCTTCTGAAGTCAAAGGTGTGAGGTTTGTTTTCAGAGTAACCAAAGCAGCACCTACTGGCTCTCTCTGAGCAAAGAGGTGCTCTAACATGGCATACGTGCTGTTCCAACGAGTATCGACCTCCTGAATTAACTTGACTGATCATCCTAACTGAATTATGCAGTTTGTTTGGCAGATCTTCAGGCTGCTGGCACATGCTACCATATTGGCAGCGGCATCAGTTACAAGACATCACACTTTGTTCGGGAATACCCCATTCCTCCATCCAATCTGTCTTCACTTCAGCTATATTCTCAGAAGTATGACTTTTTGAAAATTTTCCCACCCCCAGTAAAACTGTGGACAGCTGATCCTTTTCATTTATAAATCATGACATGTCACTGCTAGATATGCATCCATATGTAAAGATGTTCACATGTCTGATGTGAGGCTTACATCTTTGGCCTTTTTCACCTCTTCCTTTCCTTCTCTTTGGCCTTCTTGTATTTATCCTCAAGTATTTTCTTTAATGACTGGCGGGATGGAATAATGTAGGTTGGGTCTAAAATTCTAACAAACTCCCTAAAGCCAGCATCTTCAACAATTGTAAATGGCTGGTAATCTTTTACAATCATGTTGACCACGGCCCCATCAATCATTTGTTTTCTGATCCCTGCAATACAGTAAAGAATTTAAATTATAACTGCAGTAATACATAACATCATTTAAAACATTAAAGTATACAGTTTAGCTTCCTCCACTATTTAAGATACCTTATTATAAAGACTGCAATAGACAAAAAAATAAATGACTGATGAGAAATCTTATACCTTGGCTGCTTGTAGCTGTTGGTCCAGTTCTCATGTTTCGCTCTAAAATGTCTCAACATTGAGGATGTGTTTTTATTATATGACAACTACTGAGAACAAATTAAGCAATCAACCTACAGAAGAAGCCCACGTGTATTACATTGAGTACATGTAATATTTTCATATAAATTATGTAATATTTTACATAACTTATTACATATTGAATATACACAAAACTACATGTTTAAATATTTATTTGTATTATGGTTTATTCTTATCAAATCGTATGATTCTTATTAATATTACTATTGATGTTATTATTATTATAATTCTTGATATTATTAAACTCACTTTATTTGTTGACACGACCTGAAAATGCTGCCAGACTTCAGAATTGCCTCTTTTCTTGGCTGGTTCTAGGCTAACAATTCAACAGAACTCACCCTCTGTTTCACTGTCTCAATTCACTACCGAAGCGAATGACACTCGAAATCTGCGCAAGGGATTCACGCTATTTTTAATCAGAATATGAAGCAGTCACGTGGCTGTGTGCGGAAACAAAGCTTCGGACATCACAGATCACATGGTTATGGCAAACCGCACCGTAGCTTCGGCACAGTGCTTCACTGTGAGATGTTTTATTTTTGATACAAGCTTCGAAGCCTCGGTGGTGAACGTCACTATGCAATAAAGAAAAAACATCCAGTAAGCAGCAGTTCTGTGGATGGAAACGCCTTGTTTCATGAGAAAGGTCAACAGAGAATGGTTTGTTCCAGCGGACAGAAAGGTTACAATAACTCAGATAACCTTGAGGCGGATAGGCTACAACAGCAGAAGACCACGTGGGGTTCCACTTTTCTCAGCCAAGAACAGAAAGCTGAGGCTGCAGTGGGCCAGGCTCACCGAAACTGGACAATTAAAGACTGGAACAAGGTAGCCTGTCTGATGAATCTCGATTTCTGCTGAAGCACACAGATAGCAGGGTCAGAATTTGGCACCAACAGCATGAATTCATGGACCCAACCTGCCTTGTATCAACAGTCCAGGCTGATGGAGGTGGTGTAATGGTGTGGGGAATGTTTTCTTGGCACACTTTGGGCCTGCTATACCAATCAATCATCACTTGAATGCCACAGCCTATTTGAGTATTGTTGCTGACCATGTGCATCCCATTATGGCCACAATATACCCATCTTCTAATGGCTACTTCCAGCAGGATAATGCACCATGTCACAAAACAAAAGTCATCTCAAACTGGTTTCATGAACATGACAATGAGTTCAGAGTTCTTCAGTGACCTTCCTACTCACCAGATCTGAATCCAATTTCTGGGTTTGGGGCAGTTAGCAGTCAGGGAGCAATTATATTTGAGCTTTGGGGCAATTAGGTGTCTGGAGGGGTATTTTTGCATTTTATGGCAATTAGCAGGCATAGTTGTATTTATGGATGTGAGTAAATAGACAGAGGATTACTTTTGGAGATAAAGGCCTATCTTGACTTTGTCAAGCCAACATAATAACTAGAAAGTGAAATTATAGAGCAAATTTCATGTTGACTTGACAAAACCAGATAAGAGGATAAAAGGTAAAAAAAAAAAAAAAGGCTAAAAGATTAAATAGTTTGTTCATGGTGAAGAAAGGGTTAATTTAACAAAAAAGTTTTTAAAAAACTGTAACGCAAACAGAAATACGTAATATACTATATTGAAGGTCTTCATAGTGATTATGAGTATGTTTGTAAATAAATTTCTATGGGTGAATGGACAAATGAAAAAGCGAAATTCTTTGGTTACATGCAAGTTTGTGTATGATTGATTTATTGATTGTTAGATACATACTATATGGGTGGTGGCTAAGCAGTTGGTAGAATATTAATGGTAATCTATGGGTGATGAATAAATGACAAATAGTAGAGTGCAGGTCAGAATGACTTTGAATCAGTGCCTAATGGCCTACGCCCTGGGACAGTATAAGTGAAATGGTTTCTGTCAGCCAAACAGTACTACAATGGAATTGTGCTGTTGAATAGGAATATGGAGTAAATGGCAAAATGGAGGGTGTATTTAGCAGAAATAGGTGATATCTGGGTTTAGGGCAATTAGCAATCAGTGGACAATTATATTTGGGTTTTGTGGTAATTAGCAGGCAGGCTTGTTTTTATATTTGTGTTTGGGGCAATTACACATCATGGAGGTATTTATTTTTTGGTGTTGGGGCAATTCATAGGCAGGGGAATATTTAAATTTTGGTTTGTGACAATTAGCAGTCAGGGTGGTATTTATATTTCTGTTTGGGACAATTACAGGTTATGGGGGTATTTATTTTGTGGTCTGGCCCATTTAGCATTCAGGGATATATTTAATTTGGGTTTTGGGTGTATTTAGCAGTCATGGGGTATTTATGGTGTTAGGGTATTTAGCAGTCGTTGGTGCATTTATATTTGGGGTTTGGGGCAATTAGAGGTCAGAGGGATATTTATTTTTGGGTGTTGGGGAAAAAAGCAGTCACATGGTATTTAAGTTTGGGTTGGAGGTATTATATTTCATTGCCATATTTGGAGGAAATTTACAGGCAGGGTGATTAAGCAATTACAGTTCACAGAGGTTGTTTTTTTTTAACTTTTGGGGCAGTTAGCAGCAGTCAAGTTGGTATTTATATTTACGTGTGGGGCAATTTGAGGTCACAGGTATTTATTTGGTTTATTTATTGGTATTTATTGGTTTGGGGCATTAAGCATTGAGGGGTTCATTTATTTTTTGGCTTTAGGTGTTTTTAGCAGTTATAGGGGAGTTCTGGGTTTGGGGCAGTTAACAGTCAGGGGCAATTATATTTGGGCTTTGAGAAAATTATAGGTCAGGGGATTTATTTATAGGCTTTGGGGCAATTAGCAGGCATAGAGGCATAGAGCAGGCATGTGAATGAATAGACAGAGCATTAATTTTGGGGATAAATGGCTATCTGTGTCAAAGTGCAGGCCTGCACACCTCCAGTGTGTATGGGAATGAGACTGGCCCCTTTGTGACATCCTGTAACAGCCAGTTTATGTACTTTTAATGTGTGCCTATTACAAAATTTTTATAGCAGGCTTAGTTTGAGGCTCACCTCAAACAAACACTCAAAGCTCAATAAATATTGATTAATGGTAAGCACCTAGTGTAAGGAGACTTTGCTGATTGATCTGATGCAAAAATGTGTAGATTGAGTAGGAATTGTTTCATTATTGGCTGATTAACAACTCAAGAATATTTATTAAAATCCAAAGCTGATGTGGCCAGATTTTGAATGGGAATGAATGGGGCTCTTGTCTTGATCTAGTGTCAAACAAATGCTCATAACTCGAAAAATATATATTGAAACAATTAGATATTTAGAGATTTTTTTTTTAAATAGTTGAGATTTTTTGAATCTCAACTATTTAAAGCTTGAATGGAGTTTCTAAGTGAAAGTATAAGGATATTAGATGAAAATGTTTCACTGAAACAGTGAATTCTGACTATACTCAAAGTTATGGGGAAAGAAAGAAGGATGAGTGCAATCTGTGTGTAATTTGACATGACGGGCCCTGGTCTCCCCAGGTTTGACCACTTAAATAGACCACTGAATTAGAGTAGTTTTTTTTTTAAAAATCCCATCCACGTGAATTTGACCTATATCTGCAGCTTTAATGATTATATTTATTAAAAACTGTATATTAAAACCTCGAGTTTTTAATATAATTGGGTTTATGGCAGTCCAAATACCCATAATGCAATTCTCCTCATTGAGCCAAGGTTTTTGATATGTCACATGTCTGTTACAGTATTTTTGTGAGTCCACTTATTTTGGGGGTTAACATGCACGTGACGTCACTGGAATGCCCATAACTCAATTCTCCTCAATGAGCTGAGCGTTTTGATATGTCACATGTCCATGTTGCAGTAGTTTTTGTGATCCGATTTATTTTGGGGGTTAACGTGCACGTGACATGCATGTGATGTCATTAAAATACCCATAACGCAATTGTCCTCAGTCAGCCAAGCGTTTTGATGAGTCACATGTCGATGTTGTGGTAGTTTTGTGATTCCACTTATTTTGGGGTTTTGATGTCACATGACGTCACTAGAATACCCATAACGCAATTCTCCTCATTGAGCCGAGCGTTTTTGATGATTGCGGTAGTTTTGTGATTCCACTTATTTTGGGGGGGAACGTGCAAGTGACGTCATGTAACTTGCATGTGACATCACTGAAATACCCATGACACAATTCTCATTGAGCCAAGCGTTTTAATGTATCACATGTCTATGTTGTGGTAGTTTTGTGATACCACTTATTTTGGGGGTTAACATGCACATGACATGCACGTGATGTCACTAAACTAGCCATAACTCAATTCTGCACATTGAGTCGAGGGTATTGTCATCCCCCATAATCCAATTCTCCTCACTGATCCGATCATTTTGATGTATGACATGGATGCAGAAGTTTGGTGATTAGACTCAGTTAATGGCCTGTTCTGGGCAATGTTCTGCTGGGAAACTTTGGGTCCTGGCATTCATGTGGATGCTATTTTGACACATACCACCTACCTAAACATTGTTGCAGACCAGGTACACCCCTTCATGGCAAGGGTATTCCCTAATGGAAGTGACCTCTTTCAGCAGGATAATGCGCCCTGCCACACTGTAAAAATTGTTCAGGAATGGTTCGAGGAACATGACAAAGAGTTCAAGGTGCTGACTTGGCCTCCAAATTCCCCAGCTCTCAATCCAATCGAACATCTGTGGGGTGTGCTGGCCATCAAGTCCGATCCATACAGGCCCCACCTCGCAACTTACAGGACTTAAAGGATCTGCTGTTAACATCTTTGTGCCAGATACCACAGCACACCTTCAGGGATCTAGTGGAGTCCATGCCTCGACGGGTCAGGGCTGTTTTGGCAGCAAAAGGGGGAACAACACAATATTAGGCAGGTGGTTTTAATGTTATGGCTGATCGGTATACATTACTATACAAAATAAACATTACTCTTAAAAATTCACTGCATGGATAAATATCATTCATTGTTTTGAAGTGAACTTCCTTCATTTTAGGTAACAAAGGAAATGACAGATATCTAGGTCTAACTTTAATAGAAAACCTTTGAAATGACATATTTCCTTTAACAGAAAGAGGAAAATATTCTTTTGTAATTAGTGATCTCAAAATTTTGTTATTTCATTTACCATCTAAGAAATTGTAATTGTCAATAATCAGATTAGCAGATGTAGGTCTTACAGAAGAATATTGTAATATTAATTTAATTAGATTCCTCAAAGGTTCAGGAATAGCTTCAACTAAAGAATATTGTCTATATGAACAATCCAAAGAAAAAATTTTATTTTAAAATCAGTATGCCTTATAATATTACCATCTTCATCCATTAAATGTACTATAGCCTAAAATCCTTTCTCCATCCAGTCTTTCCAATATAGTAATACCTGCATATAATAATCTGATAACTTAAAAGGCAATTTTAAGGGGTCAAAATCACACCTTAAAAGAAAATTAATTCCTACTATCATTTGAAAAAGATAAGACAGGAGACTAAACCATAAACATTGTTCATATTTTACAAAAGACTGTAACCATCTTAATAACTCCATTCATTACGTCAAAATCAGTTATATTCATACCCACCACCTTCTACTGATTTTACCATATATTCACCTTTTTGAATCAAGTTTCTTATTATTCCAAATAAGATTATAAAGAATGTGGTTTATTTCCCCAATACACCTGTCTGGTACAGCTAAAGAATATGCTGGGTAAATTAATCTTGAAATCCCTTCCACCTTTGTTAAAAAAGATTCTTCCAGAAATGGAAATATTTCTTTGTAGCCAGCTATTTGTTTGTTTGTTTGCACAACAGCTTGAATATTAGTGTTTTCCCTGTCAATAAGACTTTTACTAATAGTTATTCCCAAATATTTTACCTCATTTTTGACTGAAACATTGTGAATTAAAGTTTGTATGTTATCTTGGAAAACCAAAATCTCACACTTTTTTATATTTAAATACAACCCTGAAGCATCTGAAAAATAGATAGAGTTTTTAGGCATTAGGTATTTGGTCAGAATCCTTTAAAAACAATGTTGTATCATCTGCTAATTGTGTAATTATCAAGGAACTGCCCAGAACATTTAATGGTTTTATGCTTTCATTATTTTTAATATACAGTGCTAGTAACTCAGCTGTTAGTATGAAAAGAAGATGACTAACTGGGTCTCCTTGATATATTCCTCTTTTAACATCAAATGTCCTTGTAGTCCCCGACTGAAAAGACGGCACTTGTTATTCCTTTGTACAACATTGAAACAAAAGTAATGAATTTTTTCCCCAAAACCAAAATATTGGAGTGACTGTGGAATAAAGGGATGTTCAAGCTTGTCAAAAGCTTTAAAGAAGTCCAGAAATAATATAATACTGTCATCTTCCACCAAATGTGCATAATTCAACAAATCTAAAATAAGCCGGATGTTGTTATGTATTAATCGATTTGGAAGAAAACCAGATTGTGTATCGCTGAGAATTTTATCCATACCACTTTTAAGTGTATTAGCCAATGCCTGAGTAAATATTTTGTAATCAATATTAAGTAATGTAATTGGCCTTAGATTATCAATAATTGTTTTATCCTTGTTTGGTTCTGGTATTAATGTAATTATACCTTGTTTCATTGTTGTTAGTAGTGTATTACTTTCTAAACATTCTTTCAATGCTTCAAAGAGCATTTCTCTTATATCAGTCCAGAAAAACTGATAAAAGTTAGTTGTGAGTACATCTTGACCTGGTGATTTTCCCAAAGCCATTTTCTTAATAGCTTTATCAAGCTCCTCAATTTTTAAGTCCTTTTAAAATCTGAGTCAATTTGAGGAATAAATGGTCTACTTTTTTTTTTTAAAGAAATTCTTAGTTTGTCTCCAAAAATGATGATGAATATAGGTTTTGATAAAACTTACATACTTCATTAGCTATTTCTTTTGGGTTGGTTACAACTTTATTATCTACATTTCGAGCAGTGATTGCATTTCTTTCCTTTCTTGGTTTCTAATCTACTGAAATAGGAACTATTTTTCTCGCCATCTTCAATCCATTTTGTTCTGGATCATATAAATACCCCTCATGCTTTATTCAGATATAACTCATCTAATTTAGATTGCAACTTAACATTTGTATCTGATAAAGTCCTTTTACGATAATCATTAATGCCACATATAAGTTGTCTTTCTAATTCTTTTTGCTTTTTACGATAATCAATAGAGTATTTTCTCACTTTATATTTAAAGAATTTCCATTTCCTTCCATAAGAAACAATGTTATCATTTGTCTTAATTGAAGATAAAATTTTTCTCACCATACTACAATATTGCTCATCATTTAGAAAATTAAATTTCCAATATTTCTGTATAAATGTTATTTCTGCTTCAGGCATCAATGTGTCAGTAACTACACAGTGATCAGTAGTAGGAGTCGCAGAAATGGTAGCCTGTGAAACATATTTTAAAATTTCTTGAATTATCAACCAGAAGTTGGGAATATTGCTTTAAATTTTCTAACAGTATCTGAAATTTGTTCCAGCAGAATTTTATTTCTAGATTCTCCATTATATCCATAAACATTTAAAAGAATCAATGGCGTCCTTTCAACGTTCAAAACTGCAGCAAACCAGTGTCCATCCTTATCTCCTTTAAATTCAGTGACCTTTCCTGGGCAGTTGTTCAAGCATATGGCCACACCAGCAGACCTGTTAGTTCCAAAAATTGTGTCCCCCCCCATTGGTTACTCCAAAACATCGAGACCTCTTTACTGGAATGAGTCTCTTGCAAGAAAACACACTGTTTGCCTGTTGCCTTTTGCAAAATAAAAATATAGCTTTTCTCTTAATACTGTTCTTAAGCCCCCTGGTATTTAACGAAATAAAAGAAAACTTTTATTTACATAATGTAATCATACTATGATGTAGCACTACACATATCTAGAACAAGCTAGCATTTATGAAATTTCCATGGTTGATCACAAACCTTTTGTAGACATTTATGGTAGACTAAGACAGATCAAACAAACAGTTGATTATTCTCATTTCTGGAGTTGTTTCTGTAATTGCAGTTGAAAGTTGAGACTTCTTTCATCTTAAGCCAGTAAAAGGAAAAGCTCTTTATTTTGAGCCTAAAGGTGTGAATTTATGGATAAATATTTTTTCTCTAGTTGAACTTACAGATCTCATACTGCAAAAAGACCTACATGTGAAACAGGTGAAGACGACGACAGTACGTGCCTTCCTGTTTTTATGACAAACAATGAAGTAGATGAGCATAACTGGAACACGCTGCACAAAATATGTCCTAATGTAATAATCACTGTAGCACAGGACTTTGAATGGGTTGATAAAATTGGACAGCTGCAAAGAAAAAAGGAACGTGTCTGGAAACAAAACTTGAAATAGGCATTCATGCTCCTGCTGCGTCATGCTAATTTTGCTTAAAAACATTAACATTTTAGATGAAAAAGCAAGTAAGTAGCATAGTTTATATGAGAATGATTGGACTTTTAACAATAAATAAAAAAAAAATTCGATCAAGAATATATATTACCTTTGATGATGAGAAAATTGGTAAAGCCTTTTGTAACTATTATAAAACTATGAAATTAATAAATATATTCATGAATATTTATGTTCATACATCTTTAAGATTCTACCTGATTTCTAATTTAAGATTTACATTCAGCAGACATATTAAAATCTTTTTTTTTTTCCCAGAATTTCAAAAAAGTGTTATTCTAGTTTAGTTTAGTCTAGTTTTTTTGAGGGCATGTGTAACCATTGAAACAGATCCTCAAGCTTCCCAGTTTCCCATTACAAAAACACTTTTTCTTGTAATTTATACTGTATAGTTATAATTAATACAACAATTATAATTTATAGGTTCCTACTGAGGACATATCCTGAAAATTGCATGCACACTAAGGAAGCAGTATATTACTCACAGTCCATTTTCATCAAAATCCTAGTGTAGGGAGACCTTAAACCTTCATATTCATCATATTTGAAGACCTCTCACAAACGCCCTCACATGTTCAGAGTCATAGAGAAGGCTATGAAATGACTGAAGTTCCATGGAAGGGAGAAGAGCATAAATCTACACTTATGGATAACCAAACTTTTGATATGCTTTGTGGAAAGCATCCTGAATGTAATATGGAAAAGGCGACTTGCAACTGGTCATAATATGTCTTGCTTTAAATAAAATTTTACAGACCCTTACCAGAAAAACCTCTATCTTTTATCTACACTGTTTTGTCTTTAATAGCATTACAAAGTTCCTACTGTTTTTGCATATTGTGATTATAATATGCTCTATACTGTATGTACCACATGACCCAGTTTATTTTTTTGTCTGAATACTATTCTCTGTTCCTTTTGCTTCACTGTTTTCAGTACTTTCTGTGTGAAAATAACAGGTATTTTTCATTGCATGGTTACATAATGTAATTGTTAATTATTCTAATTATGACCTGTTTAATGAATATAAGTAAAGCACAGAATAAAAGTATAAAATATGAACGTAGAATAAAGTTAATTGATAATCAGTTTGAATTCACATTTCAATTCATTTCAATAAAAAAAATATCCAACACTGATAAAACTAGAAACTTACCATACTACTGTCATCTTGTCATGTAACAAGATACTGCACATTACTTAAAAAAAAAAACATAAATAAACAAAATAATTTGCTAAAACAGCACCACATACACACAAAACCTTAAAATATAACAATAATGCTGATTGATAGTTGGCTAAATGTTCTAGTATTGTGGCTTTGAATGAACTGTTTTAATGAACACCTGTGAAGCAGATCTAAGGTCAGTTTTATAGACTGATGCTCCCATCTTGTGGTGTAATATGACATTACAGCTACACTGACCATGATGTTCTTTTGGGCTGCTCCCACTAGGGCAGCACACAGCAGATCACCTTCCACTGTCTGCATATTGATTTAGCACAGGTTTTACACCGGGTGCCCTTCCTGATGCAACCCTCCCCATTTATCTGGGTTTGAGAACGGCACTGAGAGTGCACTAGCCTGGCACCCAGCGCGGGGCTCAAACCCATGAACAAGAGTCCCATGCTCTACCAACTGAGATATCCAGGCACTATGTTACAGCTTCATTGTTAATGGTACCATATTATAGCATATTAAGGTAACAGTGAAAAACAGTACAAAGGCATTTTGACTTTAGAATTGTTTGTTGCTGCAAATACATCAAAAAATTGGCATGACGTTAGCATCACCTGTTGAACAGGAGTTTGAGAATAGAATCAATAGGCACTTTAAAAAGTCTGCTAAAAACTGATTGTGGCCATATTTGTTGAGTAAGCCAGTCATCAAGAGAAATAACAATCTGATATACAGAACCTGCGAAACAATTATCTGAATTTAACTCCCCCTAACAACAACTCCCCAAAGTTTGCAGAGGTCCTCAGAACCTTGCTCTGAACAGGACTTTCAAGTTTCGTGCAAATCCATTTAATCAGTACTGAGGTACAACAGTTTGAGTAAACTCCATCCCAGTAGGATTGTTGGGCATATGGCGGCCATAGTGTTTACAAATCTCAACAGGTTTTTGATAAATAATGAAGGAGAGTTTCTGATGAGTAATATTAAAAAATTTTTGATTATAGGTCAAAAATGTTGGGATTAATTTGCAAAAATAGGTTTAGCAGATTATGCAAATTATTATAAATGTGAGGGGCCAAATGTTTAAACTTAGTTACCACCTCAGAATCTTGCGCTGGGTATGCCTTTCAAGTTGTGCGCGAATCCATACAAGCAGTATACTTCAAGTTTGTGATGACAGCTAGTTGTGGGACATACATGCTGAAAGCTGATTGACTTCAGACAGCCATGCTCTTGAAATAAATAGCTCATGTTTACAAATCCAGTTACAAGTTAGCAGAACATCACATTTCAGTTCAGTTGGACTTTTGATTCCTAAGAACCAGATATTTGGACTTAACTCTGGCCCCCATCGATGGACACACCCCAACCTTTGCAGAGGTCCTCAGAACCATGTACTGAACATGTCTTTCAAGTTTGGTTCAAATCCATATAACCAATCTTGAATTACAGCCATTCAAGTAAACCAGCTCTGCCTCCTTAGCATTGATTGATGTATGGTGGCCATATTGTTTAGACATCTCAGTTTTGATAATTACACTGGACAACAAATATTTTGCTACCTGAAAACCACCTTGAAATTTTCCTGTCACATATTGTTTTTCCTGAAATTGCCTAGTTTACGTTTTCCATCCTTAATTTCAATGATGCCCACAATGCAAGTAAAGAAATGATTTCCAGACATGATGGCATGTAAATCACATTACACATGCTAGGAATGCAGCTTGGATACACACAGTACTATTGTGTCATTTGGGAAAAGTACAGCTGTGTAAAGGGTCTCATTACATTAAAAAGGACTGGCTATTATGTAAGCATATGGTTCCAGGACAGAAAAGTGAAGAACATAAAGCACATGTAAACCCAACAAAGATATTTTTGCCTCCTCTTGATATAAAACTTGGGCTGATTATTTATTTATTTTTTTTAATAAAAGCAATGAACAAGGAAACTGAAGGATTTCAATACTTGAGAAAGATGTTTTCCAAAATAACTGATGCCAAGATAAAGGAAGGATTTATTTGGTCCAGATATCAAACAGGTCAATCAGTGACAGGCAGTCTGAAAACCTACAAGTGGGGCTGGACAGAATTGCATGGAAGGCAGTCAAGAATGTTTCTGAAAATTTTCTTGGGAACTACAGGGCACCAAACCAAGTCCAGCTGGTTGACAAAATGCTGAAAGCATACAAATTCACATTTAGACTTTGTGTGCAAATATTGGTGCAGTACGTTATGAACTTGGTGAAAGGTCTCATGACACTGCAATAATGGAATAATAATGAAAAATAATGGAACAAAACCAGCAGCAGTGCAAATGGAATCCAAAAATGGCAGATTATTGCTGCACACTACAATAAGAACAATCAGACACTAAATACTGAAGCTAAAAGTGAAAATCAGCAAAAAAAAAAAAAAAAAAAAATCAGTGGACCTATTTCAGTATTAGTACTATCAAACAAACACAATCATTCAATAAAAGTCATATTTGTGCTTATCCAAATTCTTGTGATACAAACAACATAAAATTATGTGTTCAGTTTGAAGAGCTGTCAGGATCACAAAAAAAAGGTTGTCCAGTGTTAGAGGTTCACTCAGTAGTTTGACATCAATATTGTGTCACCACCATTTCCCACTCATCTTCCACTCTTGAGAATAAAAACAAGTTGTGACAAACCATAGTTTCCGATAAGTTTAATTTGCAGCAGTGATCGTTTATCAAATTTGATTTCAGCCAAATTTACACCAGCGTGATCCAATCAAAATAGTATATTTAAAAGTGAAGCCATGCATTCATAATTGGGAGAAGACAGTCCCTCAGATCTACATTTTTGCATGTTCTCCCCTCTTTCTTCCCTCTTTCTTCCCATTCCCCTTAACCATATTTAGTGACCAGTACCAGGGTCACTGAGATTTTGATGTTTTGTGTTGTGCTAAATATGAACCAGTGCAGTCTTAGTGTCGGTGTACTTATTATCACCACTGCCGAAATAGCGCCAGTGACATTTTATTGTAGTTACGAATTAATTTTTTTTCTTGTGATTTTTGTTTAAGAGTGGAGGGTTTTGTCTTTTTGGCCTGGTTTACCCCAATATTAGTGATGAATTAATTATATTTTCCATAGGCCTGGCTAACTGAATATTCAATATTGACAGGTTCTGGCATTCTAAAGTGTAGAGATGATTCCTGCCCATTTTTAGTAAATTGTAAATGACGGTTTTCAAAACTGTACCTTGATGCCATTTTTATACATACACAACCTCAGAATATAATGATAGGAACCAAATTTTAGGTTGTTTTTTTTGTCATTTTAGATGATATCCAAAATATCTCTCATATTTAACATCTACACAATCAATTCAATCTTGCATTTTGTATTTAAACAACACAAATGCTCTGTTTGAAGTGGCTGCACAGAAAGAAGTGCAAAGAAGCATTTTAAATTATAGTCTGGGTCAATGTTTCTCAGAAGTCATTTATTCTGACATGCTAAAAGGGAATAAGTTACACTTCATAGAACATCCAGCAATAAAATACTTTAAGCTGGTCAGGAGTAAGGGAGAGGAGGTTGGTGAAGAAAAAAGGAGCAGGATGCGGGGTGGGGGACAACCCTGAAAACCATGTTACTGGTGCATTGTGGCTAAAATCAGAAATTCAAGCTGATCTTCCCTCAAAGGACCCAAACATATACAAAAAAGAAACCCTACAATATACTTTCTGCAATAAAGAAAAAAAAGAACACGGCGCAGAAGACCACCACTAGAAAAAAAAAAAAATGCTGCTCACAGTCCCATGGGTGTTCAACAGAATGAGCTTCACCTCAAGGAGCAACAATAACACCTTTTCCCTAAACCAATTTATTCAAAATTTTTTTTGTAGCGCTACAAAACATTTTCCTGATTTAAAAAAAAAAAAAAGAAAAAAAAAAAAAAAGAAAGAAAAAAAGAAAAAAGCACTGTGGCTATTAATGAGTTTTTGTTATTATGTAATGGAAAAAAACCCTCAAATCATTTATGCATACAATTTTTCCTCTAAGCACTTAACACAAGTTTACTGAAGTGATGTCTAATTTATAATGAATATGCTTCTGTGGAGTTCATTCTTTTATTCATTTTTATATTTCTGAATATCAAGTACAATAACTGTTAATGCAGTGTTCTAGAGAGAAATCTAGTAGTCACTAGAATTTTTCATCTTCACATTAGAAGCTCTTCTACATCATCACAGCAGGCAGAACCTTATGTTTTCCTCGTCTTTTAAAACAACAGATGCCTGCATAGGAATAGCCAGGATTCTTTTTATAACAAGTTTTAGTTTTAGGAGAAAACTGTTCAATCTGACAGTTTGAGCTCATGACAGCCAGTGATGTAAGACAAGAACATCCTCCTAAAAAAGTTTTCCTGAATGAGAGAACTTGAGCAAACCTTCGTTTTGCGCAGTTACACCCTCAGAAAACCAATTATTTTCTGAAGTTTTCGAGAATCATTCTGGAAAAAAGTGAGGGAAGGCAGGAACAGAAACAGGATAGAAAAGATTACAACTTCAAATTCCGTACCAAGCCTGCCGTCTTTGTGGATATACTATATACATACCAATATATAGATATATGCAGAGCATGTTACCTATATATACTGATTACATACGTAGTATATGAAACCTAGTTCTTTTAAGAGGAAAAGAATGCCTGACGTGGTGAATTTGATTCTAAATGCTGGGATGTGATCTGAAGGCAAATCCTGCTAAGACCTCTCTTCTCTTCTTTGCTTTATTAAACTGCCTTAATGCTTAAAAACCTGAAAGAGAGAGAGAGAGAGAGAGAGAGAGAGAGAGAGAGAGAGGTTAAACATTGGGTTAAATCGCACCACTACAGTCAATGTAGCTACTGAAATAATAATAATAAAAAAAAAAAAAAGTCACTAAACAGAGAAATAAGCTTGGCCCTTGCTGGAGAGACAGAAAAGCTAGAAAAGCCAATGCTAGTCTCAATATAAAGCCACATGTACACCATATACTAGCAGCCTCCACCAAGATAACTTTAATAGAAGATTAAAATATGCACCGATCAGCCATAACATTAAAAGCCACCTGCCTCATATTGTGTAGGTCCCCCTTGTGCCACCAGAACAGCACCAGAACAAAGGTGTGCTATGGTATCTGGCACCAAGATGTTAGCAGCAGATCCTTTAAGTCCTGTAAGTTGCAAGGTGGGGCCTTCATGGATCAGACTTGTTTGTCCAGCACATCCCACAGATGCTCAATCGAATTGCGATCTGAGAAATTTGGAGGCCAAGTCAACACCCTGAACTCCTTGTCTCCTTGGTACATGTCAAACTAACATCCACATGAATGCCAGGACCAAGGGTTTCCCAGCAGAACATTGCCCTCCGCCGACTTGCCTTCTTCCCCTAGTGCATCCTGGTGCCATCTCTTCCCCAGGGAAGCAACGCGCACACACCTGGCCATCCACATGATGTAAAAGAAAACATGTTTCATCAGACCAGGACACCTTCTTCCATTGCTCCATGGTCAAGTTCTGATGCTCATGTGCCCATTGTAGGCACTTTTGGCGGTGGACAGGGGTCAGCATGGGCACTCTCACCGGTCTTTGGCTTCATAGTCCTATACACAGCAAGCTGCGATGCACTGTGTGCTGACACCTTTCTGTCATAGCCAGCATTAACTTTTTCAGATATTTTTGTATAGCAGCTCTTCTGTGGGATCGGACCAGACGGGCTAGCCTTCGCTCCCCAGGCGCATTAATGAGCCTTGGGGACCCATGACCCTGTCACCGGTTCACCGGTTGTCCTACCTTGGAACACTTTTGGCAGGTACTAAACACTGCATTCCAGGAACACCCCACAAGACCTGCTGTTTTGGAGATGCTCTGACCCAACTGTCTAGCCATCATAATTTGGCTCTTATCAAAGTTGCTTTGATCCTTATGCTTACCCATTTTTCCGGCTTCCAACACATCAACTTTAATAACTGACTGTTCACTTGCTGCCTAATATATCTCACCCCTTGACAGGTCCCACTGTAATGAGATAATCAAGGTTATTCATGCCACCTCTCAGTGGTTTTAATGTTGTGGCTGATCGGTGTATATTTTAAAAGTTAGGTCTTAATGAGCATTTACTTGTGAAATTCTATTCAGGTCACTAGCAATGTTTTAGAAGATATGTCATGACAAATTTTTTGAGATGTATTACTTTCTCATTAAAACCACAAGCAACGTGACAAAACAGCATTAACACTGCATGTTCAGCACAAGTGACTGTCACATTACAAGTGCTGTAATAGTCCAAATTGTTCACAGTTTTAATATCTACTTGAGGAGAAAAAAAATAAAAAATAGAGTTCACAAAGTCACCCCACCCCCTTAAAATAAAGCAGATCATGAAGTAGGACATGGGTTCCAAGCTGAACCAATATTTTTTACACAAGTGGAAATTTATAGTGACTTTTTACCACTCAGTGCTATTAACAAAGACTGTTTTAATCAGCTGGTTTGAGTGATGGACAAAAAGTATGAAAAAAATAGCAGTTTTCTCTGGTTGAGATCTGTTATCAAGCCCATTAGAGCCTCAGGCCTTACATTTTAAAAATCACCACTGGCAAACAAATTCAATCTCATCTTGTAGAGTACTTTAGAGCACTGAACTGAGTGTCTCTACATCATCTGGTTTTTGTTCAACTGATTATTGTTAAATTAGCACTGTTAGAAAAAGTGCTTTGATGGGCACCATGAGTGACACTTTCAAATATTTCACACTTTTTCATATTTCACAATTCGTTACTGTTAATTTTGCATCAAACTGAGGTGCATTTTTCAAGAATGGACTGAGGAACATGACAAAGCATTCAGGGTGTTGCCCTGGGCTTCAAATCCCCCAGATCCCAATCAGATAAAGCAGCTATGGGATGTGCTGGAATACTAATTCCAATCCATGGTGGCTCGACTTCACAAGTTACAGGACTTAAAGGATCTGCTGCTAACGTCTTGGTGCCAGATACCACAGGGCACCTTCAGAGGTCTTATAGAGTCTATGACTTGGTGGATCGGATATGGTCATAATGTTATGGTTCATCGATACATGTGCGTGTGTATGCGCGCACACAAATTTTTATATACACACACATATATACACACACACACACACACACACACACATACATATATATACATACATATGTGTGTGTGTACAATCATGTGTGTGTGTACAATCGTGTGTGCACTTTATTAGGAACACTATACTAACGCTGGGTAGGGCCTCCCTTTGCTCTCAAAACAGACTCAATTCATGGCATGGACTCCACAAGATGTTAGAAACATTCCTTTGAGATTCAAGTCCATGTTGACATGATTGAATCATGCAATTCCTGCAGCTTTTTTAGGTGCACTTTCATGCTGCAAATCTCCCATTCTACCACATCCCCAAGGTGGATTCAGATCCAGTGACTGTGAAGGCCACTGAAGAACACTGAACTCGCTGTCATGTTCTTGAAACCAGTTTGATACGACTTTTGCTTTGTGACATGGTGCATTATCAATCTGACAGTAGCCATTAGAAGATGGGTAAATTGTGGCCATGAAGGGATGCACTTGGTCAGCATCAATAACCATATAGGCTGTGGGTCGCCGGCTTGATGCAGATGCTGTTGCATTCGTCCTTTGTGATGCTACTTGATCTACTTTCAGTTATTGTTGTTTTGGTGGTTTCTCCCTTCAGCCTCCTCTACATGAGATGAAACGCATGTTCAATTGGGTTAAGGCCTGCTGATTGAATTGGCCAGTCTAAAACCTTCTTTTAAAATCTTTTTCCCCCAGATTAAGTCCTTTGTCGTGTTGGCAGTCTGTTTTGGGTTATTGTCTTCCTGCATGATGAAGTTCCTCCCAATTAGACTGGATGCATTTCTCTGTAAATTGGCAGACTGAATGTTTCTTTAGACTTCTGAATTCATTCTGCTGCTACCATGAGTTACATCATCAATAAAAATTAGTGAGCCTGTTCCAGAATCAGCCATGCAAGGTTGTGCTTGACTGATGAAATTGCATGGATCGTGAGCAGATCCTTCTTTTCTCCACACGTCAGTCTTGGTTCAAGAACTTATGTGGCTCATCTCTGTATTTCTTTGCAAATTCCAATCTGACCATTCTGATTCTTACTGCTGATGAGTAGTTTGCATCTTGTGGTATGGCCTCTATATTTCTGCTCTTGATGTCTTCTTTGAACAGTGGATTGTGATACCTTCACCCCTGCCATGTGGAGGTTGTTAGTGATGTCACTGACTGCTGTTTTTGGGTTTTTCTTCACAGCACTCATAATGATTCTGTCATCATTCTATTTTCCTTGGCCAACCGGTTTGATGTCTGGTTGTTAGTACACCAGTGGTTTCTTTCTTTTTCAGGATATTCCAAATTGTTGTACTGGCTATGCCCAATGCTTGTGCAATGGCCTAGATCAATTTTCCCTCTTTTCTCACCTTCACAATGGCTTGCTTTTCTCCCATAGACAGCTCTCTGGTCTTCCTGTTGGTTTATCCTTTTTAAGGACAAATGCAGTCTTCACAGGCGAAACTCAAGGCTCAAACCAAGAGTAGACATTCAGAGCTATTAATTGTTTAAACAATCTAATAGGGCACACCTGGGCAACAAGAAACACCTGTCAGTTGCATGTTCCAATATTTCTGATCACTTGAAAAATGAGTGGGTTCAAACAAAAGGTGCCATGTTCTAAGTTTAGCACAACTAGATTTAAATATCAGGAAACAAAAGCTGAAATTCTGATCTACCCTCTCATTTATCTTTTTCACCTGTGTGCCGCCAAAACAGCTCCAACCCGCCAAGACATGGACCCTACAAAACCTCCACCAAGACATTAACAGCAGATCGTTTAAGTCAAAGCTATCCGCCCCTTCCGTATACATGAGTTCATGCACACAGACACTGGCCGCTTGGCTAGTGTCGCTGTGATAGATAGGAGAGAGTGAGTATGCTGCACCTCCTGCCCAGAGAGCACAGATAATTTGCGCTCTCTTGGACTCCCAGCCACAGATGGCTGTAGCATCGTCCGGATTCAAACTCGCCATAGGCTGAATGCTTTTCTATTGCACCAGATTTTATACTGCTTATGTTTGCACTACCGTGAAGGCACAAGGGAGAAAGCATTAAAGCACAGCTTGACCGATACAATAGATCAAGCTAAGCTAAACTTCAAAACTAACTGGACACGGAACAGGTTTATCCAAAAGCATATGTTGCCACAGTAACTGAGCGGAGCTTAAGATAAGCTACCTTTGTGGAACCGAAATTTACAGAAATGATCCAAGCTTGTTAAAATAAGACTGACTAAACAAGTTAGCTTGCGTTGTGGAATACAACAAAATGCTTTGAGATCTCAAGTCTAATAACTAAGAAAAACATGCCTTCAGGTAGAATAGTACAACAGAAATGCCCACAGGACCTAACAAAAAAAACCTAGGACCTATGGCATGGAAAGGATCAAGCCTTTTTTTTTACTTTCATGTTGGTGGAAACAGACGATCAGGTACAAAGCTCATGGGACAAAGAAAGGCCATATTCATTAACACAGAAGCACAGGAGGGGACTAGAGAATCACACAGTGCTGTGCAACGCGTATACCGAATTGATTTTAGTCTAGAGTAAATGCTTTATTCTAGACATGTATACCATGGTTTAATTTAATTTGTTTATATTTTGGAACTGAGTTCATCAGAAAATATTTTGGGCAGGTACAAACTAAAATAACTGCAGAGTTTGCAAGACTGGTCAGAATTCCTATGGGCACCTATTTGCAACAAATTTCATTTGACTCACCCTCATATTTTTCCACTTCATGCACCATGTAACATTATGTGTCAAGGCAATAACTACGTACAATGCTATGTACAATCCCAGAACTCCACTAGAACTCTTCTGCAAACTCCAGCCTATTTAGTCCATACAATTTACTTTAGTTACTTTAACTACGAGTTAAATATTGAATCACGTTTGAACAATTCACCAGAAGGTTTTATAGTTTCTTTGGCCCCCAGGCCAAACAAAAATCAAAATTAATACGGTAAACAAAGTCACTTCCACTCATGTGGTAATAGTGGTACTTGAGACCATTCCAATAAAGTGTTAGATTTAGGACTAGTGATTAGGAGAAATAATGCCAACTCAAGCATGACATCTAAAAAGTAGTTATTTCACAGATATTGTGATTATAATCTGACATTTAGAGAAAGGTAGAAGAAACCCTTAACCCCAAAGAATAGAGACTCTGTCAAAGTTAGTAGTCAAATTTCCCAAGGACGTCTTTGCAACTGCAAGACCAATTTTCTTTCTTTTCTTCTTCTTATTTTTTTTTTTAAACATTTTGTGGGCCCTCCTTAAATTTATACTGTTTGTTCATATTAATAAATCTTTGAGTGAAGAAAGAGATTCTTCCAATTTCAATGCTTTTCTTTTTACACCTTAAAAAAATAATTCATGCTATTGGTGTCTTTGCACTGAAAACGTCACTTGGCTGTTTGCTACTAACCTTTCATGTTACTCTTGGGTTTGTCAGTTTGCTTGCCTGTGGGGGTCTGTGCCTGTTGCCCCTGTCCCCCTGTGGATGCTGCTTGTTGTGCTGCTTTCTGCTTAAGCATGGTCCAGTCAAATGTGTAGTCATACTGGTGGTTCAGCGTCCTAAGGAAGATCCAGTGACAGTAAACAGGTATCAACATAAGAGCACAAAAATAGGTTTTAAAATTTTTTTATTTTTTAGACAAAAATCAATTGATCATGTGCGAGATTCTGGGAGAAAGACACTACTAAAAACTGCATGTGCCTCACAAAGTTTTGGTTATTTTCATCACTCTCAAAAATGTAGATTCATATTCAAGTCATGGCATCTGCCCTTGAAAAAAGAGCTGAAGAGAGTTGGACTTATGTGTAATAAGGACAAGTACCTGAAAAGAATGCGGAACAGCTGACGCAGATACATGTAATCAGGGGCCTCCTCAAACCGTAGCCCACGACAGTAATTCAGGTACATGGCAAACTCAGCTGGAAAACCCTACACAAGACAAAAGGTTTTGGGGATGTTAGTTTAAAAAAAATTTTTTTTTTAATTTAATAAATAAATAAATTTCAGGTGACTACAATTTTTTGGACCACTATAAAATATCTATTGGTCTGTTCAACAGCTTGAATTATCTGCAATGTCCCAAGACAGGTTATGGGCAAGATAGCAAATTCACAAAGACTCTTAGGAATCCTGATATATATAAAAATGTACTAGCCAATACACAATGCAGTCTGTTACTGGACAGTGTTTTTTTTTTCTCTGAACTCAAGCATACAAAGTAAGAAATGAAAATGACAAATGGCATCAAAGTAAAGAATGTCATTTAATGTGCTGGCACCACATACCTTACACAAGACCTCAACAGGAGTTGACATCTTTTTCTCACTAATCTTCTCATATTTCTGTTTCTTTGTGGCAGCCTGTGTGAAGAGCATGAAAAAGTATGTGATTTGTCACACATTATTATATGTGTCATATGTAAATACACTCACTGTGTGCGTGATCACTTTCTGGGATGTTTAACGTGCGTGAGTTTAAAACCTCTTGCATTGAACTGTGGCCACTGCTGTTAATCAAGGCGCCTTTTAAACTAACCAAGTGCAAAACAAACTCCCACATTAAGTCCAAACAAACTTATTTTATATTATAAAACCCGCAACATGTTATAGTAGTGGAGCTGCCCGTTTTGGCTGTGTGAGATTTTGTTTTTTGGTTATTTTGTAGTGCTATGGAGCTCTCTTGTGTTTTATAGTCTCGTGGGGCCAGACATGCACTGTGAACAGCTCCTGAGCATTTCTTTAGCTTACCTTCAGTCCCTGCCAGGGCAAGCTGGTTCTGTTGAAGTACATCAGCACATAGCCTAGAGATTCCATGTCATCTCGACGACTGTTGGAGACAAAATCATTTAATTTAATAAAAGCAGATCATATTAAATACAGGGACCAGTGAAACCTAATGTGTAGGCTTTCAAGTGTTAGGATTCACCAAAAATATGTTAATTAAAAAGCTTTTCAAGAGACAGACAACCCACTGCTCTGCCTCTCTATTCGTTTCATGTAAGAAAAGTTAGAATTCTCTGCTCAGCTTACCTTTTTATACAACAAGGTGAAAAAACACCAAGTACAGCTAGTATGTGTCTGTAGGCTACATATCCAAGAAATGCCTGACCACTGTTTAAAACCATTAACATTTGATCACAATTTCATGTATTATTTCAGCAAAATATAAACATCTATGTGAAGCAATTTGATAAATTTGAATTTATAAAATGTGATAAAATACATAAAATCTGTCAAATCTGCAAATTAAACTTTGTCAGAAGTAGGGCTGGGAACCCAAAAGACAGCAACTGAAGCATTTCAGGACTGCTGAGTACTGAAAAAGTAAAATAAATTCAGTGTTTATTTTCAGCACTAGACAGAAATGACTTCAAAAAGGATTACTAATATTATTTTTTAAAAAAGAATTAATTATTCTCCATCAAGAAAATTGCCCCTAAGAGGTGCAACAGAATAGCGTTCATCCCATCATCCAGAGAGCATGAATTCAAGATGATGCCACAGCCAAGAGAGCAAAATTGGCCATGCTCTCAGGGAGGGGTTGCATACTCTCCCCTATCGATCACAGTGGAAGTGGGTGGACAAGGCTTTCCTCTGAGTGTTACGCTGCCCCCTGACGTTGCATGACATTGGCCACTCTAATAGAACTTCAGAAGTCCTCTGCAAAGGTGTGTGAACCTGCCAGAAGGACAAAAATCCCAGAAGTACTCCATCAATTAGGCTTTTATAGTGTGGAAAAACAGAAGCCATTCCTGAGTAAAAGGCATATGGCAGGCACTTAAAAGACTCTGAGAGCATAAGGAAAAATATTGTCTTGTCTGATAAGACAAAAATGGAAAACTTCATTATTTTTTTGGGTTGACCGGCAAAAGCCAGGTACTGCTTGTCAACTGGTAATATCATCCCTAAGGTGAGGTATGCTGGTAAGATGCTATGGGGATGCTTCTCAGTGGGAGGGACAGGGAGCAAAAATCTGCAAAAATTTCTAAAAACCTTCCGCTTTGTCATTATGGGTTATTATGTGTAGATTAATTGCCAAAAAGTCAATTTATTCCATTTTAAATGAAATCTGTAACAAGGTGTGTAAAAACTGAATGGGTCTGAATACTTTCCAAATCCCCTGTACATATAAACAGCTAGTTATATGTTGCATCATCAGTATAGGCTATATCAGCAGCAGTGGTTACAATGTTTGTCACAATTAGGGAATTAAAAAAAAAAAAAGCTTTCCAAAGCTTTCCATTTTGTTATGGAAAATTTTCAAATGACACCCAGTCCTGGTCAGGAGATGTAGAGGGTGGATTTTCTCTCTCACTGGCGCAGTAGACCAAAGTGCAATAGTCCACTTTAATGGTAATTAATTTCACATAAAAATATACAATATGTAATGTAATGCAGCTAGCCATAACAAGCAAGTGCTTCTAAAATTTCATTTTTTTTTTCTCTCTGTGGTGTGCAAGTTGCCAGTGCTCTAAGTATAGTTGATTGAATTGGTTTGGTTTGCTGTTTAACACTGACTAAAACCTTTTGGAGTCTGATCTAGTGTAGCCGAGCACACAAGAGTCTGACCAGGCAGCATATATAACTTTATTCAATGCACCAATTGATCAGGGCTCAGGTTGATCAGGGATGTTAACTAACAAATTACTACCAAAAAACAGGCCAAACTGGAAAATGTTGGTACATGAACAGAATTTATGAACTGCCACTAAAAATCCAACACCACAGACAATCTGTTTCAAGAATAAAATACAGCAGTATTTTTTTAAAATTTCAATCAATTTAGTCAAGTACTAACGCTAGAAAATGATAGCTGAAAACCACTAGCTTGACAAGCTCTATCTGTGGTTTGGCAACCAGTAGCGGGCCAGACCAAGATTATTTTAGGACAGTTTTTAAAATTTCAAAAATCAATTAATGTTTGATGACAACAGGCAAAATTTATAAGAAGTGTTAATGAAATATATTCTTGTAGATTTCTGTGTTCTTCTGCTTTTCAGGAGCACCAATGCTCCCTTTGGCATGGATTTCCAAACTAGCCTACCTGGCAAAGGCCCAGGGGCCCAAGGAGTCATGGGGCCCCAAAACCACTATGTAAATTCACTCTTATGGGGCAAAATCCTCAGTTATTGATGCTATTCCATATGGACCCGCCAATTCTGTGAGGAGAAATATTAAAAAAAGGTGCGGAGACACAAACACACAAGGATCCCCCTTCCAAAACTATAAATAAAAATAAATGTGGCAGTTACCTAAAGGCGTGGTTCATGAGGAACCCGCAAGGTTTTTTCCACCCCAATCTGCATAGGGATCCATAACAGCATGGTCCTCTAATCCACTATTTCAGTAGTGTGGTTCAGTGTCCTGATTGTGGGTGGGGTCAAAATGTCCAGTGGGGATTTTTTTCAAATCAAGCTTGCCACTGAAATATTTCTGAAATATATTATTTGTATAATAACGAGGAACTGCAGGCTTCCTGCCATATGTTTTGCTGAAATTTACTTTTCATATCTGCACTACCATCCACAAGGACAGTGGAATAGTGTTCCTGTAGCTCAATACTATCCTGCTGATATGCAAATTTTTATTTATTTGTTTTTGTCTGTTTATTTATTCATTTTTTTAAATTAAGTATATGCACTATTACACGATCACAGTTACTATACTGTAGACGGTAGTGTGCGCCTTGAATGGATCAGACAATCATGATTTTATTTTGTACATGTCCTCATCACACTGAAATTAGTTCCTGTTTACGCAACTGCCCACATCTAAAACGTTTCTGAATGGTTTTAGATGAGTGTGTGGCTTACATCAAACCTAGAAAAGAAGGCACTGATTTTAAGCAGCATTTCAGTGCAGAGATGTGGGCACTCACATGCTGTACAGTGGCGGTCGCTTAGCTATGGAGAGAGCTCTAGATAGTGTGAAGTTGTAGAGTATTAAACACTGTGGGCAGTAATGAAACAAAGCAGCAGATCGTATTTGGCTCGCAGACCTTGAATTTGACACGTGATTTAATTAATATCATTTGTGTCACGCATCATTTGTATATAATCAAATCCTATTTGTTATTGAGTTCAAAAAAGTTTGGTGATGTTTAACATCATGCTCTTCCTACGCCATGGTACAGGCTTGAATGCGTTCGTGCCCAGGGCCCCACTGTCTCATAATCCGTCTATGATGTGCGTATGTGAAACAGAGTCATGGTTTCAAAAAGAGCGGAAAGTCACAAAGAGACAGAGCGAGTCTCTTTGAGTTGAGATTTTCTCAACAACGCACAAATTAGTTACGATGCGGTAAAGCAACAAATTCAAATGGCTTCCCCATTCACAGCTTCAGTTGCTACCTGGAATTAATTCAGATTTTCCTTTTTGACATGCAAAAATGGAAGACAAAACCTATAACTGTGATTTTTCCTCACCTTGTCATACAGTTCCCTCCAAAAGTATTGGAACTGCAAAACCAATTCTATTGTTTTTGCTATAAACTGAAGACATTTGGGTTTGAGATCAAAAGATGCATGAGATGATAGACGTAAAGACCAGAGAGCTATCTATGGGAGAAAAGCAAGCCATACTGAAGCTGAGAAAAGAAGGAAAATTGGTCAGAGGCATTGCATAAGCATCGACCACAACCAATACAACAATTTGGAATATCCTAAAAGAAACCACTGGTGCACTAACAACCAGACATTGAACAGGTTGGCCAAGGAAACCAGCAGCAGTTGATGACAAACACTGTGAGAGCGCTGAAGAAAAACCCAGAAACAAGAGTCAGTAACATCAACAACCTCTACAGGGCAGGGGTGAAGGTATCAAAATCCACCGTTTGAAGAAGACTTCAAGTGCAGAAATATAGAGGCCGTACCACAAAATGTAAACTACTCTTCAGCTGTAAGAATCGGAAGGCCAGAGTGGAATCTGCAAAGTAATACAGAGATGAGCCACAAAAGTTCTGGAACCAAGATTAACTACCAAAATTATGAAAAGGCAAAAGAAAGGATCTCTCCGTGATCAAAACATACAAGCTCATAGGTCAAGCATAGTGGAGCTAGTGTCATGGCTTGCGCTTCCATGGCTGCTTCTGGAATGGGCTCACTAATCTTTATTGCAGATGTAACTCAGGATGGAAGCAGCAGAATGAATTCAGAAGTCTACAGAAACACCGTCTGCCGATTTACAAAGAAACGCATCCAATCTAATTGGGAGGAACTTCACCATGCAGAAAGACAATAAACCCAAACACATTGCCAACACAACAAAGGGCTTAATCAGGGGGAAAAAAGTGGAAGTTTTTAGACTGGCCAAGTCATTCACCAGACCTTAACCCAATTAAACATGCATTTTATTTACTGAAGGGGCCTCACTGTTCAGCCTTCTAAAAACAGTTTAGTGCACAGCACTGTATGGGTCAGTAGTAACTGTACTGTTGCTGCCCCCAGCAGCTTCATTATAGTATTACGTTCTACACAGTAATAGATGCCTTTGCACTCTTACAATATTACTCCTTTCCTTTATTGGTTAAGTAAACAATGCATCAAATCTAAAAATCCATGTCAACGATTTTTGATAATCAACATTCTCAATTATTCAGACTAACCGCTGCATCATTCATAAACACCACGCATCCAGTCAGACTCAGATGGCAAATTTGTCTGTTTTTCCATTCAGCATAGAGTACCTGTGATCAGGTGTGACGTGTGATAAAGCAGTATAACTCTCAGGTGAGTCAGTGCCAAAAGTGGTGCTGATAATTAGTATACCTTGTTTTTTATTTTATTTTTATTTATTTATTTTTTAAAACCTCTTCACAATATGTGGCTCTAGGACGTCCGGCCACGGATGATTTTAGCAATCATCGACATAGATATGAACTGGTAAACTCCCAAAGATTGGGTGAATATATTTCTGTTGCACCATTCAGGAGCTACTTATCACATTATCCACAGACGTTTTCACATATTCAATCATCAAAATATGGGCGGGTACAATAGAATTAAGGAAGTTAACACTCACTCCAAGCTTAGAGAGAATGCTAAAACATGCTGCTTCTGCACTGCCTGTGGGTGCTTTAGATTAGCGGCTATAATAATTCAGATGTGCAGTAATAGCAATCATATTTAAATTAATATTTTACTTTAACCAAAGATATTACCAAAGCAAAGAGTTAGAGAACTAATGTGCAGAAGATTGAACAAAAGTTATGCAACTGTTTCTGCTAAAAATACAGAATGGCATAATAGTGTAGTGTTGTCTTCGCACCTCTGTTCTATGCCCAAGTGTGCATTGATGCTAGCATAGCGGGCTGTGCCTGTGAGGTTTTTGTCTTCTCTGTAGGGTATGTGCTGTCGTGTCCTGTTGTCCCGGTATTTTTTGGCCAGACCAAAGTCAATGAGGAACAACTGCAAAAAAAAAAAAATAATAATAATAATAAATAAATAAATAAAATAATAAAAAATCAGAACACTGATGTTAAACCAATTTGTCTGCTATACACCCTATACAATTTCACTTGCCACCTTAAATATAAACAAGAGACATTGGAGGAAGTTTTGGGACTAGTGAACCCTTAAGGGACATGTTCTTGACATGTATAATGATGCTTAAACAAATAAGAAACTGATCATTAAATGAATGAACCAACAAAAAAAATAAATAATAAAAAAAATAAATAAATAAGATAAGTTATTTAGTATGGCACATTTTCTCAGAGGAGCAATATTCACAGAGGCTGCCCATCCTGGTTTTCAAAGGACTGTGAACACCACCACATCTTTATAAAAGTTCATAGATAACTTCTAAAATTGAAAGGTAAACTCTAATGTGATCAAAGTAAGAGCAGATTGATGAAAAACATTTGGAAAGAAAATGGTGGCCTATGCCCATTATCTTTGTGTTGTGATGGGTTGTACAAGCAAAACAAAAAGCAAACATTCAGAAATTTAGTGCTAAACAGTGCCAGTGGCCACATACTCATGCTGTGAGCATAAATAACAATCTTTAAAAAAAATAATAATAATAAATAAATAAATAAATAAATTACACCAGAAAAAGTAAATCCTTTGTAAGATCATTGTGATCAATGTAATAAGCTACTACCATTTCTGAATTTTCTTTATCAAGACCTTTATATTTAGCTTTTGTTCTTTCAGCATGATTCACTTTCTGCATTAGATCACCGTCTACCAGCATTATTAAAATTAATTAAATTTATGTGTTTCATTTAATTATTTTACATACAGTGGACATACTGTGAGCAGAAATGACACTTTTTAATTAACATACTTGTTAAAATAATGTTTTGACATTTTATGTATAAATATAAACAGAAATGTATGTATTCAGATGCATAAAACAAAGATAAAATTAAAAAACAAAACTGATATGGGGAAAAAAAAACATTCAGACATGACAAATTAACAGCATTAATACTTGGCTGCAAAGCCATTGTTGGCAATTACAGCTTTGAGGCTTCTACAGTAAAAGGTAATTACTTAGTTGCAGAATTCTGTTCCAATTTTAACCCATTTCTCTGGCAAATCATCTTCAATTCCCCAAGGTTATGAGGGTCCTTCTGATGGACTCTCAATTTCAAAATCCTTCTTAAAAAGATGCAAGGCTTTCTTGAGTTACTTTGGCTGTATGTTTTGTCTTGTCTTCTTCCCCCCAGACTCAGCTTCTTGGCCATTAAGACTAAATTCTCCTCTAATATGTCCTGGCATATCACTCCATTCATATTTCCTTTGATCAGATGTAATGCCCCAGTAACATTTACAGAGAAGCAGCCCCTATCATGGGGTTTCCACCTCCATACTTCACTGTGGATATGGTGTTGTTGGGATCATATGTGCAACCATATGCACAATTTTTGCTATCAAACTTTGTTTTAAGCTTGTTTGTTCAAATTTACAAAGTCATTATGTGTAAATTTGAAGTGCATATATGCACTGGAAATATATTAAATAATAAAAGCATCTGAATAATTATTTCCCCTCACCATATGTCTGATACAGATTAAGATTCACTGTATGACTGAGACTTCAAAGATTTGAATCAAATAAATAAGCATTCCCACTGAAGTTTAATCTAGCACAATTACTGCAATTCGGAGGCAGAACTGCCTGTCTGGGTGCAAACTGCAGGTCTCACAACCATGAAATTCTAAATATACACGTTTTGCTGCAAGAAGTATGGCTCTCATGCAAGATCAAAAACCACTGATAGAAAAAAACTGCAAATTTATCCGTTCATTTTTAGACCACTGTTTTCAGTGAGAGCAAGCTGCTCATGACTCCGCACCGATTATTCAAGCACCACGTAGTTATAAACAACTGATACACCTAAAAGTGTGTTTAGTCTCAGTATCACTGGCAACATCAAATATTGCAAGGGTTCCCTAGCTAGAGGTCATGACCCCACGTTGGGGTGCTTGATTTACAAATGGGGATGCAAAAGAAACACACAATCTCCTCTTTTGTTTCACTCAATTATTTTACAAATTAACATTAGATTTTGTGTGCTAATATTTTGAAATGTTACTGGGAGTCACATTGAGGCAAGCCACATTTAAATTAATAGGGTACCCACTGCACCATAGCTCAGCAATAAAATTTGACAAATTTCCCCATCCATCTACCTCCAGTAAACAAACTACCATTGTCTCTCAAACTGCATACTTATGCACTACTCTAGACCATTAATGAGAACTAACACCAACTGGTTTTTATATTACAATAAGTGTTTCAATTTTAAAAACCTCACATTAAAAACTACCGAAAGGTCTGTTTTGAATACCAGTCATCTCGATTTTCTACACCGATCAACTATAACATTAAAACCACTGACAAGTGAAGTGAATACCCTTGGTTATCTCTTTATAATGGCACCTGTCAAGGGGTGGGACATATTAGGCAGCAAGTGAATAGTCAGTTCTCAAAGTTGATGTATTGGAAGCAGGAAAAATGGGCAAGTGTAAGGATCTGAGTGACAAGGGCCAAATTATGATGGCTAAACAGTTGGGTCAGAGCATCTCCAAAACGGCAGGTCTTGTGGAGTGTTCCCGGTATGCAGTGGTTAGTACCTACCAAAAGTGGTCCAAGGAAGGACAATCAGTAAACCGGCGACAGGGTCATGGGTGCTCAAGGCTCACTGATGCGTGCAGGAAATGAAGGCTAGCCTGTCTGGTCCGATCCCACAGAAGAGCTACTGTTGCACTGAAAAGGTTAATGCTGGCTATGATAGAAAGGTGTCAGAACACACAGTGCATTGCAGCTTGCTGTGTAGCCGCAGACCGGTGAGAGTGCCCATGCTGACCCCATCCGCCGCCAAAAGAGCTTACAATGGACATCTGAGCATCAGAACTTGACCATGGAGCAATGGAAGAAGGTGTCCTGGTCTGATGAATCATGTTTTACATCACGTGGACAGCCAGGTGCATGTGCGTCACTTTCCTGGGGAAAAGATGGCACCAGGATTCACTATGGGAAAAAGGCAAGCTGGCGAAGGCAGTGTGATGTTCTGGCCAATGTTCTGCTGGGGTCGTGGCATTCATGTGAATGTTACTTTGACACGTACCACCTACCTAAACATTGTTGCAGGCCAAGGACACCCCTTCATGGCATTGTATATCATGGTATTCCCTAATGGCAGTGGCCTTCAAAGGTCTTGTGGAGTCCATGCCTCGATGGGTCAGAGCTGGTTTGGCGGCTACACAATATTCGGCAGGTGGTTTTAATGTTATGGCTGATCGGGGTATATTAGTAAATACTTAAAATTTTAAGGTCGGTTTTTTTCTACTTGAGACGCAGCTCATGATAAGTAGAACCACAGCAGAAAATCGTTTATGAGAAACAAAGCTCATCAGTGTGTTTAACTTGCTGTGCATGAACTAGCTAAACATTTTACAGTTCGACTTGGAAACCTAACAGACAGGGATGTTTTGGCTCTGATATGCCAAACTTGGGGGGCACAAAATTCATGGCGTCCAGCTGGGCCTGTTTGCCCAAAAAGTTTGGGAAACCCTGAAATTAAATTAGACCCTGAATTACCTTTATCCTTTGGTGGCATTCTGCCACTTGAAAATGCACTGCATGACTACATTAAAGCACTTCATTCCAGTGAGTGCACTCTGACTCTAATTACAATCTAAATCTCATGAAAGTCCTAACTGCCATGGAACAGTTAAAAGAGGAGTGAAGATCTTGTTGAATTAATAAGTTTTCTGTGATGTGCGTTTGTTATAATATGATGGTCATTACAGATATTGGCACATTATATTAATGAAAGCAAGGAAACTTAGGCTCTTGTTTTTTTTTTTAATGATGGGGCAAATTATACTCAAGTGGCCATCCATTTACCACCTATGGATGGGAAACTTTGCTTTTCCTCCTGGCTTTTAAATATGGTGATGTGACAAGAACGACATACACATGAGCAAATTCCCACGGAAAATAGAAATGGAGTGTTCAGTGTGTTCAACATAAGGGTGCTCAATGTGTTCAACATACAGCTTAAAGAAATGTGGGACTGCTAGAAATAACATTATAAAAAATAAGGCAGAGCAGAGGGAACAAAGCAGGTTTTGGAAAAAGCAGGTTGATTAATGGGTTGTGCACAATCACTTCACAGGCAAAAGCAGCTGAATTACCCAAAGAGAATTCCCTTAATGGAAGGAAGACCACATTCAACCTCTTGAACAAATATGATAACTTTGCAGCAATCACTGTGCCATTACTGTCATGTGACTCAAGCAGCTACCTATTTTTAAAATAAAGCAACGTAGTTTGGCACTGTTCTTGTGCGTGCAAGTACACATACACACACACACACACACACACACACACACACACGACTTGGTTATTTACCATGCCTAAATGGGTATGTGGGATGTAAGATGAAATGGGGGACAGGCTGCATTAGTGCAGGACATAAGAGAATGTCTAAAAACAATGAACTTGGTCGTCTTAATTTTACAACAAAATACCCACACTTTCCCCAAAACTTTCTCCATTTCCATAGCTTTCCAGGTTTTGAAATGTGTGCCTTTAAATTTGAAACTTTTCCAGATCTGCATTCTTGGAAATTCGATAAATTTTGGTTAAACAGAAAAGATCGTTTGAGAAGTTAAAGATTAAGTTAGTAAAATAAACCCCATCCACCCACCCACAAAATAAATAAATCTATAGACTTTATCCAAGAATGATAAACTCCCCAAAAATGGAACCACTTCCTTGAGCTGCCAAGACTCACATTACTGCATTCTGGATAAATTTAACTATGTTTAACATGTGTGTCTGGTTTAATGCCAAGTGTCGCAGTATCTAAAATATGGGATACACACACACATACAGTCAGGTCTGTAAATATTTGGACACTGACAAAGTCATTATTATTTTAGCTACCACAGTATAGTGGAGTTGAAATTGAATAATGAATATGAGCTCAAAGTATGTACTTTCAGCTTTAATTTAAGGGCATTTACATCCAAATTTGGTGAACAGCACATTTTATATGTGGATCCCCCAAATGTAATTGGACAAACTAATCATAAACTAAATTGTTATTTTTAATACTTGGTTGCAAATTCTTTGCAGTCAATAAATGCCTGAATTTTGGAAACCACAGACATAACCAGACACTGGGTTTATTCCCTTGTGATGCTCTGCCAAGCCTTTACTGCAGCTCTCTTCAGTTCCTGCTGATCCCTGGTAGTATTTAGTTTTTAGTGGGCCCTTTAGCAATGCATGCTCATTTGGACTGAGGTCAGGTGATTGACTCAGCCATTACAAAACATTCCACTTCTTTGCCTTAAAAAAAATCTCCTGAAATGCTTCAGGTCACTGTCCATCTGCCCTGTGAAGCTCCATCCAGTGAGTTCTTAAACAATTGGCTGAATCCAAGAAGATGAAGCCCTGTACACTTCTGAATTTAACCTTTTGTCAGCAGTCACATCAATAAATACAAGGAAACCAGTTCCACTGTCCGCCATACATGCCCACACCATGAGATGATATGGTATGCTTCAGGTCATTAGCAGTTGCGTTTGGCAAACTCTGATCTGGTCTCCCTGTTTTGAGGCTTACCAATGGTTTACAACTTCTGGTAAACTCTCTGTATTTAATCTGGTAAAGTTTTCACCTGATTGCTGACCATGACAAAGATACACCTACTTCCTGGAGGGTGTTCTTGATCTGGTCAACTGTTGTACAGGGGTGTTTCTTCACCAGGGAAAGAATTCTCCTGTCATCTATCATTGTTGTCATCCAAGGTCTTCCAGGCCTTTTGGTGTTCCCGAGCTCACAAGTGCATTCTTTCTTTTTAAGAATGTACCAAAGAAGTGATTTGGCGACATCTAAGTTTTTTGCAATCTCTCTTATGGGTTTGCTCTTATTTTCTTAGCCTAATGATGGCTTGCTTCATTGGCAGTGAACAGATTCCAACTGCAAATGCATCACTTGAACTCAACTCTAGACCTTTTATCTGCTCACTTGTAAGTGAAATAATGAGGGAATAACACACATCTGGTCCTAGAACAGCTTAACAGCCAACTGGCCAATTACTTTTTATATAAAAAGTGATGTAATTCCAACATCGTTCACCCAGTTTGGATGACAATACCCTCAAATTAAAGCTGAAAGTTTTCATTATTTATTTTCCACTTCAGTATTCTGTGGCAGACTGACAAAGTTACTCTTTTAGCTATGTCCAAATACTTATGGACTTGACTGTGTGTCTGTGTGTGAGAGTGTGTGGTGTGTGTCTGTGTGTGTATATATATATATATATATATATGTGTGTGTGTGTATATATATATATATGTATGTATGTATGTG
>CM040460.1:12517937-12576577 GCA_022758105.1 Pangasianodon gigas | reverse complement strand
AAAAAAAAAAAAAAAAAAAAAAAAAAAAAAAAAAAAAAAAAAAAAAAAAAAAAAAAAAAAAAAAAAAAAAAAAAAAAAAAAAAAAAAAAAAAAAAAAAAAAAAAAAAAAAAAAAAAAAAAAAAAAAGAGTACACACACACGCAGAAAGACACACGGACAGAAAAAAAGCATGGGTGAATTCTCCAATCTGTGCATTATTTTTGTATAACTACACAGCTCAGACAGTACTTCCCGCTATTAATATAAACCTATTGTTCATATAATATGCTCACTCATACTTCTTTGTTTCTATAGTAACAGCTCGTATGGCAGACACTCCACATAATCAAAAGAATAATAAATAGATTTAAAACATGTTTAACGAAGAAAATGTATAATTGTTGTGGTGACATTGTTTGGTTAGGAGACATTTATTTGACATTTAGGGAAAGAGACTCGATTGTTAGCGCTCTGCAACAGTGACAGTGCTTTGCAAAGTTTACCAGCACAGCAAAGCCTGCAGGTTAGAAGTTTAAGCTTTCCAGTTTCTCAGTAAAATGACAAGAGATGCTGGGAACAACTGTATCACAGCTATAATGTAAGTTATAACAGGAACTTAATAACTTGTCTCTCAGACGTTCCACAACATTAAATCTTAACTATTACACATTAAAATGTATGGCATGGCATTCATTGGAAAAATCACTGTGGTATGAGCAAAACAATAAACACAACTACATATACACATATTTTTTATATGTGTGTGTATATATATATATATTATATACACACACACACAGTACTGTGCAAAAGTCTTAGGCACCCTTTTTTTTTTTTTTTTAGTTATTATATATATATAAATAAAACACACACACATATAATGTATATGTGTATGTGTGTATATGTATGTATACACTCAGACCAGCCACATTAAAACCACCTGCCTAATACTGTGTAGGTTCTCCTTGTGCCGACAAAACAGCTCTTACCCATCAAGACTCCACAAGACCTCTGAAGGTGTGCTTTGGTATCTGGCACCAAGACATTAGCAGCAGATCCTTTAAATCCTGTAAGTTGCGAGGTAAGACCTCCATGGATCGGACTTGTTTGTCCAGCACATCCCACAGACAGAGTTCAAGGTGTTGACTTGGCCTCCAAATTCCCCAGATCTCAATTTGACTGACCACCTGTGGGATGGGGGGGGTCGTCGTCTACACAGTAATAGGCAGGTGGTTTTAATGTTATGGCTGATCGGTGTATATAATACACATACACACGCATCAAGACCAATGAATTTGTTTTTGCTATACACTGAAGACACTTGGGTGCAAATGATGAATTAAATCGATAATCAATTATGAAAATCGTTGTCAAATCTCATTATCGATTAGTTGGTCTGCGCATGGCACATTTACTCATTGCTTTACATCTGCTGTGAAAACGTGCATTGGGAAAAATGGCAGAGAGTACAGACCAAGTGACAGTGGGGGGAAAAAAATGTGCAACCCAAGTCCTCTAAGGCATGTTAAATGCCGCAAAGAGGACTGTAACCGGCAAACTTTGCAAAGCGCAGTTTGTGTAGCACAGAAGCACGAAAGTGATGCACGAGCACATGAAAAGGAAACGTGGGAGTCACAGATGAAGGCAAAACATCAGGATGCTAAGTTAAGCACAAACTTATGTTTATATCCAAAATGCTCCACTGTGTGCAAGGGGTTGGAGAAATTGGTGAATTGCTTAAAAGGTTTGGTTTAATTAAATTTTATATGCTTTATTTGCATGCTTGAAGTGTAAAGTCTGTCATTTATTATAATGGGAATGATCTATTTTTGTAACTAGCGCCATGCTGCGTTCCTCACTCGCAATGCAGATGCAGTGAAACAGTGGTAGCGCAAGTAAGATCTGTAATGTCAAATTGAAACAGTACGAACAAAGTAAACATAAGTAAAAGACTATGCCTAAAGGCAGTGAGTAACAGAAACGATAAGGTGCAGTGAAAATGTGTTTATCTTTAATTCAGGACTGTAGTTTAATTATGAATGCTTTTTTGTGCATCCACAAAAATAATGCATAAATACTATAGTATAGTTTTAATTGTTTATGGTTTAAAATCTCTCTTCATGATTCTCATCCCCAGTAATAAATATAAATCTTTGGGTAAAAATTAACCAAATCCCAAACCTTTATTTATAATTAAACTATTTGTCTATTAAACTATTTGTCTCAGTTGTAATTCCAGTTATAACAAAAACAAAGCATATATTGAGTTACACAGAACTTGTTTTCTCTGCATACACATTATCTTTTTCATTTCAGAAAGAAAAAGCGCACCATGAGCGAGTCTTTCCAGAGAAAAAATCCCCCGTGCACTGCACAACAAGCAGCAGCTGTAACTGATGTCATTCTGAAAAGGCTGGTGACCGACAGGCAGCCACTGTCAATGGCTGAAGACCAAGGTTTCAAAAGCAGGGTCAGTGTACTCAACCCAGGATACACTCTTCCCTCAAGGACCCATTTTACAAAATTGATGGAGAGGAAGTATCAGGAGGCATTCCGGAAGGTCAAGGGTGCCATCAACAATATCAAGAGCAGAACTGCTTTAACTGCAGACATAAGGAGAAGTGTAGCCACTGAAACCTACCTTGGCATTACATGCCATGTAGGCCATGCAGCCCTATATGAGACGATAGATCAGAATTTCAGCTTTCATTTCCTGATACTTACATCTAGATGTGCTGAACAACTTGGTACTTTGTACATGGCACCTTTTGTTTTAACCCACCCATTTTTCAAGTGACCAAAAATACTGGAACATGTAACAGACAGGTGTTTGCTTGTTGCCCAGGTGTGCCATGATTGATTGTTCAAATAACTAATAGCTCTGAATGTCTACTCTTGGTCTGAGCCCTGGGTTTCACCTATGAAGGCTGAATTTGTTGTTAAAAAGGATAAACCAATATGAAGGCCAGAGAGCTGTCTATGGGAGAAAAGCAAGCCATTTTGAAGCTGAGAAAAGAGGGAAAATCGCCAATACAACAAACTGGAATGTCCTGAAAAAGAAAGAAATTATATTAATAACCAGACATTGAATGAATTCAGAAGTCTACAGAAACACTGTCTCCCAATTTACAGAGAGATGTATCCAATCTAATCGGGAGGAATTTCATCATGCAGCAAGATAATGACCCAAACCACACAGCCAACGAAACAAAGGACTTCTTCAGGGAGAAAAAGTGAAAGGTTTTAGACTGGCCAAGTCAATCACCAGACCTTAACCCAATTGAGCATGCACTTTAAAACATAGTACGTCTGATGTGTAGACATTAATTTGTGCATTCAATGTGTAAATACAGCTTATATATATAGTTATGAAATTGTAATGTAATCATGATAAATCACAAACAACTGTGTGATTAATTAGTTATGCGTTTTTGTTCATACATTCATTCATTCATCAATTTTTTATTATTATCATTAATATTGTTATAATTATTATTATAAGAGGCTAAGCATCAAAGGTTTCTTGGCTCATGTTCTTATTATTTATTATGTAAGTCTGTGGCAGCCCTTAGAACTGTATGGTAAAAAGTTGTGAAATTTGGCACACTGACTGGGTGCATAGTACCAAAAGAAATTTCCCCAATTTTGGCCTCTGCCTCCCAATGCCTCTAGCATCACCACTGGGTCAGATTTATTAAAGGTACATTTAAGTGTATAACTTTTGAACTGCTTGCCATAGGAACTAAATTCTTTTCCAGATTAATCCTTGGCTCATGCCAATTTCAATGAGCCCCATGATGTTATTTTACACTATATTAGATTTTCTGCCATTTTGTTGTTGTTTTTTTGAAAAACCTTTAAAAAAAATATTTTTTTAAAGTCCACTTTTTTTTTTCCTTCATAAAATTTGGTTCAGCAAAACATTTTGTCCCATTACTTTTCAAGTGTTTGGTTTAGAATCATGATTCTTGTTCTCCTTCTAAGCTTCTAAGATCACCTGATGTCACAGCTTTCAGTTATTGTCCAATCCTCACATTTGGCTCAGATCATCTTCAAACCAAGCTGCACAAAAGTTATCAGATAATTTTTTGATATTTGAAACAATTCGCCCATAGCATGCAACTACATTTAACAGAGGCTACGTTCACATTAACCCGGATAAATTTGAAAATGCATTTTTTTCCTCTATACATTTGCCTTCCGTCCACACCGAGACTGCATTTTTTTTTCAGCAAAAACTGAAAACGCTCTCCCAAGTGGATAAATTTGAAAATGCTGTTTACACTTTGTACTTTGCACAGCGTTGGCATCAATTGAAAGAGACAGAAAGTAAATAAACGCCTGACAGAAATGACACAGCCCAAAGCTTCTTATGTTTTTATGCATGCACAGTATAGGGATATAAGCGTTTTCAGTTGTTTCAGTGTGGATGAGCAATTTTTGGAAAACACTTGAAAACGCCAGTGTAGACGGAGAGCATTTTAAAACACAAATGCAGTTTTCAGATCTATCCGGAATAAGGTGGACTTAGCCAGAAAAGGTGCAAAACAGGAAGTGAGGTGATATTTTGAAAATGCACATATGAATTCACAAATTCATGTAAAAAATTACATCTATTCATCAAAATGAATCGAACGGTATACCATACATGCTTGTAGACTCACGGAACATCAAAAAAGCAATGTTGGGGCCTACCACACGCACACAGCATACAAAGCCTTTCCTGCTATAATGTTAAAAAGCAAAGCACACTGAGCTCCGAAATCTGATATTTGAACAGATGGCTTGCCTCATTTAGTCTGTAGAAGAAACTGTGTATTTTCATTATTGTTATGAATTTCTATTAAATTTTTTTTTCATTAATGTATTAATTAATGCATTAATGTATTTTTACTATTGTAAAGTCTGGTGACACCTTTATAAGCGAAAAAATATCAATCATATGTACACACTAAACACTGCTTGAAAAAAGAACTCCTAAAAACTGCACTTCAAAAAAGAAAATAAGAGTAAACCGAAGTCCAGCCACATAAAACTTGTACAGTTAAGGTAACAAATAAATCTCCAATATTAATGAATATTCTCCATGTTTAAAAGCACTACAAAGATTTGTCAGTAAAATAATCAAAAAAAAGCGCTTATAACTATTAAAGCGCTTGACCTAAAATCAAGATAACTTCCTCATGTGATTCCTTGGAAACTGCTGCTTTGAAGTAATGTGTCGCTTTTGACATCTGCAATAACGAACATTGATGAAAATAAGCCAAAAAAAAAAAGAGTAAAAAGTAGTGAGATCATATCTTCACTGGATCAACACAAAATTTAAAGCTATGTTGAGGACCATGTCTGGAGGGAGGACAAAACACATTGGTGGCATCTGACCCCAAAGTGGTGTTATGTAGTGCTTGACCCCTCAGTAGCTGCTTGCAGCATTTTTTTTTTAATTGTAAAACTTTTACTGTTTTAATTTTTGAACTAGAACCATGAAATGTGGCAGTAGACCCCATACCGGTTCGCTTTTTTTAAATGCAAGATCGTAATTATGGCAGTCACATAGAAATGCTCCAAATTTAGAGTTTCTCCCATAGGTAATACACAGGGAAGGCTTCACTGGCCCTGCCATCACACGATTTGTGACCCTGTTAATACACACACACACACACTTATCAAGCCAGCTGTGTGCAACAACATGATGCACAGATCTGAAATTTGTATGTCTCTGGTCATATTGTGCACAATCCCATAAACTTGATAATCCCCGTTTGAAGAAAAAAGTCACAATAGAGCAAACATAAATAGCACGTAATGGCCGCCTGGATCCAAAATGGTGCTATTTTTGTTCTTAGCCAGCTTTTAATGGCACATGGACATCGAAGCAACCGGTGTTCATGTCTACCATCGCCAGACACTGCTAAAATACAGAAATCAGCCAACAACCAGATAATCTGCAGATGATATGCTGGAGATCATTTCCAGATAATCTGCTGGAGAAGCTACATGATCTCGGCTTGCTGCATCGCCCGATGTCTGATGCCGTTGCCCGGGGGAGGGGACATTGTAAGCCGTGTGCGAGGAAGCGGAAGCACGGCAAGAGGGCGAGGGTCCGTGCCTAGGCTAAAAACATACCCTAGCCGGCTGGCTCTCCCAACCATCCTGCTCCCCAATGTCTGCTCCCTGGACAATAAATTGGACTACATTCGACTCCAGCAGACGTGGGTCAGCAACAGAGTTTGGGATGCTGCCATACATTCTCGCCTCCTTTCGTGCCTCGTTTCTAGTTACTGCTTGTCGCTGGTGGAGTTTGCGACTGTTAGATGCAGACCATTTTATTTATCACAGGAATTTATCACAGGAAATGCTAGTCTCAGAATACAGACCGCTTATCACTCACTCCAAACCGGTTCTGAAGCAGGTGAAAGCCTGGCCAACAGGAGCCATCTCTGCTCTTCAGGACCGTTTCAAGCACACTGACTGGCACATGTTCAGGGAGGCTGCACCCAATGGCAACTCCACCAACTTGGAGGAATACATGGCATCTGTGACCAGCTACATCAGCATGTGCATCGATGACGATACTGTCTCCAAGACCATCAATACACGCTCCAACCAAAAGTTGAAACCAGCAGTCCTAAGAACAGCAAGGGCCAAACTGTCCCAGGCCATCAGAGAGGCAAAACGCGCACACACCCAGAGAATCCAGAGCCACTTCAAGGACAGAAGCAGCATACGGCGTATGTGGTAGGGCATCCAGGCCATGACCAACTACAGGAAATCACTTGCCTGTGACAGTGACGCCTCGCTTCCAGGTGCGCTGAACAATTTCTATGCTCGGTTTGAGACACAGAACGGCGTAGGAACACCACCCCTCCTCTCAACGACCAGGTGCTGCGTCTAACCACAGCTGATGTGAGGAAAACTCTATGCAGAATCAACCCAGGGAAGTCTGGTGGACCAATCACCATTGCTTCGAGGGGGTCATCAGGAGGCACATCAAGACCCTGCTGACCTCCTCACTGGACCCCCTGCAGTTCACGTATCATCCCAACCGCTCAGCAGACGACACCACTCTCCCTCCACCCATCTCCACCCATCCCCACCTGGCCCTCACCCACCTGGACAAAAAGAACATGTACGTTCGAATGCTGTTCATAGACTTCAGCTCAGCATTCAATAAAATCATTCCTCAACACCTGATTGGAAACAAAGTAGTCGCTCCCTGAAATATGACAGATGGTTGCTAGCGTGTTTATTTGTAGCAGAGATTCCACAGCAACCACCTAGCTATGACCTAGCAACTGCCCGGGATTGCATAACAAACACCTAAGCAAACCCATAACTACTACACAAAGTACCCTAGCAACCACTTAGCAACCATGTGGGATACCATAGCAATAAGCTAGCAACACCCTAGCAACCACCTGGAATAACACATGAACCACCTAGTAACACATAAGCAACCACCCCAGGTAACATAACCTACCAACACTCTAGTAACCACCTGATAACATAAATACAAGAATCACAAATGCTTTCTTAATTTCTTTGCAGACGGAAGACAAAAAATTACTCTCATTTTGAGAAACGCTGTAACACAAAATTTGGAAAAATTAAAGGGGCTAAATATTTTCAGAATGCACTGCAGCTATGTTTAAAACACAAGGAGGCAAAGTTAGTCTGCAAACTACACACTGGGCACACTGGTTAGAAGTGTCATCTGGTAGATGTGTCTCTTTTTCAAAAAAAACTCTTTCATCCACTAGGCTTATCTGTGCCTCTATTTTGTTGCATTTATTCATTCACTAAACACTAGACTTGAAGCAACATTGATGAGAAATCTTTTTCAGAATTCAGGAGAAACACTGAATTCCACACAAATATCTCAGCACCTGTACATCGAAAGATCCTTGAGAAGAAAACATTTTTCATGTTGCACCTTACCTGATCTGCAAGCATAAGAACCGTTTTCATTGTGAATCTGCGGGAACAGAAGTTAAAGAGGTCCTCTAGACTGGGCCCCAGAAGATCCATCACCAGGACATTATAGTCTTTTTCTTGGCCATACCACCTACAACAAACACACAAACAAATAAGCATCACCACACATTCACTGGGTCAAAATGTTTTAGAGTCATACAAAATGGACAAAATAAACGTTATAATGTTTTATACAATAACCAAACACACTGTACAGTGCTAATTACTCGCTTTGTCAAGTAGGCTAACATCACATTTTATTACACTTTCACACAGAAAAATTATAAGAATGCAAGCTTCACATGCATTTAACTCTACAAACTTTTAGGGTTAACGCACCCCTCGTCCACATCACATGACCTCATTTTCTCGGAGTAACTCTGGAAAAATAGAAACGCCTATATGGATCTCTTAGTCATATTCTGATAAACGAAAAAAAGAAAAAATAAATAAATCTCTTAAATCGGGTATATATGGACTATGAATGAAATATCAATAAATGAGTCCCGTGACCAATGATATTCGTTACCTCATTCTCTTCACAAATGACATTTTATAATACGTTGCTGAGGATTTGGGAGTGCATCATCAGATTAAGTCAGAAATCATCCTGGAGAGCCTCTTCCGTTTGTGTAATGGATAGACATACAAGTGGTATGTGTATGCTCCACAATTCACCAGGCCTTCTCAGGAAATACTGTCCGAAGGACAGTCAAAACCAGAGACAAGAACTGGACTGTGGAAAATGTTCAATGTTCTACTGCAGATGTAGCATATAACAGATATATGGGTGGAGTTGAGTTGTCTGACCAACTGTTGCAGTATTATAGTACACAACATAAGACATTTCATTGGTACCAGACACTCTTTTTTCACTTTCTGGACACTGCCACCACAAATGCCTACTTTCTGCACCAGGAGATCACAACCCCCTGACACAAAGAGTTTATGGAGGAGCTCACTGCCCAGCTGTGTGGGACAGAGATTACTGGGCATCCCTGCAGAAATGTCACACAGACAATGCAGCAACTGCCCATGGCCATTGCCGACCCCACAGACACAAGCATGAAGGCCACACAAGGCCGCAGGACCTGTGATCGCTGCTGAAAGGTGGATAAAAAGAAATGTGCAAGTGGACACCATGGAAGTGCAAGGGCTGCGATGTGGCACTGCTCCTCATTGTGGACAGGAACTGCTTTGAAAAATGGCACAGCTAAAAGGACAATGACATTGGAGGACTGACCAGACTGGAAAAAAAGTGCCCCTATTAAAGTGGACAGTGAGAGTACAATGAACGAGCAAATGTATTGGTGCCTGATGTCACAGTACACCTTCAGAGGACTTGTGGAGTCCGTGCCTTGGCAGAGCTGTCGTGCATCTCAGAATGCATTCATACGTCAACTCACATCACACCTTGAAGCGGATGGGCCACAACAGCAGAAGAAGACTGTCAGATTCCACTTCTGTCAGCCAAGAACAGAAAGCTGAGGCTGCAGAGGGCTCAACAAAACTGGACAGTTGGAGACTGGAAAATGTAGCCTGGTCTCATGAATCACAACTTCTGCTGAGGCACACAGATGGTAGGGTCAGAATTTGGCACCAACAGCATAAATCCATGGACCCAACCTGGCTTGTGGAGGTGGTGAAAGGTGTGGGGAATGTTTTCTTGGCTCTTTTCTTGAATGCTACAGCCAGCTGAGTATTGACCATGTGCATCCCCTCATGGCCTCAATTTACCCTTCTCCTAATGGCTACTTCCAGCATGACAATGCACCATGTCACAATGCAAAAGCTGTCAAACTGGTATCATGAACAAGACACCTTCGGATGTGGTAGAATGGGAAAAATCTGCAAGAATTGCATGACACAATCAACATGTCAACATGGATCAGAATCTCAAAGGAATGTTTCCAACATTTTGTGGAATTCATATCCTGAAGACGTGAGGCTGTTTTGAGAACAAAGGGCTAATAAAGGGCTTGGTGTGTGCATGTACACACACACACACACACACACACAGATCAGCCATAACATTAAAACCACTGACAGGTCAAGTGAATAACATTGATTACCTCGTTACAACGGCACCCATCAAGGGGTGGGATATTAGGCAATAAGTGAACAGTCAGTTCTCAAAGTCGATGTGTTGGAAGCAGGAAAAATGGGCAAGCATAAGGATCTGAGCAACTTTGACAAGGGCCAAATTGTGATGGCTAGACGATTGGGTCACAGCAGCTCCAGAAGGGCAGGTCTTGTGGGGTGCTCCCGGTATGCAGTGGTCAGTACCTACCAAAAGTGGTCCAAGGAAGGACATCTGGTGAACCTGCAACAGGGTTATGGGCACACGAGGCTCAATGATGCTCATGGGGAGCGAAGGCTAGCCCGTCTGGTCCGATCCGACAGAAGAGCTACTGAAGCACAAACTGCTGAAACAGCTAATAACTATGATAAGTGTCAGAACACACAGTGCATCGCAGCTTGCTGTGTATGGGGCTGGGTAGCCAAAGCCCAGTCACCTACCTAAACACTGTTGCATACCAAGTAAACCCCTTTACGCAATAGTATTCCCTAATGGCAGTGGCCTCTGCCACACTGCAAAAATTGTTCAGGAATGGTTTGAGGAACATGACGAAGAGTTCAAGGGGTTGACTTGGCCTCCAAATTCCTCAGATCTCAATCCAATCGAGCATCTGTGGGATGTGCTGGACAAATAAGTCCGAACCATGGAGGCTGAGCTGTATTGGCAGCACAAGGGGGACCTACCCAATATTATTTATTATTATGAAATCATATGTGTATGAGATAGATATATATACACATACATACATACATACATACACACACACACACACACACACACACACACACACACACACACACACACACAAAGCGGAGAGAGCAAGCCTGAGCTGGAACAATCAAAAACATCTTCGCATTCATCTACTGTTTGAGAACACTTTGGTTTCCCAGTAGAGTACAACAACGATGGACAAAGAGTGGTGGCTCGAACAGTGACAGCGTGCCGATACTGCTCACTGCGACTATCAATACAGGCGCTAATACCACAAAGATGCCAACCTATTTGTGAAGACATCACCCAAAAGTTACAGTTACTGAAGCGAAGAGAGAACATGAGTCACAGCAACTGCTTCTCCCCACATTCAGAACGAGCAAAACAATTACCTCGCTCCACAGGGATGTTTATAGCTTCCGATTTTTTGCAGCCCTACTCAGTTATAGAGAACCTTAGACACTGCAGTTTGCTAGGAGCGCTCAAGCCACATTATAAAATCAGCCAAAAGGTAATAGCCAAACTTTATCATGAAACACAAGATCAGATTGTAAATGAACTGGCCAAGTTCTCTTTTCCTAACAACTAATTCATGGACATCCAGGGCCAAAGAGAGCTACTTAACTGCTATTGCCCACTACATTAGCAAAGAATGGGAGATGAAAATCCTCATATTCCATACTGTATGAGTGTTTTCTGTATGAGAGCCACACTAGTGCAGGTCTGTGAGAGCGACTGAGGGAAGCACGATCCATTATATTAAGCTTGTTTTTCCCCCAATATTAAAATATTTGATAAGGCATTTCTGCAGCACAAAGCAACAGAGAACATGGAGACCAACGTTTCATTAGAGTGTGTGGACCCTGAGATGCCTGGACCGTGTCCTTCAAAAAAGAAATCAGTAATGACACAGCTCTTTGGAAAGTTTTTTTTTTTAAGCCCAGTAAAGCAAGCCTTTTTACCCAAGCTTGCAGAAAAGGAGGTTGCCGCATGCAAAGCAGAGAACAGCACTCCCCTGGATTCTGATCCACTTTTATGCAGGAAAAACAATGAATACAAGTATCCTCATGCTGCCTTGTTAGCAAGCTGCTACCTAGCTAGGTACCTCTGGGGCCCCAGTTTCTAGCAAGAGGGTGTTGTCCACTCCAGGGCACATTGTCACTCCCTGCCAATCTGTTTTAATTTAGACAAACTGATCTTTTTCAAGAAAAACATGAAAACACAGCCTAGCCTACATAGCCTAAAAACAGTGCAGGTAAATGACACCGAATACAGTGCTGTTTTGTTTTTAGTGTTGTAATCATTTTATTGAATTCTGAAGTGTATACTTATAGTCTACAAATATTTTTGTTTACTTTATTATGAACCATAATAACGTTTGCCAAACACTCATAAGCAACATGTAGTTTGTTCATCATACTTGGATCTTGCACTAAGAAAATTACTTGTGCCAGTCTTCTCTTCAACAAGCACTGTTGTCTTTTCTGTTGGAATTAGAAAATAATAATAGCAAAATTTATGTTGGCATTTCTTTTCTAATTCTGTACCAAAAATATGTATTGTATTGTGGGACAGAAACAATACATATTGTATCCTGATTGTATCCAATACTTGTGGAGGGGATTGCATCAGTTTCTGCTAGGAATTTTTGGTGCTTGTCACAGTGTCCAGGAATGATGCCATTTACTGAATAAATGATTACAATTCTGGTCATATGTTAATTATTTAAAAACACTGGAGTTTTGGGCACCATCAAGTAAAATTAATGTTTAATTAACATCTCTTGCATACAGTCAACATTTACATTATGTTGTTGTTGGTGTTGTTCTTTCGGGTACTCCCAGTAGGGGACGCCACAGAGGATCCTCCGTCTCCATTATGGAAATCCGGTTTATGCTCCGCCTATTTGATTTGGCTTAGGTTTTATGCCGTATGCCCTTCCTGACGCAACCCTCCCACTTTATCCGGGCTTGAGATCGGCAGTGGCTGGGTTTGGTGCCCGACATGGGGCTCAAACCCACGACCCTGAAGAGGCTAGCTCAGTTGGTAGAGCATGAGACAGGTGCCACAGTCAACATTTAAACAAACAAATAAAATAGTCAACAAGCCTATGAACACAACAAGCAGCTGAGGAAAAAAAAACTTTCCACTAACGAAAAATATTACCTATCCGTGATCATGTTCAATGTCTCGATTAGGCTGATCAGAATCGCCTACTTTTAGGAAGAAACTTTTAAGAGTCAACTGTTTTGCCATTGTCTGTTTAACCACGTGATAGTCACTGTACAATTTGCTCAATATCTGCAGCCTTGAGTTCTGCAAGAAAGAGGAAATTTGAATTTTGGAACCGCGTAAAGTAGTATTTAACTAGGTATGAGGAAATTTTAATTCCAGACTTGAAGAGACTGTATGTGACTGACAGGAATTTTTTAATTCTGTAACTGAATAATATATCTGAATTTTCTGTGCATGTCAGGAGAAACTTCCATCTATAAGAGCAACCAGAGAGCCCGTCCCTCAAACAAATCCCCGTGACCAGATGTGACCAGCGGCATTATCATCATCATCATAATTTACTCAGATAAAAATGGATGTTAAAGAGAATTGGGAACCAGTTAGCAAACAACATGAATCCAATTTTAATTCTGGTCCCGTTTTTTTAAACAGGACCACTGTAGCTGTGATTTGTTAGAAAACAGTGACTATATGAACAGATTACCTTCATGACATGAAATGTCACCGCTACTGAGAAGTCAACTTGGGGTATCCTTCTCAACAATTCTCGACCTCCGAAGTGATATGTGAACCTTTCTTTGCTACGAGCTCAGTCTTTGGCAAAGTGCTGCCTGTTTATCTTGGGATATCCTTGTTATTGGTTTAAACTTTTAAATAGCATTTATAAATGTTTTAACTAAAAAAATTTAAATATGCATATTATATAAACAACCATATACATCTCGATTAAAACATTTTGAAAATGGCATTAAAACATGAATTTGAATTAACTGAATTAATTGCAACAATCGGCCAAATCTAAATCTATATCTGGATATTTGTAAAGCTGCTTTGAGAAAATGTCCATTGTCACAAGTGCTATATAAATAAAACTGAACTGAAATGTTGTTGCTCCTAGATGTTTCCAGTTCACAATCATAGCACTTACAATTGACCAGAGCAGAAATTTCACAAACTGACTTAAGTCAAAGGTGGCATCCTATAACAGTGACGCATTTAAAATCACTGAGCCATTCTACTGCTCTACTGCCATTGTTTGTGCTTGATTTTACACAGCTGTTACACGTTACATATATATATATACACACACACACATATATACACACACACACACACACATATACGCACACACATACAGTCATGGGAAAAACAAAGTACACCCTCCTTCAATTCTATGTTTTTATTCAAAAAGGGCTTAAGTAACAATTGTCTGGTCGTCCCCAACTTCTAAACAAACGAATAACCTCAGGTTACAAAAATCAAAACAAACCAAACAAACAAAAACGATTTCAATATGTATTCATTTTTTCCCCAAAAAGTACATCAACATTCGTAACCAAGCGGGAAAATATAAGTACACCCTATAATTCAGTAACATGTAGAACCAGCTTTAAGAACAATAACTATATTTTCTGTAGTAGTTTATCAGTCTCATCATTTTGAAGAAATTTTTATCAACTCTTCTTAAGAACATTGCTCCAGGTCATTGATGTTTGAGGGCATTCGTTTATGCACAGCTCTCTTAAGATCCCATCACAGCATCTCAATGGGGATGAGCTCTGGACTTTGACTTGGCCATTCCAATACCTTGATTTTTGTCTTCTTTATCCATTCAGGTGTCGATTTGCTGGTGTACTTGGTATCTTTGTCCTGTTGCACGACCCAATTTCAGCCCAGCTTAAGCTGCTGGGCAGATGGCCTCACATTCACCTCAAGAATATTCTGGTATAAAGCGGAGTTCATCACTGTTTCAGTGACTTCAAGATTCCCCAGGTCCTGCAGCTGCAAAACAAGCCCAAACCACCCCTTCACACCTCCTCCACCATTCCTGACAGTTACTATGGAGTGTTTTTGGCCATACGCTGTTTGGTTTTCACCAAACATGGCACTGTGCATGATGACCAAACATCCCCACGTCCTCAGTCTAAAGAATACTGTTCTAGAACTTTTGTAGTTTGTTCAGATGTAATTTTGCAAACCTAAGTTGTGCTGCCAAATTCTTTTTGGAGAGGGGCTTTTTCTTAGCCTTCCATACTTGTTCAGTCTTTTTCTGATTGTGCTGTCATGAACATAAACATTCAAATGTGCTTACAGGGGCCTGAGGAGCATTAAATGGTCTGACCTTGGACTGAATTGCTCTCCATTTGTAAACAATCTTTCTCACTGTAAATTTCAAATTTTTTGGAGATGACCTCATAACCCTTCCCAGATTGATGAACAGCAACAATTGCTTCTTTGAGATCATGGCTGATGTCCTTTCTTCTTGGCATGATGCACCATCATGACACACACCTGAGTGTTCCAGAACACTAAACTGCCAAAACTGCTTTTATAAATGTAGTCACACTTCTTGATTAACTGATCTTGTGCATTTCTTTAGGAACACCTGGCTTGTTATTCCAGCACATCCCACAGATGCTCATTCAGATTGAGATCTGGGACACTGGATGCCAAGTCAACACCTTGAACTCTTTGTCATGTTCCTCAAACCATTACTGAACAATTTTTGCAGTGTGGCAGGGCACATTATCCTGCTGAAAGAAGCCACTGCCATTAGGGAATACCGTTGCCATCAAGGGGTGTACTTGGTATGCAACAATGTTTAGGTAGGTGGTACGTGGCAAAGTAACATCCATATGAATGCTGGGACCCATGGTAGAACATTGCCCAGAACATCACACTGCCTCTGCCAGCTTGCCTTCTTCCCATAGTGCATCCTAGTGCCATCTCTTCTGCAAGAAAGCAATGTACACGCACCTGGCTGTCCACATAATGTAAAAGAAAAAGTGATTCATCAGACCAGGACACCTTCTTCCATTGGTCCGTGGTCCAGTTCTCCTGGTCACATGCCCATTGTAGGCACATTCACCGGGGGACAGGGGTCAGCATGGGCACTCTGAGCAGTCTGTGGCTGCATATAATAGCTCTTCTGTGGAATCGGACCAGATGAGCTAGCATTCACTCCCAACATGCATCAATGAGCCTTGGGCACCCATGACCCTGTGACTGGTTCACCAGTTGTTCTTCCTCGGATCACTTTTGGTAGGTGCTAACCACTGCATACAAGGAACACCCCACAAGACCTGCGGTTTTGGAGATGCTCTGACCCACTCATCTAGCATTCACAATTTGGCCCTTATCAAAGTCGTTCATTATGTTATTCACGTCACCTGTCAGTAGTTTTAATGTTATGGCTGATCCGTGTGTATGTACATATATAAAATTGTCTTAACAGACCTCGCTTTGTGCAGAGGGGCACTGTTCCAGTGAAGGGCGCCTTAGTTCCAGTGAAGGAAAATTGTAATGTTACAGCATACAAAGACATCCTATACAATTCTCTGCTTCCGACTTTGTAGCAACAGTTTAGGGAAGGCCCACATACAAGTGCATCATGTGTCCACAAACTTTGGGCCACACAAACACACACACAAACCACCGGCCTATTTCACACTTATTACTGTATGTCCACACATACAGTACACATACATCTCTGCAAGTTGCCAGTCGCTGTACTGTGAAGTCGCCAGTAGGTGTTCCTATTACTGGCTGCCACAGTAACATTTATCAGTGGGTGGCGCAACTAGCATTCCACTTTTAACAACAAAAAAGTTTTCTTGCCACTAAAATTAAGCAATCTGAAGAGAGAGCATTTGTATATAAAATTCATCAAATTTTACGAAAAAATTCAGATTCGCAGGCAGCATGGCAAGTACCACCAGCTGGTACAGGAGCTGCGGTTGGATGAGGTCCGGTTCTAACAGTATTTCAGGCTAGACAGGACTCAGTTTGACAAGCTGTTGCTGAAGGTGACACCCCAAATTGCAAGGGAAAACACAAAGTAGTGCCGAGCCACTTCTCCTGGAGAAAGGCTCGCAATTTATTTGCGGTGAGTAGCTTATTCATCTCATACTCAGCTAATCATGGTATGCTATTTGTCAGGTCACACATGGTTGACACGGTTAATAATTAAAAGCTAATATTCCAGGCTATTAAATGAATTAATCAACTTACATGGAATACCCACGATGTCAGATATGTTTTTCCACGCATCTTTTTTTTAACTTTTTTTTTTTAAGCTTGTTTTAACTTGTGTATGCAGCCAGACACATTAAAAAGAACTGGCCAAGTGCTAACCGCTAAAATTAATTTTTCCTCCATTTCTGCACTCCACTATCTGACAGGAGATGGCACATGTGCACTCTACTGTCTTCACTACCTTTATTAGTCACTGCACCAAGTCGCTCCATGTTTGCTTAAAGTTAAACTTTTCTCGCTGGACATGTGTCACTGGACACGCCCACATCTAGATGCCAACAGTCACTGTCTCATGTCACCCGAAGTCCCCAGCTCTCATTGAAAATGAATGGCCGCTGCAAGTCACTGCATGTGTGAACGCCCCTTTACTCTACTTCTGCAGAGCTGAGCTGCTAAACTCAGCCACAAGATACAAACAGAGGCAAAGCACAGAGCCAAGTACTTCAGAAATGCGATGTGCTCCGGAGATTTAGACCAATGAACAAAAAGAGAAAATAAACAGTAGATGCAATACACAAAATATTAGAATAACTAGTAATTTCTACAATTTTCTAGTAATATACTGAGGGCAGCTCTGTGTTTTCCATGCTCAGGTGATTTTTATGATTTCTATGTTTGTGCACTTTTTTTTTTTTTTTTTTTTTGTCATATTACTGACCACGGACTAGTATCAGTCTTTAAGGATGCGTGTTAAATTTACATGGAAAATTCAAAATAATATTTATCTAAAAGCAATAATATTTGCATTTTGAACCCGTTAAAAAGTATGAATAAGGATAATGAGTCACTTCACAATATTATAATGAAGATGGAAGTAACTGACAGGTTTGGTAACAGCAATGTGCACTTTTTCAAAAATGCTACACTTTAGCATTTTACAGGTAAAGTGGCTATCCTACTGAACATTTATCATAGCAAAACTTAATTCAGGACAATTACCTAACCTGTCAGCTTTTAAGCTCTTGGTAAAGGACAGGATGTTTTTCAGCAAGATGTTTTCCCAAATTCATGGTGTTCTTTTGGATTACTCTGACCATCTGCAAGGTAGGCGAAAACCACACTCTTGATTAGCATGTGTAATGTAATTCAAACCCAGGGAAAACATCATCACCGTACTGAACCAAAAGTATTGAGACTTCTGAAATCGAGCTGGAAAGATCTGTTTCGTGTGTCTTCTAAATTTTCGAAATTAGTAAAATACATTTGAATGTAAGGTCTATTTTTGGATTTGAGAAGCAGATCATGAAGACAATCATGACGATGGCAATAGCTTTTAACAGAGCTTGCCAGTCAGCATTAACAGTGAAAATGTTCGCCATGCAGACATTAGACAGCTAATTTGTAAAAGGATTATATCAAAAATGTACCGTTAAATCCACCATCCAGATGAGTTTTCACTACTGCTGCTGCCGAAGTTCCCAAATGGACAGCTAATATAATGCCCTCCCCTATGCTCCTTGACCTGAAATGGTGAAAACTGTCATTTTCTTGTCCTTTTTTAAGCTCTGGACAAGCAGGGGGAAAAAATACTGCACAAACCTAATGCAAACTGATTGTTTTGGCCTTTATTATAAGCACTTGCTGTAGGAGGCATGGGCACACAATCTGCACATCATCATTAGTAGGTTACATGATCATATGTAGGCTTTACCGGTGATAGGAACTCAAATACTTACTTAAAAGCCCCTGAAGGATTACTTCTCTGATTCGTCCTTCAAAATGCAGTGGTGCTTCTATACTGCAGTGCATCTCTTTTCCCACATAATATAATGCAATCAGATGGGTGTTATACACACACACACACACACACACATACACACGCACATACAAAACCTGGCATTTATTTATACAAGTCCTCTCAGATAAAAGACCACAATCTTTCCAAAAGCAGGACTGTGCAGTCTGTAAAAATTAATGACATGATTGGTAAACACAAAACAAAATCCCAAGGTACCCTGGTAAAAATTACATTACCCTACCTCCACATGTGAAAGTAATTCCATCATAATAGGGAATTATGAACCAGAAATTATCCTTGCAGCATTAATTATATATATATATATATATATATATATATATATATATATATATATAAAATGCATGGCCTCAACCCAATTTCACTAACAACTGGAATGTGGCTCACCCATGTGTTTAGCATATCATTTTACATTTAAAAAAGTCTACTTATGACCTCAGGCAGCAGTCTACCAATTTTGAAAACTATGAAAGGACTTACAGAACTGCATGTAAAAGCAGCAAGGTCACAGTCATTGCTATTATCCTTGTTTTCTGATCAGCTGATCTGACCCCAACAAAATAAATCTTTGACAGGCATATAAATTTGCTTAATTACAATTATTTATTTATTTATTTTATGTTAATTCACACGTGTTGTCTTTATTGCTGCTACCCATGAGTACTTGAGTACATCCTAATAAATGCCAGACTGTCCTGAATGACTTTAAGGAAAGGTCTACCATGAGACATTAAGATGTTTCTATTTTAATATCTGTGATGTGCTTAGCAATTCAGGTGCTAATTTGTTTGGCTGGTACTGTATTTTCATGATAGGTCAGTGGTTGGGTGCCACTCTGACATCACAGGGGACACTGCCAGCACAGTTTCAATGCCGTTTGACAGAAAAAGAATCATCAATCTCAAACATAAATTATATTTATCTGGTTAGGCTCTAAAATCCTAAAAGATGAGCTTCTTTTTTCACCAATGGTGGATTTCAACTTCCAGAATACAGTAAAGCTATACAACGCAGCTGCACCAAGTTCAGGCAAAGTCCTTATAGTAAAGCCTGTCCACTCAGTGGCCATATTGAAAACGCTCCCAGGGCAGTTATTTTCTACTTAAATGGGAAGAGGTAAATATACCAGAAATGAACTGACAACACAACCTTTTAAACACGGCTCTTTTTACTGGATGGTCGGGACTTATGCAATACAGCCATCAAATGGAGCGTTACAAGCCAACTCATTCATATTTTAAGCAATGGGATTTTAAGCTTTCTCTACTCAAACCATCTCAGGTTAGGGACATGATCGGCAACCGATCATTAACTATGCTTGGCTAGTTAATGGTCTACGAGATATAAAGCATGATGGCTTTCACCGAGTACAGGGGTATTTAGCATGGAAATTGAAGCTTTCAACACCTATGTGTTTGCTTCAGGGTATACAAAGGAGGAGATAAGACAGGTGATAAGACTAAAAGATGAAAAGGTGGGGATAAATAATGGGCCAATTCACACTAGTGACACTGTCAACTGGTAGTCAAATGGCACTTTTGGTAATGGAGGAAACAGGTAAGCAACATGTCAGTGAAAGAAGTTTAAACCAAAAACCTACAATTTCATTTTGCTTTACAGAAATTCAGATGCAGATTTCCTGCAGATCGCTTATTAACAAGGCAGTGGCAAAGAAAACTCCCTGAGACAATATGAAGAAGAAACCTGGAGAGGAACCAAGCTTAAAATGGAAACTATCCCCTTCTGGGCAATACTAGATAGCGTGATTATAAACAATTACTCTTCCACATCTGTATACTATAAAATAAAAAAAGTACTGAGTGTGCTGAAGGTATGTTCAAGATAAGCATCAGGGTCTTTTATGATTACAGCAGACGTTTTAGGTACAAGTCTACAGTATCGAAGTAAAATTATCCACTGAAGAAACTTGTGCAAAAACTGTTTTTGGTACGTGCTCTTTCCAATTATTCTGCCATAATTTACTTTAAGAAATCCTTTAAGTTTTTTGCTATATGATTTTTTTTTTAAACTGTGAAATATACATACCAGATTTAAAAACAAATCATTCTACACTAATGCGACTGTCAGTTTGAGGTCAAAAAGCACAAATAAACCATAGTTACTCTAAAATTTCTATAATTAGTCCAACTCAAACATTATGGCTGGAGTGTGTGAGACTTGTTTGAGGTAAAATATTTTCATATTTTCCCATACTAATTTCCAATAGCAAATACATATTTTTCAAGACCTCTAGGCTACCTACAAAAATATTATTAAGCAAGGGTTAGCTAGTTACACTCGGGGAGCGACACAGAGGACATTGTTTACGTTCAGGGTATACGATACCAGACAGTGACAAACCCTATTACTATATCCGGAAACTTGCTTTCGACCTCTTTCAGCCGCCATTTTCTAACCGAGAGGGAGGACATGTTGAACAAACACAACAAAAGAGGAGCGGCCATTTGCAACTGGCGCAGATGTAGAGTTTGTCATTTGAACATGTGCCGCATTATTTTATACTAAAACTTATCTTACCTGATGTGTGGAATTCCAACTCCCCCTTGAAGAATTTTATACAGCTTGCTTTCATACAGAAGCTGAGGGTGTCTGGCTTTCTGCGACTCCAGTTTTACAGCGACCTCCTAAATACAAAATATATACCGAAGTATAAATTCTAATAGTATGGTGGATGCTTCAGTGGAGAGAGATTATATAAAATAAATTCAGTTACGTTCATAAGTGGTTGACAAGCATTCGAGATATGAAAGGATGATTTAGCTACCAATGTTAAATTAAAAACAGATGAATCGCTAGCTATCAAGTTATGAAAGTGAGTCAGCATAAACATCGAGATTCCAACGATAAAAACCTGATATAAAAGGGCCTAGTTCGAGTCCAAGTTTTACATAAACGATATCTCGAATTAATATTTTTAGTGTTAGTACTGTTCACCAACGGACTTTGACCTTACCTCTCCATTTGTAATGTTGATTGCCAAGTAAATGTCACCAAATGATCCAGATCCAATTTTCCGGACAAGCTTGTATTTTCCCCCGACTATAAATTCGGCTTTAGAACCGCTACTACTAGCCATGACTTTTTGTGCTTCCTAGAAACTACTCAATCGTTGTAAAATGGCGGCGTTTTATAATGGAATATCTGCGTCTATTTAATCTGCTGGTAGCTATCTAGCTTTCGGTTCTTTTCTCGTGTCCGAATCAGATCGGATGAAGAATGCTCGCTAGTTAAACTAAAACCCTGTCGTCTCTCTATCGTCCCTGGACACTCACGAAGAAGAATATTTCATAATTACGGTCATCTATAGGTGCTCGCCCTGAAGTGTATTCCTATAAATCCGTGTAGCTTATTGACCAGTTTTCCGACAGCGTTGTTAAAACGCCAAAAACAACCTAGCTAACCTCTTACATAGGAAGGTGGTTATATTCGTACGGCCCTGTGTTCGACGCGTTCTCTAAACCACCTCAAATTGAGGGGCGATTTTATACTTTGTTTAAACTTATCTCACAGTGAAAACGATACAAAAACGAATTAGACTTATCTGTTGTAATATTAAAGAAAAGTAGTCGCTACTTTTTTCCCAAAGCGCAACCCACTCACTCCGCCATCTTGTTCAGCCGTTCGTCTCAAGCTGATTAACTGGTTCTCTTCTAAAGAATGATAGCCCACTGCTGCAGGCAGGGGAGAGGTTGTGTGATGTCACGGAAACGGATACAATGAATTCGGGAACGCACACGGGGACGTGGCCTTATACGCTTCGTCTGGGGAACACACATTTAAACTTTCATTATTAAAGTATACTGCCTTGTCAAATACTTTTTGATTTTTCTCAGTGCAAATATAGCGTTTTTGAAGCTCATAAGGACTGGTCCACCCGTGGGGTTTTGTGTTATTTTGCGTGCCTTCATGTTATTTCCGGAACAGCAAGTGTCCCATTTTTCAAATACGCAAAAAAACATACAGGGTAACTAATTGTTTTTCGAGTTTCAAGTGAGTCCCACGTCAAGTCCTATTATTACGCATAAACGAGTCAGAATATGTTCCTCACCAAATTTATTGCCATATAAAAACCATGAATGTAACTGCAGAATATTAAATTCATGTAAATAATAATGTTTGACCCAGGGATACACTGGCATCTTGTTGTATTGCATGCATTGTTCCCAGTATAGGCTCTGGGTCCACTGCAGCCCTGACCAAAATAAGGCTGACCAGTCCATTTCAGGGCACCATGCACATACGTATTCACACACAGGGGCAATTTAGTGTAGCCAATCCTCTTACAGTGGGAGAAAACCTCAGAACACAGAGGAAACTCATATGAACATGGGGAGAACTGTTTCTTTATTGAACAATACAGGGAACAAATTTTATTTATGTTAGCTTGAAAGAGACAACATTTCCTTCTTCTTCTTCTTATTATTATTACTATGTTGACTTGAAAGAGCTAACATTCTGTTCTCTTCATAATCTTCCTCTTATTATTATTCTGTCTAAAAATTTCTTCTGTTTCACGGGTCGTAATTTTTGATTATAGAGCCACGAAATTCGGCAGGATCATAGAGCCTATACTGGAATAGTGTGCTTGTGCTTTTGGGAAGGATCGGAATTACGGTTGCCACACAGCAACCATAATTTTGTAATATTTTGTAATAAACAGTTACTGTTTTTTACCATTACTGTTACCCAGTAACACACTATGCCAAAGTTGAAAGAAATACCAGAAATGATGAGGAAGAAGGTGATTGAAATACATCAATCTGGGAAGGGTTACAAAGCTATTTTAAACCCTCTGGGACTCCAAATAACCACAGTGAGGGCCATTATCTCCAAATGGAAAAACTCGGCACAGTAATGAACCTTCCCAGTAGTGGCTGATCTTCCAAATTTCCACCAAGAGCACAGCAACGACTCATCCACGAAGTCACAAAAGAGCCAAGGACAACATCGAAGGAACTACAGGCCTCTCTTGCATCAGTAAAGGTCACTGTTCATGACTCCACTATCAGAAAGACACTGGGCAAAAATGGCATCCATGGGAGAGTGGCGAGGCGAAAACCACTGCTAACCCAGAACAACATTAAGGCTCGTCTGAATTCTGCCAAAAAATGGACATTTTTTTGCTTCAATGAAAAAAATTTTTTTAAACTGTATTCTGTGTTTACTCAGGTTGCCTTTGTTTTATGTTGTATTTTGTTTGAAGATCTAAAACTATTTAGTATGAGATATACACAAAAACAGAAGACATCAGGATGGGGGCAAATACTTTTCACAGCACTGTACATTATGTATTTTTTTGTTTGCTGTACATTTTTTAACTTTTATGAATTAAATTTACTCTTTCTTCAACAATAATAAACTATTTTACTTATTAGCAACCACCTGGGACCCCATAACACCTACCTGGCACCACCCTAGCAACCAGCTGAGTTTCCTTAGCAACCAACTAGCTACAACCTTGCACCCAACTGGGATCATATTGAAACCTCCTAGAAACACCATAGCAACCAGTTGAACCTCATAACAGCCACCTAGCAATGCCCTAGCAACCAGCTAAGTTTATTTAGCAAGTGACTAGCTACAAGCTTGCAACCAACTGGCATCATATTGAAACCAAGTAGACACAAAATGGTAACCCCTTGGACCCCATAAAAGCTACATAGCAATATCCTATCAATCAGCTGAGTTTCCTTAGCAGCCAACTAACTACAACCTTGCAAACAACTGGGATCATATTGAAATCTCCGAGAAACATCATAGCAACCAACTGGGACCCTATAACAGCCACCACGCAACACTGTACAAACCAGCTGGGATAGCATAGCAACCACCTAGCAAGACCCTAGCAACCAAAATGATTAGCATAGCAATGACCTAGCAGCACCCTAGCAACCAACTTGAATAGGACAGTAACCACCTAGGAACCAATTAGCATAGCAACCAGCTAGCAACACCCTAGCAGCCAACTTGAATAGACTAGCAACATTTTCATATTTTAACACTTTAACATAGCCTTTAGCCTTTTAACCTGTACATACTTAACTGTTCATAACAACCAAGTAGAAACACCCTAGCAAGCAATAGCATGGCAGCATTTTGGCATATTAACACTATAACCTTTAAATGTTTCAATGTTTTTAACATATTACCCTTTACATATTATAAACATTTAGCCTTTTAACCTTTACATGCTTTACTGTTACATATTTTACAGTTTGAAATCAATGGCAACAAAACACTGTAATATTGTTTAAAACTTTTAGCAGGCTCTGTCAAACCAAAATCAAAGTTTGTTCATGAAATTTAGCCATCTAGTTTATGCTATACTACTATTGCTTTTAGAATAATTCTCCTAAACATTTACACTTTCAGGCTGTATATCCCACTGAACCCCAGGAATAGTTTCTAATAAAAGGAAATAAAAGTCAACAGAAGTCCGACCATACCAAAATTGTACAGTTAAGGTAACAAGAAAAACTCCTATAATAATGCATAATCACAGTTTTTACAAGCACTACAAATGTTTCAATCAGTTACTATCTATGTTGATAAACAGCATGTACTTAACACGTCTAATGGTGTATCATATATTAGTTCTGTGTGAATCGTTAAATATTATGTTACATAGATATTACAAGAATTGACCACTAAATGTCAGTCAAATAACACAACTGAATCTGGCTTAGGATGTGAGGCCATATCTCAGAAATAGTTTAGTGTTCTAACAATACCTGGTAATTTAATTAAGCATCTTGTCTTGAAGCAGCCGAACAATATTTGTGTGATAATAACAAAAACATAAAACTGCTTATAATTCCTCAACTGCTTGATCTAAAAATCATAATTCCTTTGTCATGTGCTTCCTTGGAGACTGCTGCTTTGAACTCACTGCTTTTGAATTCTGCAATATAATATGGTAGGCATGGACACCAAAGTTGGCAAAAATTATGTGAGATATATGTGCAGTGCTTCATTGTATCAACAATGAATTTGAAAGCTACTATGTTTTGGACGATATCCTGAGGGAGGACATAGCATTGGTGGCATTTGACCCCAAGGTGGCTCTATGTAGTCGGTAGTTTTTTGCAGCTATATTTAGTACCAAAGGTGCATAGACACCTATTGTGACAAAGCTTGGTGGCTCAACATGAAATTTTTGAGTCTGCAAAAATATTCATGTCATTTGAGCACGAGGGGGTGCTAAAAAATGAAAACCTATGTTTTTGGTGTAATCTGATTTCTCGCATGATATCGAGTCATGTCAATGCAAAAAAATTTTCAATCCATCATTTCTAAATTTCCGCCATTATGCAAAACAGGCAGTTTGGCTATATCTCAGCAGCACTTTGACGTTTTCGCACCAAACTTGCCAGACACCTCAAGAATGAGGTCTTGAGAGAACCTATTAAGTTTTCTCACTTCTGAGAAAGTTCTAGGATTTTTTCACAAGCTTAGGATTTTTTCACAAACATGGGGAGATTTGTCAACAATATGGCCCCCACATGTAAATCAAGTTTAAGGATGTGAAGCCTAATTTCCTCAAACAGCTGTTACTCATGATTGCTTACATGGATTCTCACAAAACTTGAAAGACTGGTACAGGACAAGATTTTGAGTCATCTGCAAAGGTTGGAACATGGTCATCAATAGGGGACGGAGCTAAGGTCAGATCACTGTTTCTCAGGAACTGTAAGTCCGATTGAGCTGCGATTTGGAGTTGCTGCATCTATGTGCTAAAGTGTAAGTAGATTATTGATAATGACTTAATTACTTAAAAAGTTTTCAGCGGGCATTTAACAGGGTTAACATTGAGCTATCGTCACAAAACTTAAATGGTGTTCAAGTAGGGATCTTATACTATCTCCATGCTATCTCAAATTGGCCAATGGTGGGCGCTATTCATGTTTGTCAACACAAAAACAAGCATATCCCCTTGAAAAAAAGGTGCACAGGGAAAACTCTTTTTTAGGTTAATCTGTTTGCTCAAACTCAAACAAATTAACCATTTGGCTCTGTCCACACAAATTTGAGATAATGTGCATAATATGGAACACCTACTTTTGCGAACTAGTCCTAGGATTTTTGGCCCATCTTCACATTCTTGATATCAAAATACTCAGTGAATTTTGAGGCTCAATAATTGTCAAAAACATGTTGACATTTCTAAACAATATGGCTGCAATATGTCAGTCAATTCTAAGGAGGCAGAGCCTTATTTACTCAAACAGATCTAACTCATGACGGCTTGCATGGTTTCACACAAAACTCGAAAAGCCTATACAGGACAAGATTCTGGGGTCATCTGCACAATTTGGAACATGGTCATACATAGCGGGTGGGGCTAAGGTCAGATAACTGTTTATGAAGAACCATAAGGCCGATTAAGTTGAAATCTGGTATGCTTCATCTATGTGCTAATGTGTAAGTGGATGTTCATGATGACCTAATTACTGAAATAGCATGACTGCTATCAGCCAATCAGATTTCAGCTGTCATTTAACAAGGTTTCCATTATGCTATTGACACAAAACCTGAATAGTAGGTTCAGGTAGGGACCTACTATTACCAGATGCAATTTCAATCAAATTGGCCACTGCGGGGCTGTTTTTCAGGAATCAAAATTCCACCTGAGCTGAAATTTCGTGTGCTGCATGGATCTTTTAATCTGTAACTGGATTTTTATTCATCACTGAATTACATCAAAAACACATCTGCCTTTCAGCAGGCATTTTAAACAAATGGCTTTGAGCTGTCTTCATAAAACTTTGTAAGTATGTTCATGTATGGTCTCCGTATTGTTCTCTGTATCTTGGCATGAACTGGCCACTGGGGGCAGTATTTGTGAGGAACACTTGGACACCACAGATTGCCGCTGGTGGCTATATATAGGGGTCGAAGAACAAAGTGCTTGTAACCCTATATTTTTGTTATTTTCTTGTTATTATTATTAGGAGTCCATGCATGGATTCCAAGTGCTGGAACCCTATTGTTGACCCTAAGATTATTATTATTATTATTATTATTATTATTATTATTATTTTATTGAAGTCTATTTTATTGAAGTTAGCAACTGTTCACCGATAGAGACTTGAGTGCAAAACTGTTCGTGGGAATTGCAGTCCTAAAGCTATCAAAGCAATTGTAGTCCTAAGCCGTCGTAGCAAAACTGTTCATATCAATTGAAGTCTAAAGCCATCTTGATGGTTTCTAAGTAGTACCATCCATGTAATCTCATGTAACTTTAGGCTGTCCATGCGGGGTCATCCTCAGCAGCAAGTGGTTTCCAAATGATGAGGAATCCAACCAGTAGGGCATCAGGATGGGGGAGAGACAGAGAGAGAGAGAGGGAGGGTGGGAGAGAGAGATTGTTAGGTATGCTAATTGTCACATACGTTGTGTGCAGAGTGCAAGCAGGGACCCCGGCAAGACTAGCTATGACAGCATAAGTAAAAAGGAGAGCCAAAAGGTAACACAGACATGAGGACGCCCTGGCACATAAAGCGGCCAGCCACTCCACCGTCAACAAACCTGCTTCAAATTACTCAAATTTCTAATCATTTTAATAATTAATAATTTGCTTAATATGCAAAAACTTTTGAGAACTTGTCTTAGAATTTGCTTTATATTCACAATTTTGGTACCAACACTACTCAATAATTATCAAAAACATGTTGACATTTGTAACCAATATGGCCACCACATGTCAATAATTTTTAATGAGGCAGAGTCTAATTTACTTAAACAGCTTTTCGACTGGGTTATCATTGAAATAGTGCCACCAAATTAGGTGCCATATCCCACCCCCTAGCCAAATGAAATAACCCATACACACCAGAAGGGGACATTATAATAAATGAATTTTCCTTTTGTTTTATATCTTCACAGCTGTAGGGGATAAAGTAAAAATTGTTATATCAGCAGAATTCCTGAGTCCTCCTGCATCTTTTCACAATAAGTTTTAATTACTTTTGACTGACATATTTTCTGCCATTTTTAAGTTTTTAAAAAACTTCTTTTTCAAACTAGTCTTAGGCTATTCATCTGATCAGCATAAAATATGAAATCTGGCAAGTAATGGGTTTGCTGAAAAAAATCGTACTAAAACTATAAATAATTTTGTTTGGCCAAAATGTCAAAGTAAATTTTAGGCCATTGCATGTATATGCTTAACGAGCCATATCTTCTGAATGAAACCAAATTTCTACAAACTAGTCAGTGGGGCGCTGTATCGAAAAAATGCATATACGTATCTCCTCAACCGTTTGATATAGGAACATGAAATTATTATTATTATTTTTTTTCTTGGTCAAAATTGAGAACATTACGTCATGTTATTTTCTAATTAATACATTTGGGGCAGAAATATAGCCTACCAAAAACTGTATACTCAGAAAATGGCAGACTTTTGGACCCTGGGTGGTGTCTGTGCGCGCGCATAAATCACCAGGAAAAGCGAGAGATGGGCGTCTTTGATTATCGTGTGTTTTAAAGAGGCTGTGGTCCCTTTAAATGTGTTTGACTGGCTTGACCAACGAGAGTACGCCATTCACCGGCACCAAACTCACACGCTGCGTCTCTATTCGCGTACTTATACTATGCACTAAAAATATGTACTTAAATTCGGCGAAGCAAACCGTCACAAAACTCCTCCTCCCTTGCGCAAGGAGTTGTGGGCAATATAAGCCGAAAAAGTGTTCACGGATCCACACTTCGAAAATCTACCGGAAATAGCAGACCATCCGGGGTACCTTTGGGATACTCATTTCAGTATTACGATTTGGGACATTCTAATTATAATCTCGGATACTATTTAGCATCCGGATAGTAGGCGAATTAAGATACCGTATCAGTGTTACTGTGAGAGGATTGGTGATTCGTGCTTAGTTTATTAAGTTAATTAAGTTTATTTAGCGGTTGGTTAGTTCACTTTCCTTCAGTAAGCTGTATTTTGCGTGTATATTAAGTAAGTGCGACTGCTATTTTCATTATTATTTGACTTTAATTAGGCCAAATGCATAACACGGTAGTTAGGGTCATCGTTTCAAGCCACTTCAGCGTGTAGTGACACCTCTTAAAATGGGTCATACTATTGTCAATGCATGAGCACGCTCGGCTAAATGCGGGAAATAAAACGCAATCGTGCACACAATCGGGAGACACCGTAAGTGTTTGAAAGACACTTTTTCTTGTAAAATAAATGTCGTAATCTAAATATAATTGTATCTCAAGCATAAATTTCCCACACAGTTCATCAAAATGAAATGATTATGGTGAAATGATTAAGATGAAGTTTACCTATTGTCTTGAAGTCACTTTAAGTCTTGCGTATGAATGAAGCAAGCTGATAAAATACTGTTAATTAAAATAGCATATGACTGAATTTGAATAAATAATTTACGATCACAAAAATGTAAATTAGACCATATACGTTACTCACAGCATGTATTTTAATTGGCGCCTATGCTCACGCATGTGAGTTCTTATGTACAATGTTTTGAAGAAGCACTGAATACGTTTTTCAGTGTTCTGTAGTTTTACGAGCTTCTGTTGTTGTTATTAACTGCATATTTTTGTTTAATAAATAAGATCCAGTTGAATTAAGTTAAAATGCTAAATTTGGTTCACTGAAGCATGCATCTGCATTACACGAACTAGTTAATTTAGGCAAACTGAAAAAACTCTGCTGGGGAGGTAATATAGTAACAAGCACTCAGACAACACATTTTTTTTTTTTTGTGCTAATTTAAGTACTTTAGGAAGAGGTATGTCTTTAGACGTCGTTTGAAGACTGCTAGTGACTCAGCTGTTCAGAGATCTAGGGGAAGTTCATTCCACCACCTAGGTGCCAGAACCTAGGGACCAGCTGAGCAGTGCTAGAGGATTGGAGGGAGCTTGGTGCAGTACGGGATGTAAGTGCTTTGAGGTATGTGGGTGCTGGTCCGTTTTTAGCTTTGTAGGCATGCATCAATGTTTTAAATCTGATGCAGGCAGCTACAATAATCCAGTGGAGGGAGCATAGCAATGGGGTGTTGTGGAAGAACTTTAGGAAGGTTGAAAACCGGTCGTGCAGCTGCTTCCTGAATCAGTTGCAGAGGTCGAATGGCACTCAGAAGCAGACCTGCCAGGAGTGAGTTGCAGTAGTCCAGTCTCGAAATGACAAGGGACTGAACAAACATCTGATTGGCCTGTGTAGATATAAATGGATGAATCCTTCTGATGTTATAAAAGAGAAATCGAGATGAGCATGTCAGATTAGCAACGTGAGAGGAAAAAGACAGTCCATTGTCCATAGTTACCCCAAGGTTGCATGCAGTAATTGAAGGTGAGATCAGGGAGTTGTCCAGTGAGATCGCAAGATCCTGATATGGGGATGAATCACCTGGGATGAACAGCAGTTCAGTTTGGCTGGGATTAAGTTTCAGCTGATGAGCTGAATTCATGATGAGCTGTCTACCAGACATGTTGAGATCTGAGCAGAAACATGAGAGGAAGAGTTGAGTGTCATCCGCATAGCAGTGGTATGAAAACCCATGTGATGATATGACCGCACCAAGAGTTAGAGTATAGAGGGAGAACAGAAGAGGACTGTGCCTTGTGGTACACCAGTGGAGAATCTGTGGGGAGCAGATGTGGTTCCCCTCCACGTCACTTGATATGACCGACCTTCCAGGTAGGAAGCAAACCCTTGCCATGCTGCACCACGAATTCCAAGACTCATGAGGGTGGACAAGGTCAAGGAGGATGAGGACTGATGACAGTTTGGCTGAACTAGCAGCATGTAGCTTCTCAGTGACAGCCAAAAGGGCAGTCTCTGTGGAATGTGCTGCTTTGAAGCCAGACTGGTTAGGATCTTGGAGATTGTTCTGTGAGAGATAGAGAGACAGTTGATTGTAGACAGTTTGTTTAAGGATTTTAGAAAGAAAACAGAAAAGTGATACAAATCAGTAGTTGCTGATGTCAGAGGGGTCCAGAGTGGGTTTCTTCAGGATGGGAATAACCCTTGCTCTCTTGAATGCAGTTGATACATGACCAAATGTTATGGAGCCATTGATGATAGTACTGATGAAGGGGAGGAGGTCTTGAAAGATAGTCTGAAGCATTGTGGAAGGGATTGGATCCAATGGGCAGGCGGTAGGATTGCAGGACAAGATGATTAGCAGGATTTCTTCTGTTGGCAGTTTAGAAAAATGTGCCAGTGAAGGAGAAGATGAATCTTGAGTGTGTAGTGTAGTTGGGGTAGAAGTGAAGTTCTGGCAGATTTTTTCAATCTTCCCATCATAAAAGGTGGCAAAATTTTCAGCAATCAGGAAGGACAGAGCAGGAGGAGCCGGTGGGTTGAGTAGTGAAGAAAAGATGTTGTGGAGCTTGCAAGGATCTTGTGCAGAAGTTTCCAGCTTTTCCTTGTAGAAGGCAGTCTTAGCAGAAGTCATTACAAATGAGAATTTGAACAGGAGAGTGTGGAAAGAGGCAAGATCTGTGTCAAGTTGTGATTTCTTCCACTTTCTCTCTGCTGTACTTAATTCTCTCCGATTGCTGCATAACACATCCGATAGCCAAGGAACAGGGCAGGAAATCTTCCTGGGTTTAGAAGATAGAGGGCAGAGGAGGTCAGTGGATGAGGAAAGTGAGGAGAGGAAAGTATCTTTGGCTAACTCTAATGGTAGGGAGCAAAAGGAGTCAGGGTCTGGAAGGGATGATAGGGTGCAGGAAGCTATGGAGGAAGGGAGATAGAGTGGAGGTTTCGACAAGTGGGAGAGAAGTATTGATAGTTGGTTTTAGACAGGATAGGGAGGGTGATGGAGAAGGATACCAAGTGATGATTGGAGATGTGGAGTGGGGTAGCATTGATGTCTGAAGCTGGAGAGGGGCAGCTGAAGACCAGGTCAGCTGAAGACCAGGGCATTTCCTCCCTTGTCTGTGGGAGGGCAGCTGTTGAATGTCAAGGAGAAGGAATGCAGAAGAGGGAGAAGGCAAGAGGATTGGGGCCTGTCAGAGGGGAAGTTGAAGTCTCTGAGGACAGTAAGAGGGGTGCTGTTGGTAGGGAAAAAAATGAGGAGCATGTCCATTTCTTCAAGAAAGTCCCCTAGTGGACCATGAGGGTGGTAGATGAGAAGGTTGATCAGGGAGAAGGTACAATGATGAGAAGGTTGATCAGGGAGGTAACTGCAACTACATGGAATCCGAAGGGTGAGACGTTGAGATGAGACAGGGAGAGAGGTGTGAAGCACCATCACAGAGACAACAGCAGACCTGTACCACCACCCCTGCCAGCTTCTCGTGGAGTGTGAGAGAAAGCATAAGCTGAGGATAGGGCAGCCGGTGTAGCCGAGTTCTGTGGAGAGATCCAGGTCTCAGTTAGTGCCAGAAAGTCAGGAGAATATTGGGAAGCTAAAACTGAGATGAAATCAGCCTTCTTTACAGCAGACTGGCAATTCCAGAGCCCACCTACCACTACTGTTTGAGACTGAGACAACAGAGGAGGGTAGATGAGGTTACTGGAAGTTTGGCCTCTGGTTTGTGGATGAGAGCTTCTGGGTCTGTGAGAGGTGACAGAGATGGGTTTGAGGCACATGTCTGCAGCCTAGTCAGGAGTGGGATTTGTGAATATAGGGCTGAGAGGGACCTGGGAACACTTAACTGAACAAGAAGAAATAAACACTACTAAACTTGGCACTTTCAATCTAAACTTATGCATCTAACCGTTGCAGAATATGCTTCTGTCTGTAGTGGATAACCTTCAATATATCTCAGTAAGCCCTCCCACAATTCACACCTTAAGGGAGACTGACACTACTCATGATTAGCCACCTGAGAGAACTAATTAGCATAGACCAACAGGCACTTCTAAGCAACACTACAGAGTCAACAATAACATGTGGTAAGAATCTAGATCCAAGTGAGTCAAGTAGATAGTACACAAAAGTCAGAATCCTACCTTAATTCAAAACAGAACAACTTCTTTACCATCAGGGCATTAAAAAAGCCTTTCTGCCCTTACAAAAACAAATGAAGAAAATACGCAGTGGACAGGAAGTCTACTGCGGTTAAGCCAGCCGCTTTTCCTAAAACCATGGTTAATCTAGCCTCACATAAATTTTAGGGGCATGGCTTTTAGAAGCTTAGCAGTAATGGCGTCCACGAGCTCCTACACAACCAAAGCAACTTAATTTTCTCCAGAATGATAATTTTAAATAAGTAAGTAACAAAACGAACACAACAATTCACTGTATTTATGATTATGATTATGCTAGTACATTTATAAACTGGTCAAAATCGATCAAGTTTAAAGAGACACTATAAAGGATTAATCCAAATAAAAATAAATTTTCTAAAAACATCATTTAAGAAAGTTTGTTATTATTGTTGTTATTATTATTATTATTATTATTATTATTATTATGAATCAAACCATAATTAAAAAAAAAAAAGTAGATGGTTCACTTAACTTACTGCTGAATTAAAATGGACATTTCAAATTTCAAATCCACTCAGATCAGTTCATAGTGAGCTACTCTATGCTTACAATAGAAATGAATTAATTTTACTGTGGAAGTTTTAATTTAATTACTCTTCAAACTCACTAGATCTGTCAATATTGAGCCAGGAGGCACTTTTTAATCCATTACAAAATGGACATTTCAAACTGGTAGATGATCAAACCCACTCACATCGGTTCATAGTGACCTATTCTATGCTCACAATAAAGATAAAATAATTTTACTGTAGAATTTTAAAGTAGTTGCAATTTAAAGTCACGTGGTCTGTCTATATAATTCTGCCAGGAGGCATTTTTTAATCCATTATAAAATGGACATTTCAAATTAGTAGACGATCAAACCCACTTATATCAAGTTATAGTAACCTACTCTATGCTCTGAATAAAGATTATGTAATTTTACTGTAAAATTTTAAAGTAACTGCAATTCAAATTCACTGGATCTGTCAATATAAATGAACTAGCAGTCTATTTTGATGCATTATAAAAGTGACATTGGCATGTGATCAAAATCACACATCCGTTCACAGTTAGATCCTCTATGCTCACAATAAAGATGAATTAATTTTACTGTAAAATTTTAAAGTAATTGCAATTCAAAATCACTGGATGTGTCAATATAATTAGTTATTTTGCATTATAAAAGGGACATTTCAAATTGGTAGATGATCAACCCCATGCAGATTAGATCACAGTGAGCTACTCTATACTCAGAATAAAAATGAATAAAATTTACTGTAGAATTTTGTAGTAATTGCCATGCAAAATCACAAGATTTGTCAATACAATAGAGCCAGGAGGTTATTTCAATTCATTATAAAATGGACAAATTGGTAGATGATTAAACCCACTCACATCAGTTTGCCCTGAGCCACACTATGCTGAAAAAATTGATTAATTTTACTGAAGAACGTTACCGTATTTTGCCTTTAAATTTAAAATTTCAGTCAATCGAATTGAGCCAAGACAGATTTAATCTACTATAAAATGCTCATTTCAAAATATTAACTATTATGCTCTAATAGCACTTCTTCACACTCCAGAAGATGGGACTGCAGGATGACTTGGAAGCGTTCGTGGAGCTATTCGAGCGTGCCACAGCCACATGGGAATGGCCAGATTCACAGTAGCTGTCGCTACTGTTGGTGGTACTCTGACCTGAAGCGGGCCTACACTCTGGGTTACTGCTGAAGTACTCTGACCTGAAGTGGGCCATATTGCAATGGTTTCACTTGCTGTTTGCATTCACCTGCATACAACAGCTCCGAGACACCTGTCGAAGGTGGCTGCTGGCTGAGGAGCGCTGCGCCGAGAATGTAGTCAACCTAGTGGTACTGGAGCAGTTCATCGCCAAGCTCCCGGAGGGGATGGAGGAATGGGTCCAGTGCCACTGCCTGGCGTCGCTGGAAGAGGCGGTTCAGCTAGCTGAAGACCACTTCACGGCATATCTGGGAACAGTCAGCCCCTCCCTTTCTCGCTCTCTCCCCTCCTCCTCACGTTTCCCTTGAGGATTTCCCCTTGGAACCGTCCCAAGACAAAACCCAAAGACACACCTTCGACCTAGTGAAAGTAATTGACAGTCAACAGGTTCAGCCCAACATTGCACTCCCCTGTCCCTATTTTGCGATTATTAAAGATGATACATAGATCATATTGAGTGACACAGGACACTTAAACAGAAGAGGAGACGACCCAGTTGTTTGTCTCAAAGATCCGTAGGGAATTGCTTTCCATGTGGCTCATCATAGTCCTGTGGCAGGCCATTAGGTCAAAAGAAAACACTGAACTGTCTAATGGACCATTTCTATTGGCCGGGCATTTGTGGCGATGTTTGCCGGTGGTGTGCAGCATGTCACGATGTCAGCTGGTGAATCCGCCTACCTCTCCAAAACCGACATTGCACCCCTTTCTATTAATCGAGGTCCCCTTTGAAAGAATTGGGATGGACCTTGTCGGGCCATTGGAACGGAATGCACGGGGGCATCACTTTGTACTAGTCCTGTTGGACTACGGGACGTGATCCCTGTAGAAGCTGTGCATCTCCGCAACATCTCCTGCAGTACGAGAGGTCCCACAAGCCTCCACGGGGTTCTCCCCATTTGAATTGCTATACAGGCGCAAGCCTTGCAGCATCTTGGATGTCCTCAGAGAAAACTGAGAGGAGGGACCTTCCAAGAGTGAAAATGAAATTCAGTACATTCTTGACTTGAGAGCAGAACTCCACACATCAGGGCAATTAATGCAGGAGAATTTGCAGCAGTCTTCTGATATTTCATATAATTGCAATTATTTGTGAACTTAAAATGACAGTAACAAAGATTTGAGGACATGAAGGAGGCAAAAGGTGCATAATTTGCGATATGCAAAACTTATACAATTTTTTTTTTTTTTTTTTAAAGATTATGTCATCATGCACACCATTTTATTGGTAAAAGGCTAATTGGATAGAAACCAGCCGGAGACAGGAATTTTTGCAAACTTTTTTTTTTTACGCAATTTCGCTTTGTTGACAACAGAACAGCACAAAAAGTGGATGGAAATGTGGCTAGTGACACAAGACGAAATCTGTTCCTGGTTCAGTTTGGTACAAGATCAAATCTTTTCCTTACTTATGTTTTTATTGTTGGATTGATTGGGGTTGGACTCTCAGAATGATTGGATTGACAGGTGTTTTAGAGTCTGGTATTTGATAGTAATCAAGAATTTTTTCAGGTATTTGTTGAAAGAATGATTTTTGTTTCAAACCTATCTAAAAACAATTCTGAAAATAATTTTAACAGTAAAAATATAATGTGGGTTTGGAACACACATGGGCTTAAATGATCCCTTGTGTACCATTTAGGACCATGTCAGACTTTTCACATATTTCACGTTTTACATTTTAAAAAATTAAAAATTAATTAGTAAAACTTTATATAAAGAGATTAAGTTTTCATGTTAACAGTAGATATCCCCAAAAAAATATAAAAAATCTGAAAACAGATTTTGGTGGGCTTACGGGGTACACTTAGTAAATAAAGAAAATAAATAATTATTTATAAAAACAGCTGATTGTCAGCTGTACTAAAATGTGTGTTTTTTGAATGAACTCTTTTTAAGAGACTGCATGAGGGGCTGGCTCCATCCACGTGTATGGTCTTCTGTGTTGCCGAGGTATAGGTGATGTTCTCGCTACCTCTAAAAATTAGAACATACTATGAAAATGCAGTCAAGCAATAATTATATCTTAAGTTAATTAATAAATAAGTATAGTAAGTACAGAATAAAAATGACAAAGTGTGCAATTATTGGACAATAATCAATGAAGGTGAGGTGTGATGCAAAGTGGAGGGCCCTTAAACACCCCAGAGTTGATTATTTTCCAGCAACCACACATCAAAAACACACAAGTTTTTTTTTTTTCTTGTACCACAATAATTTGCCAGTCATTATTTTTATTTATTAAAGAAAGACCCATCATGACACCTCTTACACCAGTAGCATTTTCAATGAAAATATGTCTATAGTCACTGGTGCCATATATATATATATATATATATTTTTTTATCAGGCAACTACAAGAAAAAAGAGGACTTCTGATTATTTGGCTATAATGATTACACTTAAATTTTATACTGCATAAGCTTTAGACATTAATTATTTAATATTTTGAGAGCATGTGTATGAGGCAGTCTGCAAAAAGCCATTGGAAGTGCTACATCCTGAATTCTGGAAAACAGCCAGGTCAAAATCGGGTTATGAACAAAAGTGAGTTTTTCTGCCAGTAATATACTTTGACATATCTGCTTTAAAAAAAGATAAATCTATTTTACCTAAACAATGTGGGAAACATTTTAGGTTATTTTCCATCCTTGCGTTGGCATCTTCCTGCAAAGATTACATCAGTTAAGGAGCCAGTTTAACAAATGCAGCAGTAAGCACAGGCTACTGTGATTTTTTTTTTTTTTTACATTTTCACCAAGTTTTTCAATAGTTACCTGCCATAGCAAAATGACATTAATTCAGTTTGTAATCAGATACTGGATGTCAACATGTCTACAATGCTACTGCACCATCTCATCATCATCAAAACAGAGAAGAGCGCTTACATAGTCTGTACAGATGATAGCACAAAGTTTTAAAACGTTTAAATGGCCTAATAGAACAAGAAAGTCAGAACAAAACGGAACAAAAGTGACTGGATCAATCAGGGATTATTTCCCCACTGTGATCATGAAAAGAGATCTGGCGAGGCAAGAGATGAGGAGGACGCTCCAGTTTGTCACATACCTCGACTGACTTTTACCTCAGGTTATGAGACAGAGGCTGATGTGGACGATGCTGATAATTTTGATCATCAACATTTCCTACTGTAAACTAATAATTCTTTAAAATTTTTCAGTAATATTGTTTTTCCTGAAAATTAAATATAAATGTATAAATGTAGAGCTAGGTGGGGCATCTTGGGGGAATAGGAATGAAATGTGATTTTCTTCCTTTTCACTTTTTGGGGACTAAAATGCTATAAATTCACTTCTGGCTGAGATATGTGCGAAAGTTCAGGAAATGTAGTCTTCAGAAGTATATAAAGACCAAGGGTCACCACACACACATGCTATATGCACTTTAATTAAAAGGACATGATGGTAAGTGAAATGCCACAGCAACAGCAGACACTTGGAATGTTCTTGTCTGCTTCTCTCTGTTTTGGAGTGACAGATTTGTGCTTCAGCTGCCTGTATTTATATAATAATTTTTTGTCATCATATACAGTAAAAAGCACAGAGAAAACCCAAGCAAGTGCCCTTAATGTATTGATCTGAAGAACCCAATAAAAGCCAGTAGCTAGTGATTTGACCAAAGAGTTTATTTTCATAGAGATAAAATGGCTAAATCTGAGCTTATTTTTATTTATTGGTTTATCAGTTGTATGACTATGCCTGGCATTGACATTTTGAGGTCACTCTGTTCTCCACTCATTGTGTTTAATCAAATTACAAAATCAAAATTACAGGTGAGTGATTGTTCCTTACTTTTTACAGTCTAGCCCACTCTGGTCACATACTGTTAAGGTCAAATAGTTTTATACTTTTGTGTACTTCATCACCATCACTCAGTTGTTATCTAGGATGGACGGGTGCAAATATTAAACTTCATATAGATAGGAGCATGGTACTTAAAACCCTTTTTTATTATAGCTAAAATCTTTCTGCTTTGTCATTTTATGATTGTTGACATGTGAGACTGTAAGGGATGAGGGCCAGGCTGCTGCAATGGGACTGTTCATGCACATATTATATTACACGACAGACTTGTCTCATTGATTCACTAAGGCTATAAATCGACGGTACTTATATGATTAGAGTTTTAAGAGAGTGAAGTGTGTGTATCTGTATCAAATTAAACAGGAGGCTCTCCATGGTCAAATTAAATAGGAAGCAGTCAGCCAGCATGTCCAGGTATGGCCCACATGGGTCCCAAAATGGGCTTGAAACTGGGGCCAACCAACTTTTGTCTGCAGTTTCATCAGTGGCCCCACATGCGGATGTCCATATGGGCTAATGATGGGGCCCAGATGGGCCACATGTAGGGCCTTTGTAGGCAAAAGGGTGGCCCACACTTGGGCTTAATGTGGGTTATTATAGGACAGCAACATGGGTACATGGGCACCATCTAGGTATTGTTTATTTATTTATATTTATTTAGTTTAATTATATTGTTTATGTATATGGGCTACTTTTATTTTACAGTACTTGCTTTTAACTAGGAAAACATTACACAGAATAAAGGATGCATAATACAGTTAGCTTTTTATTGACAAATTAACAGCAAAGAAAAAGCGGATCAACAACAATGACTATTATTGATAATTATCATCAATGTCTAGACTACACCAACAACAATATCTAACTGTTTAATAATCTTATGTTTAATAGTGTTTTTCCATTATTTTAATAGTTATAGCTTTAAAAAATATTTTTTAAGTCTCTCTACTCATACTCCTCAAATTTTCATAAATCCAACATTTTTTAAACAATATTAATAATAGCAAAACAATAATGTAATCTTTTAACAATATTTTCTTAAATAGCAGTAATGTTATTCAATGACATAAATAGCTATAGTTTAATAACACTCAAATTTCTGGTAACACTTTGTTTGAAGGGTAACTACATATGGGCTTCAATAACACATTAATAACCATTACAGTAAGCTTTTATAAAAGACTGTTGGATGCTTTATGAAAGGCTTGTGTCAAAACTTGTCAGGTGACATTATAGGTTTTATGCAATATGTCACATAGGATTGGAGAGAAAAGGGTTCCAGTTCATAGCACATTCATAAACATTACATAAGTCTTTTATTAAGCATTAGACAATTTCTAAAAAGGTCTACAGTGCCTTGCAAAAGTATTCATACCCACTGAACTTTTCCACATTTTGTCACGTTACAACCACAAACAAAAATGTATTTTATTGGGATTTTATGTGATAGACCAACACAAAGTGGCACATAATTGTGAAGTGGAGGGAAAATGATAAATGGTGTCCAAAATTTTTTACAAATAAATATCTGAAAAGTGTGGCATGCATTTGTATTCAGCCCCCCTGAGTCAATACTTTGTAGAACCACCTTTCGCTGCAATTACAGCTGCAAGTCTTTTGGGGTATGTCTCTACCAGATTTGCACATCTAGAGAGTGAAATTTTTGCCCATTCTTCTTTGCAAAATAGCTCAAGCTCAGTCAGATTGGATGGAGAGCATCTGTGAACAGCAATTTTCAAGTCTCGCCACAGATTCTCAATTGGATTTAGGTCTGGACTTTGACTGGGCCATTCTAACACATGAATATGCTTTGATCTAAACCATTCCATTGTAGCTCTGGCTGTATGTTTAGGGTCGTTGTCCTGCTGGAAGGTGAACCTCCGCCACAGTCTCAAGTCTTTTGCAGACTCTAACAGGTTTTCATCTAAGATTGCCCTGTATTTGGCTCCAGCCATCTTCCCATCAACTCTGACCAGCTTCCCTGTCCCTGCTGAAGAAAAGCATCCCCACAACATGGACTTTTCACACGTTTCACACGTTTCACGGTGAGGATGTTGTGTTCAGGGTGATGTGCAGTATTAGGTTTCCGCCACACATAGCGTTTTGCATTTAGGCCAAAAAGTTAAATTTTGGTCTCATCTGACCAGAGCACCTTCTTCCACATGTTTCCTGTGTCCCCCACATGGCTTGTCGCAAACTGCAAACGGGACTTCTTATGGCTTTCTTTCACCAATGGCTTTCTTCTTGCCACTCTTCCATAAAGGCCAGATTTGTGAAGTGCACGACTAATAGTTGTCCTGTGGACAGATTCTCCCACCTGAGCTGTGGATCTCTGCAGCTCCTCCAGAGTTACCATGGGCCTCTTGGCTGCTTTTCTGATTAATGCTCTCCTTGCCCGGCCTGTCAGTTTAGGTGGACAGCTATGTCTTGGTAGGTTTGCAGTTGTGCCATACTCTTTCCATTTTCGGATGATGGATTGTACAGTGCTCTGTGAGATGTTCAAGGCTTGGGATATTGTTTTATAACCTAACCCTGCTTTAAACTTCTCCACAACTTTATCCCTGACCTGTCTGGTGTGTTCCTTGGTCTTCATGATGCTGTTTGTTCACTAATGTTCTCTAACAAACCTCTGAGGGCTTCACAGAACAGCTGTATTTATACTGAGATTAAATTACACACAGGTAGACTCTATTTACTCTATATAATTAGGTGACTTCTGAAGGCAATTGGTTCCACTGGATTTTAGTTAGGGGTATCAGAGTAAAAGGGGCTGAATACAAAGTCACACTTTTCAGATATTTATTTGTAAAAAAATTTGGACACCATTTATCATTTTCCTTCCACTTCACAATTATGTGCCAGTTTGTGTTGGTCTATTACATAAAATCCCAATAAAATACATTTTTGTTTGTGGTTGTAACGTGACAAAATGTGGAAAAGTTCAGTGGGTATGAATACTTTTGCAAGGCACTGTAGCAGTCCATTGAATGCCCATCTGGGCCCCAGTCATAAACCATTAAATACTAAATTCTATTTTAAACCTAGGTGAACAAGTATATGTACAGTATTGGTGGATTGGGTATCATAAAGGTAGTTTTTTTTAATGTCACTGAATTATTCTATTTTTATAAAGTAGAAAAATAATAATTTTGGTGAAAATAAAGGTGCTTACTGTAGTTTATAGTAACAAATACAATAATATAGCTGCGTCCAACAATTATCGGGGTTCAAGCACTTCAAGAACTTTGAGGGTATGTGTAAGAAGATATTATTTAGCAAGTGTGTAAGCACTTAAATTGGGTATGAAACAAGAGAATTTCAGGTAATTTACCATAGAAATATAGTATTTTAATTAACACTTACAACTGTTATACTGCTACCTATTGCCCGCTCCCTATAGAATTTTGCATGCTTCTTTAGAATCATAAGATCCATATGCTTACCTAATTTCATGAAGTTCTGAGGTTTCGTATAGGAATTATAGGCTTTTGGGTACACTTCTTCACGCCCGTATTTTAAATGACCCTGTTATAACCATGCGAAGACTAAAGTTCAAATTTTTTTTCATAAATATTGATGTAGGGAGTCCAGAAAATTGTACTACATCCAGAGAATTGTACTTGTTGAGGTTGAGTTAAAAATGTAGGACTACAGTAGGTATTTATAATTACAAATATTTGTTTACATTTACATTTATGGAATTTGGCAGATGCCCTTATCCAGAGTGACTTACAGAAGTGCTTTGAAGTCTCTATCAATAAATACAATATGATACTGGTTTTGATTCGTTGACTAGTTATACATGAATGGTTTGGTCTATCAAAAATCTTTGAATAATTTTTGGTTTTCATTGTCTGAAGATGATCTGAGCAAAATTTAGTGAAGTTCTGACAAACAGTCTATAAAAATTCACAATGATGGAAAATTTTTCGCCAACCAAGGCACATTTGGTATCATTCTTTCTGCCAAGAAATATAACCAGACTGGATACATGACAATAGGCTAACGAAATGAAAAGTTGTTAGCATTTTTAGAAATGTTCTTATATTTTTTTGACCACAACTTTTTGAGTACCTTCAGGGCATAGGGATGATGACACATACGGAGTTTCGTAACGATACTCCAATGCATTTGTAAAATATAGCTTAACACACAATACAAAATGGCCGACGCCTAAAACATTGATTGGTCGATGGTGGCCATATTTTTCAAGATTCACAACTGTCCTCATACACACTGATGGGACCTTGGGCAAAGACAGTTCAAGATTTCAAGTCAACCAATGGTTCCATATTTAGCGCCAATTTCATGTTTTGTCCTGTTATAGCACCACCATGTGTCCTCAGATGCCTAAATGTGGGCCCATACATAAGTGTGTCAATTTTGGTGAAAATATCTCATTCCATTCAAGAGTCATAGCCATTTAAGTAAAAGTGGCCACACCCACTTCAAAGTTTTGACATGCTGTCATGAGGTTAAATCATAAGTTCAAAATTTTTTTGATAATTATTGATAATGATTTGGTTCCAAGCAGACGAACGGTCTAGGAGTAGTGCACAAAAGAAGGTTTTGCAAAAAATCCAATTGGAAGAAAAATTTTCAGGGCAGAAATGAAATGAGTCTGTGACAAGTGGTTCAAAAGTTATGGCCATTTTTGTAAAAATGTTTTGTTTTGATCACTGTAGCCAATGTGGCCAATGGTGAGACTTTGTGCAGTTATAGACTGTTGGAGTACTACCATCCCTCAAAGTTTCATGACTCTAGGCCTTACGGTTTGGTCTGTGCGATCAGTTTTAGGGCATTATAATAATAATAATAATAATAATAATAATAATAATAATAATAATAATCCTTAAAAAAACAGTAGGGTTTCTGCACTTTGTTCTTGAACCCCTAATAATTATAAAAATCCTTACAAAAACAATAAGGTTTCAGCACTTCGTGCTTGAACCCCGAGTAATAAAAATCCTTAGAAAAGCAATAGGGTTTCAGCACTTTGTGCTTGAGCCCCTAAAAATAATAATAAAAAACCCTACAAAAACAATAGGGTTTCAGCGCTTCACACTTGAATCCCTAATAATTAACATTAAAAGCAGTTAATCTATTTCTTAAGTACTGAACAGAAGAGATGACTTTCAGCTGTTTCAGTTGACATCCAAACAAGCCCACCAAGGGTGCCCAGAAAGTCCCCATATGTATAGACTTCCTGTGCTGCCCACTTCTAGCCCATATTTTTTCTGGGCAGCCCCGCTGGGCCCCAGTAAGTGCCCATGTATCACTGCCCATGTGCAACCCATGCGGGCCCCACCAAGTCCTGCTGGCTAGGTTAGCCAATGCTAACTGTCCATCAGCCTATGCTAATAGTACCAAAGTGACAACTTTAATTACAGTCCACTTAATGAGTATGAGGATAAGCAGGACAAAGAATGGATGGATGGATGGATGGACAATATCTCACAGTAATTGACCCTTATTCTCAAATGAAAGAAGGTAAAAACTGTCACTTGTAGGTAAAAACTGTTCTGTTTCCACGTTCCACTTTCAGTGCATTATTGGTGAAGTTGTCAGTGCTGTTGAAAGCCTATTTATAGCTTAATCTGGGGGTGGGGCCAGACATAATCCGTTGCCTGCTTGGCTGTAATTTAATTGGTCTGAACCCTGGCCCACATTGCCCAACACTTGCCCGTAAAGGGCCAATGTAGGCATGTTTGCTGGACACTAGGGAGTATCCCATGTAATTTTTGTGCAAATGTTTTTAAGTGCATGAAGACAAGGGTCGCAAGGTACATATATACTGCTCTATGCGGAGTGTAGTTTCAATTTTATAACAAAAATCTACATACCTGAAAGAGCTTTTGCGTAAGCTGTAACATTAGTTAACAAAATAGTGCAGTGCTAGTAAGAGCAGCCCAATGACGTAGATGGTGTTTCGTTGCTGCAATGATTATTGGAAATTCTGAGAAATGCACACCACTATTACGTGTAATTTTGATTCAAATTTTTTTTTAAGTGTGTGATGACAATGGAGAGTAGCCAGGTAAATACATTATGCTCTATGCGGAGTGTATGAATAAGATTTGTCTAAAAAAGTTTATATATCAAATTTATGAAACCCCATCCTCTAGAAAGGTGAATGCAGATGCTTCTCTGGTAGACAAGCTGAATGCTTTTTATGTTCGCATTGAGGCTGCAGCTAACAGCGCTAACGATGCTATCAGCGCTATCAGCACCAGCAGTGCTCACAGCGCTAAAGTGCTAGTGGCAGAATGCATGCGGAGAGTGTCAGAGTGGGAAACGCTGTCATCATCTCGGAGCATGAAGTGAGAAAGGCTTTTAGGAGAGTGAACACTAGGAAGGCAGCAGGACCAAACAGCATCTCAGGTCGGGTCCATTTCTGGCCTGTGCTGATCAGCAAGCACCGGTGTTCATGGAGATATTCAACCTCTCCCTGGCACAGTCGGTAATCCCCACATGCTTCAAAAAGTCCATTATCGTTCCTGTCTCAAAGAAACCCCAGCCTGCCCCAACGACTATTGCCCAGTTGCCCTGACCTCAGTTATGATTAAGTGCTTTGAAAGGCTGGTCAGAGACTTCATCACCTCTTCATTTCCTGACACCCTGGACCCATTACAATTTGCATACCGTCCCAATCGTTCTACCGAGGATGCCATGACACACCTCCTACACACAGCCCTGAGCCACCTGGACATCAGGAAGGGAAATTATGTTAAAATGCTGTTTGTTGACTACAGTTAAGCATTTAACAATATAATTCCCTCTAAACTCGTCACCAAGTTGAAAGATCTGGGACTCAACCTGTTCTTGTTTCAGTGGATCTCCAACTTCCTGATAGACAGACCACAAGCAGTACAGGTGGGCAGACATGTCTCATCTGCCCTCACCCTCAACACTGGAGCCCCTGCTGTACTCATTGTACACTTATAATTGTGTGGCCATTTCCATCTCTACCACCATTGTCAAGTTTGCTGACAACACTGTTGCGGTAGGCCTGATATCTGATAACGACGAGAAGGCCTACCTAGAGGAGATTAGAGAACTGGTGCCAGGAGAACAACCTCCTCCTAAACGTCAGCAAGACAAAGTTGATAGTGGACTTCAGCGCAAAGCAGGAGAGGAGCTACCACCCCCTTAAAATCAATGGGATCTTGGTGTTCACATCACTCAGGACCTGTCATGGTTGTGACATATTAACACCCTATTGAAGAAGGCCCATCAGCGTCTTTACCACCTTAGATGCTTAAGGGATTTAAAATGCCCTCTAAGGTGCTAAGGAATTTTCACACCTGCACCATTGAAAGCATCCTGAAGGGAAGCATCACAGCCTGGTTTGGGAACAGCACCAAGCAGGATAGGCGGGCTCTCCAGAGGGTGGTGCAATCAGATGAGTGTACCATCCGCACTGAGCTCCCTGACCTGCAGTCTATCCACAGCAAGCGGTGCTGGACCAAGGCCAGGAAGATGGTGAAGGACCTCAGCCATCCAAACAATGGACTCTTCTCTCTGTTGCCGTCAGGGAAGCGCTTCCACTCCCTGAAGGCCAACACAGAGAGAATGAGGAGGAGCTTCTTCCCACAGGCCATTTGGGCCCTCAACCAGGACAACACATAGGACTAGACCTTGGACTTGTTTGCAAAACACCCACTATTTCTGCCTGCACAGCAAATATTGCACAAACAAGTACACATATCTGCACATTATTCAAAATACAGTTGTACTCTTTCTGCCACAGCTCTTTGTATCCCTTATAGCATATTTTCATATTTTTCCTTTCCTACCTGTATAGAAGAAGATTCTGGTTTATGTAAATTCTATTTTTACGTCACGGACAAGTTGAAAAAAGCATTTCACTGCACATCGTACTGTTTATGGTTGTGTATGTGAGCAATAAAATTTGAATTTACAATCCCATATTTGTTATGTACTAGGCTAACCTTTTCAAGCATGTTAAGCATGCATACTGCATATTTTCTAAGGTTTCTATCTAACTCTACTTGGAAATAACCTATAATTTGTTTGATTTATACAAATATTTTAATAAATCAGAATTTTTTTTCAGGTGGGCTTAAATGGTACAGCAATACATGACATATGCTGTATTTAACTGAGTCTGAGAACTGTTTTTACATATTATCACAATTATAACTTTTTTCTTAATTATCATTGTCATTTATTGCCCTATCATTGCCCTATCAGGTTTGAAGCATTTAACTGAATCTGAGCAGAAAGTATAGCTCTATACACTTTATGCTGCTACTTCTATCAGTAGTCACATCATCATTAAACACCAGTGACACACTTCCATTAGCAGCCATACATGCCCATGCCATAACACTCCCTCCACATGTTTGACAGATGATGTGGTATGCTTTGGATCATGAGCCTTTACTTTCCTTCTCCAGACTCTTCCCATCATTCTGGTACAAATTAATCTTGCATCAGAACTGGTCAGGCTTTTTTTTTTTTTTTTTATAAGTCTAATCTGGCTTTTCTGTTCTTGAGTGTTACCAGTGGTTTGCATCTTGAGGTAAACCATCTGTATTTACATTCATGAAGGCACCTCTTGATTGTAGACTTTGACAATGATACACCTACCTCCTCAAGTGTTCTTGACTTGGCTAGATTTTGTGAAGGGGTTTTTCTTCTCCAAGGAAAGAATTCTGCGATCATCCACTTTTTAGTTGTTTGCTGTGGCCTTCCAGGCCTTTTGGTATTGCTGAGCTCACCAGTGCATTCCTTCTTTTTAAGAATGTACCAGATTGACTTGGCCACTCCTAAAATTTCTACTATCTCTCTGAAAGGTCTGTTTTGTTTTTTTCAGCCTAATGATGGCCTCCTTCACTTGCATTGACACCTCTTTGGACCGCATAGTGAGAGTTTCCATGAACAGCTACCAAACGCAAATAACGCTTGGAATCAACTCCAGACCTTTAATCTGTCATGAAATAAGGAGGAAACAGGCCACATATTGCCATTAAACTGCTTGTCAGTCAATTGTCCAATTACTTTTGAACCTGTGAAAATAAAAAAAAATAAAAAAATAAAAAATGGCTGTAATACCTAAACGATTAATGCAATATTTTTGTTAAACCATTTGAATTATAGCTGAAAGCCTACACTTCAATCACACAATCACATCTTGATTGCTTCATTGGTGGTGTACAGAGGCAAAATTATTATTTACAGACTCCCAGGGCCATATTCTGAATTCCTTTGTGAATTTGCGGATTTCATCTCTAACCTGGTTGCTTTAGACAAAGCATTAATTGTTGGAGACTTTAATATTCATCTCTAACCTGGATGCTTTAGACAAAGCATTAATTGCTGGAGACTTTAATATTCATTTTGATAACCCAGAAGACCCTTTGAGAACAGCGGTTGTGTCCATTCATAGATTCAGTAGGGGTTAATCAGAAAGTAATATGACTCACTCATAGTGGTGGTCACACTCTTGATTTAATACTAACATTAGTATTAAACATATAAAAAAATATAGTCACGTCAAACGTACATTCATGTCAGCAACTGCACAGAGTTTTATCAGTAATCTCCCAGAGTTACCAACCATGATTGGATCACTGTCTGATCCCAAAGAACTTGACCAGGCAACTGAATGCTTAGAATCAACGTACCACTACACACTAGATAAGGTAGCTCCACTAAAAATAATTAGACATAAAAAGCTATCACCCTGGTATAACGATCACACACACCTTAAAACAGACCACTCAAAAATTAGAATGTAAATGGCATCAAACTAAATTGGTAGTATTTCAAATAGCATGGAAGGAGAGCCTTTTGAGCTATAGAAAAGCTCTTAGCACTGCTAGGTCAATGTATCTCTACACCCTAATTGAAGATAACAAAAGTAATCCTAGATTCTTATTTAATACTGTAGCAAAATTGACTATGAATAAGACCACAATAGAAACATGCACACAATCATTATATAGCAGTAATGACTTCATGAATTTTTTTATTGGTAAAATTGACAATATCAGGCAGAAAATTCAGACTATTAATTTAAAACCAGACAGTTTTATAACTAACCCTGTAGATAATAATATAATGCTATCAGATCAACGATTAGACTGTTTTACTCCCCTTCAAGGGACCAAACTAATTTCACTAATTTCCTCATCAAAATCATCAACCTGTATACTAGATCCCTTACCTACTTGTTTCCTCAAACAGATAATTCCAGAAGCAATCGAACCTCTTCTAAAAATAATCAATTCTTCCCTTAGCACTGGTTATGTACCTAAATATTTTAGACTAGCAGTTATCAAACCCCTGATTAAAAAACCTGACCTCGACCCCTGTCAATTGTCCAACTATAGGCCAAAAGCAGACCTCCCATTTTTGTCTCAAAGATCCTAGAAAAGGTTGCAGCATAGGGGTTATGCTCATAGCTACATAGGAATAACATTCATGAAATGTATCAGTCAGGATTTAGGCCTCATCATAGCACAGAGACAGCACTGGTTAAAGTGGTAAATGACCTACTGCTGGCCTCTGATCAGGGCTGTGTCTCCTTGCTTGTGTTGCTTGACCTTAGTAAAGCTTTTGATACCATTGATCATGCTATTCTCCTCAATAGACTAGAAAATGTTGTAGGTGTTAAGGGAACAGCCCCTCTCCTGGCACAGGTCTTATTTGACTTATCATTATCAGTTTGTAGATGTAAATGTTGACTTCTCTACGCATACTAAAGTAAAGTTTGGTGTCCTGCAAGGCTCTGTTTTAGGCCCACTGCTCTTTTCTTTATCTATGCTACCTTTGGGCAAAATTATTTGTAAACATGGTATTATCTTCCACTGTTATGCTGATGACACACAGTTGTGTGTTTCAGCAAAGCCAGATGACAGACACCAGCTTAATAAAGTTGAGGAACGTGTAAAGGACAGTAGACACTGGATGCTTATTAACCTCCTTTTACTTAACATTTGTTTAGTCAAGCCTTTTGTGAATAGTATTTTCTTAGGTAAAGGAGCAGGTCTAGAGGGTTCACAGGCATAGTGTTGTGGTGAACTGGGATGTTTGGATGCTGGCCGCTTTAGGGTCCAGGGCGCCTTCATGTCTTTTACCGTCTGGCTCTCCCCTTTAGTAATGCTGTCACAGCTAGTCTTGCCGGAGTCCCTGCTTGCACTCTGCATGCAAAGTACATTGTCCTTAACCATTACATGACAAAAGCTTACCTAACAGTCTCTCTCTCTCTCTCTCTCTCTCTCTATCTCTCTCTGTCGAACTACACTTGCTACTCCTGAGATACCAATGATCCTGAGCCCTTCTGCTCTCCTGGCCTACCTGATCCATCCTGATGCCCTACTTCTGGTTGAAGTTCTCACCGGTTGAGATCTCTCACTGCTGCTGGAGGTGGCCCCACATGGACGGCCTGAAGATCATTGGGATGGCTGGTGATGGTGCCACTTGGGGGCCATGGAGATGGCTTGGGGATCTCATATGGGGAGTTGTGCTGAGATGGCTTGGGACTGTGATTGCTGTGGTGGCTTTGGGGCTGTGGTTGCTGTGAGCAGTTTTGCAATCAGGTCTCCATCATCTCTTACATCTCTAGTAGCTTCCCTCTGATGCCACACTGAATGATCATAAGCATTTGCCTGTCCTTGAATACGAACAATATCATCCAAATTAGGCTCAGGCTGAATGAGTACCATTGGGGCCATTACTGCTACCTGGCACCCTGAAGCTTTCTTAGCTTCTAAGTCTGCAGTATTGTTGCCTTTAATGACAAAATCATTTCCTTTCTTCAGTGCCTGACATTCGATAATTGCTAAATGCCTTGGATGCATCATGGCTGAAATCAGTTGAACTATTTGTTCAGCATGTTGGATGTGCGTCCCATCACTTTTCTTAAATCCTCTCTGCTTCCAGACAGCCCCAAATAAATGACAAACACCATGAGCATAAGTAGAGTCAGTATATATATTTGCAACCTGACCTTTAGCTAACTGACACGCTGCAGTAAGAGCTTTCAATTCAGCCAACTGAGCAGGACACAGTTGCTTACAATGCTGTGAAATCACTGTCACAAAGACCTCATTCTGTCTTTTCACCACTGAAAACCCTTTATGACTGCCCAAATGGTCTCTGAAACAAGAACCATCCACAAAATATTCAACATCTGCTTCTGGAATGGGTGAGGACTCTAAGTCAGGACGAAGTCGAGTAATAGCCAGTGAGTTTGCTACACAATCATGAGGCTGTCTGTCATGTTCTAAAGGAACCATGTCAGCTGGATTTACTGAAGTGCAGAGCTTAATAGTGATGTCTGGGTATGTCAAAAGAGATGAGTAGGCTAAGCACCTAGCCAGATTTAGAACAAATCTCCCTTGTTCTAATAATTCCACTACATTGTGATGTGTGTAAATGATCACTGGATGACCCATAGTCACAGTAGATGCTTTTTCATATGCATAGTATAGGGCAGCTAGTCCCTGTTGGTAACATGGAGGATATCCCTGTGCTACCCTATCCAGTTTGGTGCTGTAGTATGCAATAGGCTGTTTCTTTCTACCACTGCATGTTTCCTGCATTAGCACTGCTGATGCATATCCATCTGCCCTGTTAGCTACATACAGGTGAAATGGTTTAGTGTAATCTGGAGTGGCTATAGCTGGTGCATCCTGAAGCTCCTTTTTCAATGATTCAAAAGCTAACAGTGTTTACTGTTCCACACTAACAATGAGCACAAATTCTGATGCCCTGCTTGCTTCATGATTGCCCTCAAAGGTGCAGTTTTAATTGCATAGTCCTGTCTGTGGTAGTGGCGCTTTACTGATACCCTCTAGCTGGGCTGGAGCAATTGCCTTAGTTCTGTATGCAATTAATCTCCCTAAATACTCAACTTGTGGCTGACAGTACTGTAGCTTAGTTTTAGATGCCTTATGTCCCCCTAGGGCTAATTTAGTAAGTACCTTAATGGAATCTGTATGGCATTGCTCCAAGGAGGTGGAGCAAATTAGCAGATCTACATATTCCAACAATGTGCTATCTATCATAAGATCTTCCAAATCAGCCCTAAGTACTTGATTGAACACGTGGTGAGTGTTTGAAACCTTGAGGAAGTCGTGTATACGTGTATTGCTTCCGAGCATATGTGAAGGCAAATAAATGTCTACTTTCTTCAGCCAAAGGAACACTAAAAAAGGCAGAACAAAGATCAATTACATTAAAATATTTGGCATCAGGAGGAACATTAGTTAGCAATGTGTGAGGGTTGGGAACTTCCACTGGCCAATCTTCTACCACCTCATTAACTGCACGCAAATCATGTACTAAACGCCATTTTGTCAGCTTTAATAACAGGTAATATTGGGGTATTACAATAACTCACTGTCTCAACTAGGACTCCAGCATGGACCAATCCCTCAATAGTTTGTTTAATACCTGCCTCTGCTTCAGGGCGCAGTGGATATTGTTGCTTTCTAAGTAATTGAGCACCTGGCTTAGTTCTAATTTTAATTGGGCTAGCGGATTTTACCAGACCTACATCAGTATCATGTTGAGACCACAAATTAGCTGGTACCTGTTTTTCCATTTTTCTCAACAGTTCAGCTGTCTTGGACTCTGAGTTGACTGTCTTACTCATGGACATCTGTGTTTTCTCAGTGATCACCACTACCTGTGGAATTTCTGTCAGGAGAGTGGTACACAAAATCTTAATATATGACTTATCTGTTGAAAGAAAAACTGAAGGATGTTCTGTATCATTCCATTTACTCTTTTCTGCTTTTGCTATCATGGGGCCTAAGTCTTTTGATTCCCAGCCTTTTCCCACATAAAGAGTTACATGTGGAACAGAATTAGGAACCTGGAACCACTTGTCAATAAAATCATCATTAATACAATCCTCACAAGGATCTATTTGCATAGCAGATCACTGTTTCCCTATAATTCTTCATCTAGACAGCAAGGGAACTTTTTGACCCTGTTTCTTTCAAACACCTTTTTTCAATCTCTGGGTCACAGGATGGATCATATAACATTGTACAATGATACACAGACTTAGGCATTTTTGCACCTGGGATCTGTGCTTCAATAAACCTTCCCCATTTACCAATTACTTCATTACTTATCTCTCCTAGCCAATACACATTAGCTTTTGGCTCAGAAAGCAACATTTGGGTTTTTACCCCTGTTACATCTACATAAACTGCTTCTGGAGAACACCAGATTTGGAGTCCAAGTTTACACAATGCATCCCTACCCAATAAATTAACAGGAGTTTGTTACTACACTATGCAATGTCACCGTTTTATTTTTAGTCTGCAGACTAACTGGAGCTGTCACTGGAATTAGCTGCATTTGTCCCGAGAATCCTACTGTCTTCGCAAACTTCCCAGACATGGGGAGGTGAGAGGCATAATTTGGACTTACACATGTGTAAGTGGCTCCAGTGTCTACCATCATGGGTGTTAGTTTGCCCTCTATTTTAACCTGCAGCATAGGTTCTTGATCAGCATCAGTTGTTAGAATTGGAAGCTGACCCTCCCCGGTAGGATTCTCTGGGCACCCCTAGTACCCTTGATTAGGCCCACCCCACGGGTTCACTGGGCCTTGTGGAGATTGTCGATAGGGCTGGACCCAACCATCCCCTTCACCACCAGGTTGCTGTTGCCATGGATTGGTGGGGCAATCATGCCTGTTATGCCCAGGTTGTCCACATCCCCAGCATATCCCTCGAGGAACAGAAGTAGGTCCTCCTCTTCCTCTTCGTGGTGGCCTTCTTTGCCAGTTCATGTTATTTGGCTACTGGTAGACATTAATATTTGGCACTGTAGGCTGTTGTGGAACTACAGGAGGAGCTGGCACAGCTGGTGGAACTGGCACAACCTTGCTGAACAGCAGGTGGTGGAAGTGGTGGTGCATTCAGAGGAGCCATCACTGCTGATGAGACTTCCTCCACTTGGCCTTTGTCTTTGTCTTTCACAGGTGCTTGGACCTTTTTCTTATTTTTGTTTGTCAGCTCTTCAAGCTGCAGTTGTGCCAGTTTTCTTTGTAGTTCTCTTTCTAAATTCTTAAGCTTTTGTTCATTCCTTCTGTATTGTTCAACCGCATGAGTCACATGGTCACAGAATTCCTTGTGCGGTTTAGAATGTAGACCAACCACATCTTCTAGCTTATCTTTTACAAATGGTAGCATAGCATCCATTATTGCTGTTCTGAACAATGATGACATCACAGGATCTGCCTCTGGATCCCTTTCCAGTTCTTGTCTCCATCTTTTTAGTTGTCTCTGCACATAGGTGGTGGGATTTTCTGTTTCTCCCAGTTGTTCTCCTTTCAGAGACTTAGGATCTATGCAAGATGGATACTCTGCCCTCAATGTTTGCCATAGGCATGGACGATATTGATCAAACTGAGTTCCATCCATTACTGGAGAATTCACTGCTCTTTGTAAGTTAGCAGCTGTGAGGATCTCTTTAATTCTTAATCCTCCTAAAATTTTGGCAAGGAGTGCTTTGATGTCTCCAATTGCCAGCAGCTTGCCCATTGTCTCTTCTTCAAACACCTTAAAGTAGGAGGGGCATACTTATTTTTTCCCAACTGGATTCTGAATGTTGGCTTACTTTTGGGGAAAAAAATGACTACATATTGAAATCTGTTGTGTTTTTTTGTTGCCTCCTGAGGTTATTTGTTTGTTTATAGAAGACCATTTACATGAACATGAAGACCAGAGAGGCTGTCTATGGGAGAAAAGCAAGCCATTTTGAAGCTGAGAAAAGAGGGAAAATCAATTAAAGCTATTGGACAGGCATTGGGCATAGCCAATACAACAAATTGGAATGTGCTGAAAAAGAAAGAAAACACTGATGTACTACTGAAGAACAACTACTGATGAACAACTAGACATCGAACAGATCGGCAAAGGAAAACAACAGTAGTTGATGACAGAAATATTGTGAGAGCTGTGAAGAAAACTCAAAAACAACAGTGAGTGACATCAACAACCTCCACAGGGCAGGAGTGAAGTTATCACAACCCACCATTCAAAGAACACTTCGCGAACAGAAATATAGAGGCCATACCACAAGATACAAGCCACTCATCAGCAGTCAGAATTGGAAAGCTAGATTGGAATTCGCAAACAAATACAGAGAAGCGCCACAAAAATTCTGGAACCAAAATTACCCTCTTACCCTCTAAGTGATGGAAAGGTCAAAGAAAGAAAGGATCTGCACATGATCCTAAACATACGAGCTCATCAGCCAAATATAGTGGAGGTAGTGTAATGGCTTGGGCTTGCATGGCTGCTTATGGAATGGTTATGATGGTAGCAGATTATGGTTACTTATGATGGTAGCAGAAGAATAAATTGGGAGAAACTTCACCATGCAGCAAGGCAATGACCCAAAACACACTGCCAACACAACAAAGGGGAAAAAAGTGAATGGTCAATCACCAGACCATAACCCAACTGAGCATGCATTTCCCCTCTTGAAGAGGAGAGTGAAGAGGAGAATGGAGGGAGACCGTTTTTGCTAACTTGGAAAACTCACTTTTCTGTTTGACAAAAAATAATATTAAATTGTTGTTGTTACTGTATTTTTTTAACATCATTTTTTTCATGTGCTTTCAAGCATTAATCTCAACAGGAACAGCTGAAAGTACACACAAAAAATTACATTGCAGGTCTCGTTCAATATTGCCTAATCTGAAATTTGCATGCAGCATAAACTTAAATGTAGTAACAAATTGCAGAGCTGGCTAAAACAACCAATAGTGCACATTATTGTCTTCTTTTTTTAATTTGATGTCAAAGTTGAAAGTAGTTTTATAGTGTAAATGTGCTTAATGGGTGCACTTACATATTTGTTTCTCATAGATTTATGGGATACAATTATTATGTTTTTAAAAATGTTGTATTTATGAAAATAAAGCTATTTATCTATTATCAGTCTATTACAATTCAAAATAATTAATTAGATATTTATTTAAAAATAAATGACTCTTTTTAAAATATAATTGTATTACTTACTTGATGTTATAAAAAAAATATTTATTTGCTTAATATGTTAATTTGTTATCTCAAAATTGTTTTAGATCTTTTGTGATAACAGCAAAATGCAGAATGTCAGCTAACTGCCTAAATGGTAGGCATGTACAGCCAAATATGGTTCTCCTGGAACAATGCTTTACATTAAATTTTACCCACATCAGACCAGTAAGGGCCCATTTTGCCCATTGGTTTGACATTGTCACACCAGTGAGAAAAGCACTAATTGGCCAGTGTGGGCTTCCCATATAGAACCAGTAAGGGCCTGGTGTGGGCAGCCCACTTTGGGCTATTGAGGATTTTCACATTGGTGTGACATTGGCCCAATGTGGGCTGCCCTTATCTGGCTATCGTGGTCTACCCACATTGGGCCAACGTAGGCTACCCACAATGGGCCATTGGGGATTAATGAATAAAATTTTCTAATTTCTTTATGCTCAGTTCTTGTTTCATACAGCATTATCTCCCCATTTTCAAAATGTCTCAAAAAATGTGATAAAGGAATATAAAACTAAGTATAACATACTAACAAAAACCTCAGTATGATAAAATTTTACTCTAGGATTTTAAAATATTGGCTGTGGACTTGCATGTGAGACAGATGTAGGCAGATTACACCTGGTGCTTCTTTCCTATACCATTATTTCCTAATTATCAAAATATCTTTTTGTATTGACAGTTGAATACAAAACTAATTGTAACACTATCAAAATACTCAATATGAAGAAATTTTACTGCCAGTAACAGCCATTGATGCAACAAGCACCAAATGCTGTGAAATGCAGCCAAACATACTACCATCAAACCTGAACAAAGTTACAATTCTTTTTTTTTTTCAATTTACATAAAAAAATAGTAATCTGCATTATTTAATTTACATACATTACATAAAGGGAGTGCCCCCCAAAAGAAATTTAGTTTGAAATGTATTATTGTCACAATTAATACATTAAATACATACTTAAATCTAATTAAGTATATGTATTTACAAATAAATATTTTGCAAAACTCCCCCAGTAACATATCATCGCTGAGGGGAAGTGTCATTTTTGGCATTGGCATTTTTATGATGGAAGTATAGAACATAAAAAAAAAAAAACAGTAGCTACACTACAGGACCTAAGGAAGGTCTTCTCATAAGGGTAATTATTCCCCACAAACTTGAGTGATAAGCTTGCACAGAAGATTTAACAAAATAATTTAGCTGAGTACATGAATTAATACTTATGGTCCAATGTAGTGTCAATGTAACAGCAGATTATTGTATAATATTAGTATTTAAATGATAAAATATTTGTTTTCATATAATGTCTAGATATAAAAAGTCTACAAATCCCTGTTAAAATGGCAGGTTTTTGTGATGTAAAAAAAAAATGAAACCAAGATAAATCATGTCAGAATTTTTTCCACCCTCAATGAGAAAATAAAGTGTATAAAAATTAAGTGAAAAACAATCAGAAACATTTTAGGGGAAAATAGGAAAATATAAAAAGCTTACAATAACCTGGTTGCATAAGTGTGCATACCCCTAAACTATTACATTGTTGAAGCACCTTTTGATTATATTACACCACTCAGTCTTTTTGGCTAAGAGTCTATCAGCGTGGCACATCTTTACTTGGCAATATTTTCTCACTCTTTCTTGCAAAAACATTCTAGATCCATAAAATTTTAAGGGCATTTCCTGTGCACAGTCCGCTTCAGGTCACCCCACAGATTTTTAGTTGGATTCAGGTCTGGGCTCTGGCTAGCCCACTCAAAAACATTGATCTTTTGGTTAAGCCATTCCTTTCTTGATTTGGATGTATGCTTTGGGTCACTGTCGTGCTAAAAGGGAAAATTCCTTTTCATTTTCAGCTTACTAGCAGACACCTGAAGGTTTTGCACTAAAATCGACTGGTGTTTGTAGTTTTTCATGATTCCCTCCACCTTGATAAAATCCCCAGTTCTGGCTGAAGAAAAGCAGCCCTAAAGCACAATGCTGCCACCACCATGCTTCATTGTGGGTATGGTGTTTTTTTGGTGTTGTGCTTTTTTTTTTCAACCAAACATACCTTTTGGAATTATGGAATTATTGTATCATTTGGAATTGGTCTCATTCAATTCAATTCAATTCAATTTTATTTGTATAGCGCTTTTAACAATGGACATTGTCACAAAGCAGCTTTACAGAAATAAATGGATTCACAAAAATATATTGTAAATATTTAAATTTATCACTGTGAATTTATCCCTAATGAGCAAGCCAGTGGCGACGGTGGCAAGGAAAAACTCCCCGAGATGATATGAGGAAG
>CM040460.1:12495746-12514224 GCA_022758105.1 Pangasianodon gigas | reverse complement strand
AAAACAAACTGTCTGAGTATGTCTATAATTTTGTTTAGCTCGGGGAACAGACACAGTCTCAATACGGTGGAACCTAAGTGACGACTCAGTGCAGCTAGCAGACGGTCGGTTTAGCCTGCTTGTCTGCTCCCTGGCCTTGGCCCTGGATTGTCACCGATTAACTAGGCCTGTTCTGAGACTATGTGCTATGCTGCAAGAATAACATCAGACCATAACACATTTTCCCAGATAGTTTGGGGTAATTAAGTTGAGCTTGGATGTTTTTTGTGAGAAAGGGCTTCCGTCTAGCCACCCTACCCCATACATGAAGAATATGAGAGATTGTTGTCACATGCAGAGACTAATCAGTGCTTGTCGGATATTCCTGCAGCTCCTCTAATGGTGCTGTAGGTATCTTGGCAGCCTCCCTATTAAGTTTTTGTCTTGTCCTTTTATAAATTTTCGAGGGACGTCCTGTTCTTGGTGATGTCACGGTGGTGCTCCATTTTCTCCACTCGTTGATGATGGCCTTCATGGTGTTCCATGGTACGTCTAATGTTTTGGAATTTTTTTTTGGAAATTTTGTACCTCCGTCCTTATCGATACCTTTCAAGAGGAGATGTGAAGAACATAGTACAGAAACAGTTATTTGGGGTTAATCAGAATAATTTAATTGATGACAGCTGTATGATAATTACTTATCATTCTGAACTCAGCCACATCCCCAATTATAAAAGGGTGTGCACACTTATGCAACCAGGTTGTTGTAAGTTTTTTATTTTTCCTATTTTTCCCTGAAATGTTTCTGATTGTTTTTCACTTAATTTTTATATGTTGTAATTTCACATTGAGGGTGGAAAAAGTTCTGACATGATTTGTCTTGATCTAATTTTTTTACATCACAAAATCTGCCATTTTAACAGGGGTGTGTAGACTTTTTATATCCAATGTATGTTTTGAAATCCAACAATCCTCAGATTTCTCAGTCTGCCCCGATTTTCTTGATCATCCATTTGCTCAGTCATGGGCGCAACGCTTTTCTCCAGGAATGCGGTGCACTTCTCTAGCCTGGATGCTAAGTCTTCAGACACGCAATTCCATTTCTGTCACTCGCTTAGTTGTCATTTCCAGATCCTCCCTTATATTTCCAATTTTCTGAATAAATGAGACCAGCTTTGTTTCAATCATTGTGGTGAATTTGGCGGTGATTGTAGCCATAACCTTAGCCATGGCAGGACTTGTGGCCTCTGGGCTCATCTGTTGTAGCTGTGACATCACTCTGTTCTGTGGCGTTTTTGGTGGTTTTAGAAACCATTTTGTTGGGAGACACATCCCAAAACAATTCTAAGGACATTACATTTCAGACAATAAGTAGTACGGAAATTATGGAGGGTGAAATGTCGTCCGGCCAGGTAGTAGCGTAGCTCCTCAATGGCTCACTTGATGGCCAAGGCCTCTCTCTCCACGGCGGCATATTTACGCTCTGCGGGGGGACAGCTTTCGGCTCGCGTAGAGGACCAGGTGCTCCTCCCCATCGAAGAGCTGAGACAGGACCGTCCGTAGCCCTGTCTCAGATGCGTCGGTATGCACAATGAAGGGGAGGGTGAAGTCAGGGTTCCTTAGGATGGGCGAGCTCGTCAATGCTTCTTTCAGTCTCCTGAAGGCTTCCTCTGCCTCCCAACTCCACTGCACCTGGTCTGGCTGGCCTTTCCTGGTGAGATCAGAGAGGGGAGAGGCAATCGAGGAAAAGTTAGGGACAAAACGGCGGTAATAACCGGCCAAACCCAAGAAGGCACATACCTGCTTTTTGGAGGTAGGTCTTGGGTACTCATGCACCGCCTCGATCTTCTTCTCTTGAGGCATGAGCAGTCCTCGGCCGATGCGATACCCCAGGTACTGTGCCTCCGTTAACCCCAGATGACTCTTCTTTGGGTTGGTGGTTAGCCCAGACTTCTAGAGTTCCTCCAACATGGCCCTCAGGTGGTAAAGGTGGTCGGACCAGGTGGAGGAATGGATTACCACATCCTCTATATTGGCTGCTGCATAATGCCTGTGCGGTCTCAGGATGATATCCATGAGACGCTGGAATGTCGCGGGTGCTGTATGCAGCCTGAAGGGGAGAACTCAGTACTGCCAGTGTCCTCCAGAGATAGTGAAGGCTGTTTTTGGCTTGGCCTCCGGGCTTAGGGCCACCTGCCAGTATCCCTTGGTAAAGTCGAGCGTGAAGATGAACCGGGCTCTCCCCAGTTGCTCTACCAGGTCCTCCACCCTTGGGAGGGGATACACGTCTAAGTCTGATACCTGGTTTAGCCTCCGGAAGTCGTTGCACAGCCGGCTGCTCCCATCGGGCTTGGGCGCCACAACGATGGGGCTGGACCAGGGACTTGTCGACTCTTCAATAACTCCATCTCTGAGCATCCGGCTGACCTCTTCCTCGACTGCCTGATGGCAGGCATCTGGGACGCGGTAGGGCCACTGTCTCACCACGATCCCCGGCAGAGTTTTGATGATGTGGTGGGACTGAGGTCAGCTCCTGGGACTGAGCTGGTGTGAGCTCCTCTCCTTGGTGGACTAAGGCACGCTCAGACGGATCTGTGTTAGGTTGAAGTGTTCCACCAGACCATCCGTCTGTGTGTGGTAGACATCCACAAGTGGTAGACATCCACAAGTGCTTAACCTGCAACAACCGACAGAGATCTGTCATTAATTTAGACATGAATGGCGTACCTTGGTCGGTGAGGATGTCCTTTGCGATGCCCACGCGGCTGAAGAGGAGCAGGAGCTCACGGGGAATGTTACGGGAGGTGGCTTTCCTGAGAGGAACTGCCTCGGGGTACCTGGTGGCGTAATCCACGATGACCAGTATATATTCATGACCCCAGGCAGATTTTGGCAGTGGCCCTATGAGGTCCATGTCGATTCGCTCGAAGGGGACGCTAATGATGGGGAGAGGGATGGGGGCGCGGGAGTAGGCCTGTGGGGGCTCATTCTCTGGCACTGGGGGCATTGTTGGCGGAAGGCCCTGACTTCTGCGTCCATACCAGGCCAAATGAAGCGGTCCTTTAGTTTCTCCAGCGTGCCCCTGGATGACCTCCCAGGGGATGTGAATGGGCCAGGTGCATTAGGGCCCGGGTACGGCCTTGGGGAACCACCAGCAGCTCACAGGGCTCTCCTCACCCATTTGTTTTCTGATACAGTAGTCCTCCATTCACCAGAAAATGGGTATAGGGGAGGTGCTGGTCTGGCTGCTGTTGAACTCCTTCAAAAACTCGCACCTGGCTCCAGCAGTTCTTTAACCGGGGATCGTCCTTCTGCTCCCAGCTGAAATTTCCCTCTCGAGCGACCTGGGAAGACACAGTGGAGATAGGGTTAGCAGGGGGATTGGACTCACCTGCTGAGGTCGCTCTGGCATCACCCTCGTCCTGTACTAAGCAGGCCTGTCGGATCCTTGGCCCCGTTGTCCTGGCCCGCCTTTTCCTTGTTACCCGCAATGCCCTGGCTGTCGGGAATCCCGGCCAGTCATGGCCCAGTAGCAGGGGTACGGGGAGTGAGGCCGACCGTGAGGGGGCACTCAGGCTGTAGGTGCTTTAATGTGACTTGGGCAGCTGGGATTTCCTGGACGTCCCCGTGGAAGCAGGTTACTTTTAGGGTACTTGAGGGCGTGGGTGCGGACAGAACAGAGGGCCAGGCCAGAGTCACCGTACTCCCTGAATCCAAAAGTGCCATTACCGGGCAGCCGTCGACCTTCACACTAATAGTGGGTAGGTTGGGAGTAATCGCCGTATGGAATGCACAGCTGGCCAGCCAGGGCTTATCTAAGGGGTTGCGGGGTGGTGGGGTCTGGCTTGGTGGGCATGGACACATCCTGCAGCAAATGAGCCTGGGCCTCCCCTCCCCCGAGGCTCAACTCCAGGAGCTCTTTGGCGGTGTTCTGGATTCCATGGGCCAGCTTCTCTGTGTTGGCCTGGTGCTGTAGGCTCATCTGCAAAAACTGGTGGAAGAAGCTATCCATGCCACTATCTGTGTGCTATGATGCCCACATCCTCCACCACTGTGACAGGCGAGACCTTTGCACACAATGAAACAGCACAGAGAGGTCGTTAGTCAGGGGAACATGCTCTTTTATTTACAGGATGTCGTGCAACAAAATTTTAAACGTGAGGGAAGTGTGGATGGTGAGGTTGAGTGCGGGTGGGGTGGTCAAGTCAAGTCAAGTGGAGTTTATTGTCATTTCAAACATATACAGCCAGTTTGTACATAGTGAAACGAAACAATGTTTCTCCAGGACCAAGGTGCTACAGAGAACAACACAGAACTACAAGGGACTACATAAATTTATACATAAAGTGCACAAGTGCAGACAGCACAAGACAGTACAATGACTACTGGGATAGACAATGGGCACAGTAAGTCCCAGGGCAGCGCCGACCAGTACACAGTTCTATTTGAAAGTGAATCTAGTGAGAATAGTGCAAAGAGTACAATATAAGTAGCTGAAATAGTGTAAACATAAGAAGTAGCAGCCTATGTACAGTATAATAAATATTGTAGCAGCATAGTGTAATGTGCAAAAACTTGCAAAAAAATTGCAAAGAGGATGGAGGATGCTCAGTTGAGTGTGTACATATGTATGTGTGTGTGTTCCTTCAGTCCAGTTTCTGAGTGTTTAGGAGTCTGATGGCTTGGGGGAAGAAACTGTTGCACAGTCTGGTCGTGAGGGCCCGAATGCTTCGGTACCATTTACCAGACGGCAGCAGGGTGAAGAGTGTATGAGAGGGGTGTGTGGGGTCATCCACAATGCTGGTGGCTTTGCGGATGCAGCGTGAGGTGTAAATGTCTGTGATGGAGGGAAGAGAAACCCCGATGATCTTCTCAGCTGTCCTCACTATCCGCTGAAGGGTCTTGCGATCCGGGACGGTGCAATTCCCAAACCAGGCAGTGATACAGCTGCACAGGATGCTCTCGATAGTCCCTCTGTAGAACATGGTGAGGATGGGGGGTGGGAGATGTGCTTTCCTCAGTCTTCTCAGAAAGTACAGGCACTGCCGGGCTTTCTTATTTATGGAACTGGTGTTGAGCGACCAGGTGAGGTTCTCCGCCAGGTGAACACCAACAAATTTGGTGCTCTTGACGATCTCCATGGAGGAGCCGCCGACGTTCAGCGGAGAGTGGTCATTCTGTGCTCTTCTGAAGTCAACAACCATCTCTTTAGTTTTGTCCACATTTAGAGACAGGTTGTTGGCTCTGCACCAGTCCGTTAGCCATTGCACCTCCTCTCTGTATGCTGACTCGTCGTTCTTGCTGATGAGACCCACCACGGTCGTGTCATCGGCGAACTTGATGATGTGATTTGAGCTGTGCATTGCTACACAGTCGTGAGTCAGCAGGGTGAACAGCAGTGGACTGAGCACACAGCCCTGGGGGGCCCCAGTGCTCAGTGTGGTGGTGTAGGAGATGCTGTTCCCGATCCGGGACTGAGGTCTCCCAGTCAGGAAGTCCAGGATCCAGTTGCAGAGGGAGGTGTTCAGGCCCAGCAGGTTCAGCTTTCCAATCAGGTGCTGAGGAATGATTTTCTTGAATGCTGAACTGAAGTCTATGAACAGCATTCGAACATATGTGTCTTTATTGTCCAGGTGGGTGAGGGCCAGATGGAGGGTGGTGGTGATGGCGTCATCTGTTGAACGGTTGGGACGGTAAGCAAATTGCAGGGGGTCCAGTGAGGGGGGGCAGCAGGGTCTTGATGTGCCTCATGACGAGCCTCTTGAAGTGGCCAGTGGTTGGTGCGGCAATCCCTTTTTTAGCAGCACTGGTAGGAGACGGAGGGTTAACAGCTGCAGCCTTTAGAGAGTCGCGGCCGTTGCTGGAGGCAGAAGGGGAGTGTCTTCCCCGCTGACATCGCCTTCTGTAAGCAGAGAGAGAGAGACAACAATTAGTGGCCTTGTGATTTTCCCCTACCTCCCTGCTGTGCTGCTGCGGGCTCCTTTTATTTCCCTCCAGGTCCTCCAGGACGGTAGACTGCTGCCGCGGCGGAGATTGTCTGCCAGCCGTGAAGAATTAATCTGCTCCGCCTTGCCACGTTCACTCCAGCTGTCCAAAACAATATGGATGCTGAGGTGGCGCTGTCCTTTCAGCACCCTGCCGACAGTCATGCGAGGAGCGATGTGCGCATTTTGTGTGCGGGCCGCCCGCCCGCTGTCACACAAACATAAATATTAGGATTATTTTTAATATTTGGATGCAACTCCAAATTTACAGTCAATGACTGCCTGAAGTCTGAAACCCATGGACATCACCAAATGTTGAGCTTCCTCCCTTGAGATGCTTTGCCAGGCCTTTACTGCAGCCGCCTTCAGTTGCTGCTTGTTTGTGGGTCTTTCTTCCTTCAGTTTTGGCTTCAGTAAGTGAAAAGCATGCTCCATTGGGATGAGTCCATTTGGACATTTAAGAACATTTTATTTCTTTGCCTTAAGAAGCTCTTGTGTTGCTTTTGCAGTACATTTTGGGTCATTATCCATCTGTACTATGAAGCACCGTCCTATCAGTTTTGCAGTATTTCACTGAATCTGAGCAGAAAGCATAGCTCTATACACTTCAGCAGTCACATCATCAATAAACACCAGTGACCCTTGGCAGCCATACATGCCCATGCCATAACACTGCCTCCACAAGTTTGACAGATGATGTGGTATGCTTTGGATCATGAGCCCTTCCTTTCCTTCTCCATACTCTTCTCTTCCCATCATTCTGGTCCAGTTAATCTTGCATCAGAACTGGTCAGGCTTTTTTTTTTTTTTTTAAGCAAAGTCTAATCTGGCCTTTGTTATTGAGTGTTACCAATGGTTTGCATCTTGAGGTAAACCATCTGTATTTACATTCATGAAGGTGTCTTTTGATTGTAGACTTTGACAATGATACGCCTACCCCCTTCAGAGTGTTCTTGACTTCAGAGTTTTTCCTTGCCACTGTTGCACTGGCTTGCTCATTAGGGATAAATTTAAAATCAAAATTATATTATATAGCTAAGTGACCAATCATAGCAACTACATTAAATCAGCCCCTAGATATGTCCATACATTATTAAACAACTGTTTTTTTAGCAAACGTAAGTTTTCAAATTAATTTACGTTAATCATGTCTTTACCTCACACTGAAAACTTTAAAAATTAAAAATTTAAAAATTTTACATAAAGTATATAAATAGTCCAAATGTTTGAAGAGGGTGTTTCCTCCTTAACTGAAATGGCTATAACGCTTGAACAGAATGAGATATTTTCACCATACTTGGCAGACTTATGTATGGGCTCAATCTGAGAACATGTAAAAAAAAAAATTATTGAGCATGACTAGTGTCTTTGTCCAAGGTCACATCAGTGTCTATGAGGACAGCTGTGAATCTTGAAAAACATGGCTGCCATCGGCCAGTCAGTGTTCAGCAGCTACAAGAAAAGATTAATGAAGGCAGATCAGAACAAAGGTTGGTGGGCCTGTTTGACTGTGCAAAGTCTGTGAAAAATTTGAAAAACAATGGCCACCAGGAGATGCTATCATGTTTTATGTGTGTAAATTACTGTATATTATGCGCAAATGGTATTCATATGTCATATTCTGAACAACTTTGCCTCATGAACCACCGGTGTCAGTCAAATTGTTCATTAAATATTTCAGATTATTTAAGAAAAAAAAAAATATATGTTGAATTTTTATATCTATTTAGATAGTCATAACAGGGTTATTTACAAAAATGTGTGTGGCTTAGTGTACCCAAAATTCCTAAAGGAAAACTCAACACTGCATGAAATTACGTAAGTGCATGCAACATATACAATTCTTAAGAAGCATGCAAAATGTAATGGAGATCGGACAATAGATGGCGCTACAAGAGTTTAAATGTTTAAAAATGCTATTTCTTTATGGTAAATTACCATATATTTCTTAAAATTATCTTGCCTTTTCTCTGATTTAGGTGCTTATAGGCATGCACAATATTAAGTAATATGTTTTTACGCATGTAATTAAATGATAACCTAATAATAATAACTCTGTCATATATAACAATTATGAATATTTAATAATAACAATAATGGTGGAATTAAAGTACATTGAAAGGGTATCTAACATTTATTATATAATTTAATTATTTTTACACAAACAATATTTTCATTGTTTCTGTTTGTTTTTCCTTAGACCTACTCCTCTATACCTCCACTGTCAGTACCTCTTCCAAAAAGGTGAGTCAGTTCCCTGCAAAAATCTGGGTTTGGGTTAATAAATGAAATATTCCATGTAGACCTAAATTTATTGGACTCACCAGCTCCCTGCTATCAACTATCTGTCTTAATTTGTCTTACATTTTTATGGTCAGTAAACAACCAAGCATGCACACTGGGCAAGAGATACAAAGCCAACTAACAAAGTGTGAAACATGAACTAGAAACTGCTAGTGTAGACATGTTTGTGGAGAAGAGCGAGTCAGTCACAGTCACTTTGAGGAGAATATATATTTAAGTGAATACCTAGGTAATGAAAATATGTTGTGAGGACATCCCCCGAAACCAACACTTGTTTTGTGGACATTCACATCAAAGGAATAGTCGGATTCATTCATTTTGTATTCTTGCAGGGTAACATTCAGTTTTCCTATTGGTGTTAGCTTATAGTCAGAGGGTCTCAATAAAAAAAATGAGAGATGTAGACATGAAGCAAAACAGCTGGAGCCAAAAGTATGCACACAAAACATTTTCTATCCTATCTCTTGTTAGGTGTTTATTTTTATGCTGTACCCCAGAAAAAATGGAAGGCTTGCAGGGAGTGGCAGTGGTAGAAATATGACCAGTACCTTGTCAGATATTGGGGTCAGAGTCAGATGCAGATGACTATTTAATAAGTGCAGTAACACTAAATACATGAACAAGAACTAGGCAAACATGGAAACATACAAGAACATGAAGTGAAAACGACAAATGCTAGACCAGGATTGCTATAAATTTTAAAAACCTAAATACTAGTTCTCATTAGACTTGAACGTGACCAAATATAGTGAAACCCCCAGTGCAGTAAGCAAGAACTACATCCTCAGTGGGTCAGAGAAGGGGAGCAGTGATATCCTCGCCAGAGCCAGGAGTCGAAGCGGATTGGACACAAGAGACCTCATCTTTGTCCTCTGGCTTGGGCATAACTTTGGAGGCTGTCTGGTCAACCTCAGGCTTGTGCTTGGCTAGCGGGGCCTCCCTGTTGGCCTCTGGCTTGAGCAAGGCTTGTGAGGCCACCCCGTCATCCTCTGGCTTGAGCGTAGCTTGCGAGGCCGCCCCATTGGCCTCTGGCTTGAGTGTGGCTTGCAACACCATCCCGTCCGCCCCTGGCATGAGCGTAGTTTGCGAGGCTGCCCCTTCAATCTCTGGCTTGAGTGTAGCTTGCAAGCCCATCCCATTGCTGGTCTGGAGAGGCCACTCTGTTGGCCTCTGGCGTGAGCTAGTCTGGAGAGGCCACCCCGTCGGCCTCTGGCATGAGCTGGTCTGGAGAGACCTACTTGTCGGCCTCTGGCATGAGCTGGGTTGCAGAAGCTGCCCTGTCAGCCTCTGATATGAGTATTGGAGTCAGAGGCAGATGTCAGAACTTATATACTAGTGCTCATTAGATGAGACAGGCACGTGTGATCTCATGTGATGTGCAGGGGCTGATGGTTAATGTAGTCCAGCACTGCTTTCAATGCTGACATGACATGCCTGTAGGGGGTTCTGGAGCATTTGGAGAATGCTGGCCTTAACAGAGACCACAGGCCTTAACAAATTGCATTCTGAGCCAGAAAAGGCTACATTTTCTGGACCAGGGGATCAACACAGCCTGCGCCTTGAATTACACCATATGGCTAAAAGTATATGGACACCTGACCACAACACCCATATGAGGGCCTTCCCAAACTGTTGCCACTACTGGTTCCAGTGAAGGGAACTTGTAGTGCTACAGCACAATCGTATAGGATGTTTTTGTATGCTGTAGCATTACAAGTTCCCTTCACTAGAACTAAGGGGCCTAACCCAAACCTGTTCCACCATGACAATGCCCCTGTGCACAAAGTGAGGTCCAACCATGGTTTGCCAAGTTTCGTATGAAAGAATTTGGGATTGAATGAATTGGAATGCCAACTGCTCCCCAGGCCTGATCACCTGACATCACTTGTGAGTGAGGTCTCTCTTGGCTGAATGGTCAAATCTTCACAGCTATGCTCCAAAATCTAGTGGAATGCCTTCCCAGAAGAGTGGAGGTTATTTTAATATATTATATACTGTATAAAGGGGGACTAAATCTGGAATGGGATGGGAAGCACATATGAGTGTTGTGTTCAGGTGTCCACAAACTTTTGTATGTGTATATAAAGAGTGAATAGTGTAAATAATGTATCCATACTCAGAAATTACCAAGAACTCAAAGAATCAAGGTCTGGTCAATTATTTGGGAAAATACATGGCCAGTCAAACTGCTAAAATCAAAGTCAATTTTGTCACAGGGCCCAGCTCAACAGTCTTTAATTTTACAGATCATAGACAACACCTCATGACATCGCCTACTCTGGAATACTACAAATTCCGAAAGGATTTGCCTTGGTCACAGGTCATAAACCTTTCACTGATTAACTCCAAGGATCTGCACAATGCATCAGTACAACGCCAAAGGCTACTGATGAGACTGCTGAACGTGTGGTGCTACTGTAATATTGCATCCATTATTGACAGTAAGAGTGCACCACAACATTGAGGTTGCAAATTTTCGTACATACCATCAGGATGGCCAGAGCATATTGGGAAAACACATGCCAGATGCCACATGCCAACCACATGTCAGAGAGTATTCCCAGTCTGAACAAACTAAAGGCCACAGTGCAGAGACAGAGGAAACACTTCTATATGGGGTATACCATACCCATAACTCAGATAATGACCCCATCTAGATGCCAGATACCCTAGTAAGTTTAGGGAATAGTCCTCCAGCTCAGAGTAAGAATAGGCCAAAGTACAGAATAGGCCAAAGTACTGACCCAGGCCAGGTACCAAAAAACTCAGTAGACCAAGTAGGAGACTGGAAAACTACAATCTGTGAGAGTAAAAGGTGAATAGGAGAATGTTGAAACAATCTAATTGAACTGACTGGTAAAATATTTGAGTTTCTAATAATTAAAGTTTTAGTGGTGCAAGTTTCAGTAATGAATGTTTTAGTGGTTATGATAACACCTGTTTATTTGTTAGCTTAATTTGGAAACTAAAGATAGTTTGTTAATATTAAATATTATGTAATACCATTAGTCATGAACAAGAAGAAATTTCACTGTACCAAAAAAGGATTGCATGGTGGTTGAATAAGAGCTCTGTAAAGGGGGAGACTGGTTCACATTGGTGGATCTGCGTGATGCATACATACTTCCATTTTAGCATTGCTCCACCTTCTGGAGGTTCACCTTCCTGGGACAGGCATTCAAAATTCTCCCTTTAGGTTAGGTCTGTGCCCCTGTGAAACCTTTCTTTATCCAATCTTTTCAAACAAATATATGAAGTATACCAATGGCCCTGGATTGCTGTTTAAAATATTTATTCTTCCAACATTACAAGTTTGCACACTGATGAATTTGCTTCTTCCTCATGTCAAGGATTTGGTCAAAATGAGTTGTGAGCTTACTCCTAACAGTGGCTAGCATGTAGCGCTCTCATCGCTGTGGCCTGTGTTCGATCCCCGGTCAGGGAACCAACAGCAGCCCCTGGAGGAATGCACGAGCTAATGCACTCTCAGTGCCAGTTCCAAGCCCAGAAAATGGGGAGGGTTGCGTCAGGAACAAAGGGCATCTGGCATAAAACCTCTGCCAGAATCAAGATGTGTGGATGGGTGATGTGCTGTGGCAACCCTGAAAGGGAGCAGCTGAAAAGAAGGGGGGGGGGGCAATCATGCCAAACATGAAACCAAATTTGTACTGTTATTTAATTCTCCAGTTCCATGATGATAAAAAAAACTGTCAGATGTTGTAAACTTTGAGAATTATAGGCATTTCAGATGAAGTGATTAATTTGATGGAGGCAGAAATGGTAGCCAGTGTCCTGTTCATCCATAGTCTGTTATGCACACTTATGATCAGCCATAACATTAAAAACACTTACAGGTGAATTGAATAACACTGATTATTTCATTACAATGGCACCTGTCAAGGGGTGGGATATATTAGGCAGCAAGTGAACAGTCAGTTCTCAAAGTTGATGTGTTGGAAGCAGAAAAAAGTGTAAGAATCTGAGTGACTTTGACAAAGGGCCAAATTGTGATAGCTAGACGACTGGGTCAGGGCATCTCCAAAACAGCAGGTCTTGTGGGGTGCTTCTGTTATGCAGTGGTTAGTACCTAACAAAAGTGGTCCAAGGAAGGACAACCGCTGAACCAGTGACAGGGTCATGAGCACCCAAGGTTCATTGATACGTCTGGGGAGCGAAGGCTAGCCTGTCTGGTCCAACCCCACAGAAGAGCTACTGTACCACAAATTGCTGAAAAAGTTAATGCTGGCTATGATAGGAAGGTGTCAAAACACATAGTGCATCGCAGCTTGCTGCATATGGGGGCTGTATAGCCACAGACCTGTCAGAGTGCCCATGCTGACCCCTGGTATTGGTATTCCCTATTAGAAGTGGCCTCTTTCAGCAGGATAATGCTCCCTGCCATGCTGCAAAAACTGTTCAGAAATGGGGAACATGACAAAGAGTTCAAGGTGTTGACTTGGCCTCAAAATTCCCCAAATCTCAATCTGATGGAGCATCTGTGGGATGTGCTGGACAAACAAGTCCGATCCATGGAGGCCCCACATCACAACTTACAGGACTTAAACGATCTGCTGCTAACATCTTGGTGCCAGATTGGTGGTGAGGAATGAAAGGAGCTTGGTGCCACCACAACACACCTTTAGAGGTCTTGTGGAGTCCATGCCTTAACAAGTCAGACCTATTGTAGTGGCACAAGGGGGACCTACACAATATTAGGCAAGTGGGTTTAATGTTATGGCTGATCGATGTATTACCGTCAGGTCCATAAATATTAGGACAGTGACACAATTTTCATAATTTTGCCTCTGAAAACCAGCACAATGGATTTGATATGAAGCAATCAAGATGTGATCGAAGTGTAGCCTTTCAGCTTTAATTCAAGGGGTTTAACAAAAATATTGCATTAACTATTTAGGAATTACAGCCATTTATTGCAGAGTCCCTCCATTTTCACAGGCTCAAAAGTAACTGGACAATTGACTGATAAGCAGTTTCATGGCCAGGTATGGCCTGTTTCCTTGTTATTTCATGACAAATTAAGGAGATAAAAGGTCTAGAGTTGATTCCGAGCATTGAATTTGCATTTAGTAGCTGTTCATGGGAACTCTCTTACTCTAAAGAGGTGTCAATGCAAGTGAAGGAGGCCATCGTTAGGCTGAAAAAACAAAACAGACCTATCAGAGAGAACAGCAGAAACTTTAGAAGTGGCCAAATCAACAATTTGGTACATTCTTAAAAAGAAGGAATACACTGGTGAGCTCAGCAACATTGAAAGGCCTGGAAGACCACAGAAGACGACTAAAGTGGATGATCGCGGAAATGTTACTTTGTTGAAGAAAAACCCCTTCTAGCCAAATCAAGAACATGCCCAGTTCTGGAACAAGATTAACTTGTACCAGAATGATGGGTAGAGAAGAGTATAGAGAAGGAAAGGAAGGGCTCATAATCCAAAGCATACCACATCATCTGTCAAACATGTGGAGGCAGTGGTATGGCATGGCCATATATGGCTGCCAATGGAACTGGGTCACTGGTGTTTATTGATGACGTGACTGCTGACAGAAGTAGCATGATGAATACTGAAGTGTATTGAGATATATTTTCTGCTCAGATGCAGTCAAATGCTACAAAACTGATAGGACGGTGCTTCATAGTACAGATCTCAAGGGAGGAAACTCAAAATTTGATGATGTCCATGGATTCCAGATTTCAGGCAGTCATTGACTGTGAAGGATTTGCATCCAAGTATTAAAAATAGTCCTAACATTTATGAATGTTGTTTGTCCAATTTCTTTTGGGCCTGTGAAAATGGAGGGACTCTGCAAAAAAAACAGCTGTAATTCCTTAACAGTTAACGCAATATTTTTGCTAAACCCTTTGAATTAAAGCTGAAAGCTGAAATTGCTTCATTTCAAATCCTCTGTGGTGGTGTTCAGAGGCAAAATTACGTAAATCGTGTCACTGTCGAAATACTTATGAACCTGACTGTGTGTATGTATATATATATATATATATATATATATATATATATATATATATATATATATATGTGTGTGTGTGTATATATATATATATATATATATATATATATATATATATGTATGTGTATATAACACACACTCACCCTCCACATTAATAGGAACACCTGTACATCTGCTCATTCATGCAGTTATCCAATCAGCCTATCATGTGGCAGCAGCGCAATGCATCTCTAGAGTTTACACAGAATGGCGCGAAAAACAAAACATTGAGTGAGCAACAGTTCTGTGGGTAGAAACACTTTGTTGATAAGAGAGGTCACAGAAAAATGGCCAGATTGGTTAAAGCTGCCAGGAAGGATATAGTAACTCAAATAAACACTCTTTACAACCGTGGTGAGCAGAAAATCATCTCAGAATGCACAACACATCAAACCATGATGTGGATTGGTTACAACAGCAGAAGACCACATTGGGTTCCAGTACTACCAGCCAAGAACAGGAAACTGAGGCTCTCATGGGCACAGGCTCACCCAAACTGGACAGTTGAAGATTAGAAAAAAATAATCACCTGATCTTTTTCCAGTCTTCAATGGTCCGGTTTTGGTACAAAATACTAATACTCAAACCAGCCCATCTAGTACCAAAAACCATGCCACGGTTAAGGTAACAGATCACATCTTTTCCCCATTCTGATGTTTGATATGAACATTACCTGACCTCTATGGCCTCTATAGGCTGATTGGATAACTGAATGAATGAGCATGTGTACAGGTGTTCCTCTTAAAGTGGATAGTGTGTGTGTATGTGTGTGATATATATATACACACACACACATATACACATACACACATATAAATTAATTCTGAGTAAAATATGAAAATTAAAGTACATGGTAATTATTAAAAATATACAGTAATTAAAATACACTCTTCACAACCAGTACAACCAGAACACAACCAGTAACAGCTATGAATGAAAAAGAAAAACAAAATACTTTTAACAACTATGAAAAGAAATTAAATTGCATCATGTATTAATTACAATGGAAAACACTGTATCCTGTCTTTGGGCTGTCAAAATATCCCAACATTAGTGCAAAGTGGCTTTATGTTGAACAGAAACTGCAATGTACACCCCCTGTAAGGTCCAAAATGCTGCCAGCTGCAACCAGTCTCTGGAGAAAAACGGTCTCATGGTCCACATTGTGCATGGCTTGCTTCAACATAGCAGTCATAGGTAGGTTGTCATAGTAATGCAGTGGTGTCTCCTTCTGGCTAAGGTTGTAGCCAAAGCCTGCTAGGCTGACTTCATCACACAAGTACGTCGCCAGATTAACAGCAGATACCCCTAAAGTAGGAATATTCTAGACACAAAAAGACAACAGTAAGGAAGAAAAAATAAGGACCTTATTAGTACACCAAAATCAATTTCCAACATAAGAAGGCATCACAGGACGTTTTCTGTCTGTGTTTGGTGCCTGTGACTTGTTTCTCTGTGATTGGCAAATTTTACTGGACATTTAAGTCTTAACTTTAAGACAGTTTTAGTTTTAACTTTATAATTTTAGATCATAATAAATGCCTAGCCAACACCTTTGATCTGAAGCTAGGACTAGGAAATACTAAATTTCTTACAGCTAAAATGCTTATTATAAATGAAACTATAACTGATCAGGGATTTGATGTACTTTATTTAACAGAAACTTGGATTAGACCAAATGAGTATGGAGTTTTAAATGAAGCTAGCCCCCTGGATACAACTATATACGCACCATCATTAATTAATTGGAGTCAAGCAAATGGTACCCTAGGTGTTATAATGATACCCTAGGTGTTACACAGAAAACTGGATATGAATTTAACTCATGCAATAAATGATTTCTGTGCACAGTTTGAAGTACAGAACAACACAGCTGGCTGGGAAGATCCCCTCAGGTTCCACCAACAAGTACTCTGTCTGTCCGCAGTGGATGTCAGGAAAACTCTGCCCAGAGTTAACTAATGGAAAGCTGCTGGTCCTGACAACATATCTGGCTGTGCTGATCAGCTTGCAGATGTCAACATCTCCTGAAGCCAAGTAGTTGTCCCTGTGTGCTTCAAGAAAACCACCATCATCCTGTGCTGAAGAAATCAAATGTGTCCTGCCTCAATGACTACTAATCTGTTGCACTCACTCCTATCATCATGAAGTGCTTCAAGTGGTTAATCATGAAACACATAAAGAGCAATCTACCCACCACCCTGGACCCATTCCAGTATGCCTTCCACCCTAACAGTTCAACAAAGGAAGCCATATCTGTTGACATTAACCTGGCTCTGACCCACTTGGACAAAAATGTAACAGTATCCTCACAACAATTATGAGAATGTTGTTCATAGACCTCGGCTCAGCATTCAACATGATCACCCACAGCAACACAAACAAAAGCTAAGCCTGCTGCACTTGAACACCTCCCAGTACAACTGGATCGTGGACTTTCTGACTGGGAGATCCCAGTCAGTCAGGATTTGCAACACAGCCTCCAGCAACACCACAATGAACATCACCACTCCCCAGGGCTGTGTGCTCAATCCACTGCTTTTTACACTGCTGATGATTGTGCTGCAAAATACATCTCAAATTACACACTACAGACTAATCAGCAACAAGGGGGGAGGTGGAGCAGCTCAGAGACCAGTGTAGAGACAACATTATTTTTCTTAACGACGATAAAACCAAAGAGTTGATTGTTAACTGCAGGAGGCCCCACATGGACAACTCTCCACTGCACATCAATGGAGCAACTGTGGAGAGAGTCAAAAGCTCCATTTTTCTTGGTGTACTCATTACAGAAGACTTCTCCTGGGCTCTCAACACTACTTGCCTAGCCAAGAAAGCCCAGCAGCATCTTCACTTCCTGTGGAGTTTAAAGAGATCCAACCTTCCCTCTCCCAACTTCACCTCCTTCTACAGGGGGACAATAGAGTATCCTGAAAAGCTGTCTCACTGTCTGATATGGGAACTGCAGTCTCAGACACCAAGAACCTACAGGAATTTCATCTGTGTCTCTCTCTACCCACCATCAACTTACCACAACCGATGACCACTCCCACACCTCTTGGGGACGCTTCACCACCTGTCATCTGGCAAAAGGTACTGGAGCATCTATGCCAACACCACTAGACTCTGCAACAGCTTCTTCACTGAGGCAATCAGAATACTCAACACATTGCTGCCTCTCAACACTCACATGGCCTAGTCAAACTATTCCCAGCACCCACCATGGTACAACAATGAATGCACACCTGCACTTTATAATGTTGCTATGGGGCAGTTTTTAATATTATGAGACTGCAACATTTTTCTGCAACATTTCACTCATTGTTGCTGTTACACTTCTCTTGATAGTCAATAGTTTGCAGACAACTTTTTACACTGGTTTCCTCCATAATGTTCTGTTGTCCTGTCTAGTTAACATGCACTGTTTTGTGTATTTATTGTCCTGTGCACTTATTGTCTGGTGTATTTATTATATTTTTTGCACTTGTCTCACACAGTTGTGTATCTGCACTTTATGTAGTTCTGTGTGCTGCACTACTGTACTATTGTGTTGCACCATGGACCTGTATAAATGACATTTCATTACAATGTATACAAGCTATATAGAGGAATAATAACAAAAACAGTTTACTTGACTTTTGTCATGGACAATCCTGAGATGACATGAGATGACATGAGATGTCCCTTGTCGCTCCCTTGTCATTTCAAGAATGGACTACTGCAACTCACTCCTGGCAGGTCTGCCTCTGAACGCCATTCGTCCTCTGCAACTGATCCAGAATGCAGCTGCACGATTGGTTTTCAACCTTCCTAAATTTTCCCACACCACCCCATTGCTGCGCTCCCTCCACTGGCTTCCTGTAGCTGCCCGCATCAGATTTAAAACACTGATGCTTGCCTACAAAGCCAAAAACGGACCAGCACCCACTTATCTCAAAGCATTCATCACACCTCGAGCGCCACCACGCTCCCTCCGATCCTCTAGCACTGCTCGACTGGTCCCACCATCTCTCCGGGTACAAGGAAGGCATGCATCGAGACTCTTCTCTGTTCTGGCACCAAGGTGGTGGAATGAACTTCCCCTAGATGTCCGAACAGCTGAGTCACTGGCAGTCTTCAAACGACGTCTAAAGACTTACCTCTTCATAAAATACTTAAATTAGCACTTTCACAAAAAAAAAAAAAAAAAAA
>CM040460.1:12482704-12495646 GCA_022758105.1 Pangasianodon gigas | reverse complement strand
AAAAAAAAAAAAAAAAAAAGCACCTCACCAACAGAGTTTTGGACTGATGGTATTCCTAGTTTGTGACCTAGCGAGCCAATATCAGAATGTATTTTTGATAGACTTCAAAGCACTATTGTAAGTCGCTCTGGATAATGCCATAAATGTAAATGTAAATGTAAATGTCAACAAACCTAAGTGATCATGTGAGGGGGTTGGGGGGGGAAGTTAGGGGCATATGTAAAACATCCCAGTTTACCATAACTCTCTATGCCCTTGAACTCCCTAGATGTACCTTGAAGAAAAGCTATTTAAATGAAATGTCTGAGTAAACAAACAGGTTTTTAACCTAGACCTAAAGATAGACTGTATCTAAATTTCAAACACTAACTGAAAGGCTTTTCTATAAAAAGATCTGCCATAGTCTTCATTATTCTAGGTACTGATAAAGAACTTGCACCTTTTGAAATTTTACTGGGAGCCACTGCAATGTGAATAAGATAGGGGTAATATGGTCAAACTGCATTTTGAACTAACTGGAGCTTTTTTATGCACCTACTGGAACCCCACACAGCAAAGTGTTACAATAGTCCAACCTAGTAACAAGAATCAAAAGCATTAACTAGTTTTCTGCATCATACAACACTATATTTCTTAGCTTAGCAATAGTCTTTAGATGAAAAAATGCTATCTTCGTAATATTACCTACAGGAGCTTCAAATGGAGTCAAGAATCACACCAAGATCTTTCACTGCTGCAAATGATACAAATGAAAGGTTATCAAGAGTTACTATGTAATTACAATACCTGTGGCCCTAGCAGAAGTACTTCTGTGTTGTTGGAATTAAGTAGGAGAAAGATACTCAACATCCAGTGCTGATGTGATCTACAGATTTCTCAATTTTAGGTTGGTGTTTGTTATCCAGCTTTGATAAGATAGCTGTGTCATCAGCATAGCAGTGGAAGCTAATAGAATGTTTATGAATAATTGTACCCAGATGTAGCATATATAGGGGAAAAAGTAGTTGGCTTAGGACAGAGCAGAACACCAAACTTTACTTTCGTATCCATGAAATCCACTGAACACAGTTTCAGTGGAGTAAATGATAATCTAATTTGTTATACACACATCGATTGCTTGCAATCAGTCATACAATTTCTCCGATGTAGCTGTTTGCCTTACACCAAGTTATGCACTGGCTATAGCTATTACTCAACTGCTCTGGACCCTCCTTCTGCATGAGCCACAAATTGTGGTTTAAAAATTGCTGCATGCAAATGGTCAACCACAGAGATGGTTGGGACAACCAAGTTCAGTAACAAAGATAATGTGTTAAATTAAATCTCACATAACTCTCAAGTCAGAACAAGTAAATGGTTGGAGGGAACTAATATGGCTAATATTCCATTTGATAAGTAGTTAATTTTTTTTAAAGAAAAATTGCCATTAACAGAAAACCTCAGTTTTATTCTGTTAAATTTATTTGTGTGGACAAGTGATGTATGTGCTATGAAAATGACTGCCAGATCTGCATGACAAAAGCAGCCAAGCAGTATTAACAGACAGTTTTCCTAAGTAGTTCTTTCACAAAGGTAAAAGATTTTTACACATTTTGTCATAAATCTTTAAAAAAAAAAGTCTATGAAACTGAATAAAAAAATATGCACCTGGCAACACTTCCTTCAAAGCCCAACACACCTAGCACTTATTTACACCTGGTTTTGGGAGACAGACAAAAAAATGGCCACCTCTAACTAACTTTTTGTGTAATTTTTGTGGTTGTACTTTTGGTCATTTTATCAATAATCCTGTAAATTGTCTGTCTTCCCTGTCAGTGAGCTTAAACCACTGTTTCTCTTTGTTGATGTAGTTTCTCCCTGTTTGCCATGACACTGACATGAAGTTTGAAACTGTTCCCTGTAAAACAATAAATGAATTTGCAGTTTTTGTGAATGATGAATTTGCAATTCGGGAACCCAATATTCTGGCCTCTTTAGAACGCTGTTAGTTGCCTAATGCTAAGGATTATGACAATGGGGTTGCAAATTAATGTGGCTTTATAAGAAGCATTTATAAATAAATAATTTTCCATATACAAATAATGACTAGAATAGTGCAAATTTAGAAGAATTTTACATATACTGTACCTCTACGTCAGGGGTTTCCAAACATGTGGGGTTGCTTTATTTATAAATACGATCGGGAGAGAAACTCACAATCTCCTCTTTTGTTTTCATCATTTATTTTACAAATTAATACAGATTTTGTGTGCTAATATTTTGAAATGTTACTGGACGTCACCTTCAAACAAGCCACACTGAAGAGCTTGTCAATGTGTTCAAGATCGCTGTGCATGAAATCACTGAACATTTTCCACTTCAATTTGGAAACCTGATGGACAGGCATGTTTTAGCTCTGACATGCCATCTAATGAATGTCACATTTACTCCTCCAGATCCTCCTGCTGTTATGCATGTGCATGCATACTTCAAGTATAAACCAGGCTCCTATGCTTCACATCGAGCCCTATCACAACACCCTGGTGTGGATTATTTTTAGTCACTTATATTACACATATGTATGTTACTATCATAATGTTCCAATGTTACAGTAGTCGTAAATTATAAATCTAAAATTAAAAAAAAAAAGTAGGGTGGTCAAGGCTTAGGGTCACAGAAACTTCATTACAGTGTCCATTTGGGGTTGTTTGCCCAAAAAGTTGTGAACCCCTCCTCTGTATCTTTCAACCAGATAGACCTTGATTTGTAAAGAGATCCTGCATACATGTCAATCAGTCTACAACTCCATGCTAAATTAAAAACATAAATATAAAAAGTTCAATTTAAAATAGATTTCTCAAATTAGACTTTTACATGCTGTATGAAACACTTTCAACCCAGTGTTATTCTAAGCTTATCAAACCTGAAACATTGGCTCTTTTCCTTGAAGACAATGTATTAATATCAACCCTATTTGCCATGTTTCTGCACATTACTATTTATGGGTTATTCTTGTTTCATTATTAGTTATCACATTTTAATTAATGTGACATAATAACTGATATTTAATGTGACAAGTTGTTCCATTAAATTTGCCCTACACAAAACCAATTATGTATATAATGTATGTATATATATAAAATGTACATAATATAACCAATTATATATATATATACATACATACATACACATACATTCAGGTCCGGAAGTAATTGGACAATGACAGAGTTTTTGTGATTTTGCCTTTATATACCACCACAATGGATTTGAAATAAAACAATCAAGATGTGATCGAAGTGTAGACTTTCAGCTTTATTTTAAGAGGCTCCACAAAAATATGGCATTTACCATTTAGGAATTATAGCCATTTTCAACAAAGTACCTCCATTTTCAGGGGCTCAAAGGTATTTGGACAAAGTGACATAATTGTAAATATAACCATAATTTTAATACTTGGATGAAAATCCTTTGCAGTCAATGACTGCAGCCCATGTTCCATCTGGAGCCCATGTTCTCAAAACTCAAATTCTGAGTTTCCTCCCTGGAGATGCTTTGCCAGGCCTTCACTGCAGCCACCTTCGGTTGCTGCTTGTTTGTGGGTCTTTCTGCCTTCAGTCTTGTCTTCAGTAAGTGAAAAGCATGCTCTGTTGGGTTGAGATCAGGCGACTGATTTGGCCATTGAAGAATATTCCATTTCTTTGCCTTCAGAAAGTCTTGAGTTGCTTTCGAAGTATGTTTAGGGTCATTATCCATCTGCACTGTGAAGCGGTGTCCTATCAGTTTTGTAGCATTTGGCTGAATGTGAGCAGACAGTATAGCCCTATACACCTCAGAATTCATCTTGCTACTTCTGTCAGCAGTCACATCATCAATAAACACCAGTGAGCCCATTCCATTGGCAGCCATACATGCCCATGCCATAACACTTCCTCCACCATGTTTGACACATGATGTGGTATACTTTGGATCATGAGCTGTTCCTTTCTTTTCTCTTCCCATCATTCTGGTACAAGTTAATCTTGGTTTCATCAGTCCAAAGAATCTTATTCCAGAACATGGGAGGCTTTTTTAGATGTTTTCTGGCAAAGTCTAATCTGTCTTTCCTGTTCTTGAATGTTACCAGTGGTTTGCACCTTGTTGTAAACCCTCTGTATTTACATTCATGAAGGCGTCTCTTGATTGTAGATTTTGACAATGATACACCTACCTTCTCCAGAGTATTCTTGACTTCTGTTGATGTTGTGAAGGGGTTTTTCTTCACCAAGGAAAGGATTCTGCGATCATCCACTTTAGTTGTCTTCTGTGGTCTTCCAGGCCTTTTAATGTTGTTGAGCTCACCAGTTCTTTCTTTCTTTTTAAGAATGTACCCAACTGTTGATTTGGCCACACCTATGGTTTTTGCTATCTCTCTTATAGATTTATGTTGTTTTTTTTTCAGCCTAATGATGGCCTCCTTCACTTGCATTGAGATCTCCTTGGACTTCATATTGGTAGCTCCAGTCGAACCTCTTAAAATAAAGCTGAAAGTCTACACTTCGATCACATCTTGATTGTTTTATTTCAAATCCATTGTGGTGGTGTATAAAGGCAAAATCACAAAAACTCTGTCATTGTTCAAATACTTCCAGACCTAACTGTATATATATATATATATATATATATATATATATATATATATATATATATATATATATATATATATATATACACATAAATTCATTTGATTGAAAAACACTGATCCTTCAAGTGCACTTTCAAATGGAACCTGAGTATATAAAATTAATATGAATACTTAAGAAGGTGTAATATGCCTGACCAACTAGAAGGGACATTTACCTGATCCCAGCCCCATTGTCGAGGCTTAGGATTTGGGTAGTGGAGCAGTGCCAAGGCTGTCTCTCTGATGATCTCAGGATTCAGTAAACGGAACTTTGAAGGATCAACTGGAATGCTACCAGGTACCTTCTGCCAGAAAAACAGCTTGTCCCAGAGTGACTGAAAAAGAACAAATAAACAATGTTTTCCAGGGTTTCCTCATTACCCATAACTGCAAACTATACTCTTAATATACAGTATGGTTATTATTTTACTAGGTAATTTAGTGTAATATTTTCAAGGTTTAGGAGAATACCCTGTTACCACCATACCCTGTTTTAATATAAGGCACTGGAAGTATTGGGAGGTAAAGGTGAGGCCTATTCACAGTAATGTGCAAACATATGCTTCGCTGCTTGAAAATGAATATATGCATTACACTTGCAAATTACATTTTGTTGCTTTTGCACATCACAGAGAATATGGTTTATGTGGAAATGAATGTATGCAACATTGATAAATAATATACACTAATATACAGGGGGTTTTAATTCCCCCTGAGTTTCAAGAAAAGAACCAATAGCAAGTAGTCCAAGTTTTACCGTGACACACTCAGATCTGAAAAAGTGTAAGATATCTGGCAGATAAAAGACATGATGGTGTTGTTAATAATAATGATTATATGATTATGATGATGCTGGTGTGTGTTTGTACAAATCCAACAGAAAGGTGCTGTTGCATGGACACCTCTTATCTGAGAGTAAAATTCAGAATTGAAGGTGTTAAAATTGCACAATTTTATGCACTGTGCTGCTGCCACACGATTGGCTAATTGGATAACTGCATTAATGAGCGGGTGTACATGTGTTCCTATTAAAGTGGATGGTGAGTGTATATACACACAACCTGCAGTGGGTCAAAATTTTACATATACTTTGTTAGTATTTGGTGACATTGCTTTTAATTGCTTGAACTTGAATAAAACACTTGTGGTAGCCTTCCACAAGCTTCTCACACTACTTTGCCAGAATTTTTGCCCATTCCTCCTGACAGAACACTCAGTCATGTTTGTGGGCCTCATAGCTCAGACATGCTTTTTCAGTTCAGTCTATAAATTTTCTATGGGATTCAGGTCAGGGCCAATCCAATGGTTTCACTCTGTTGTCTTTAAACCATTTTGTTACAATTTTGGAGGTATGCTTAGCATCACTGTCCTGCTGGAAGACTTTAATCAGGACATTAATCAGCCTTCTCGACTATCTAATTTCATCATCCCACTCATAGTGCCATATTTATATACACCAATGAGCCAAAACATTATGGCCACCTGCCTAATATATTGTTGGTCCTATACGCCAAAACAGCTCTGACCCACCGAGGCATGGACTCTACAAGACATTAGCAGCAGAGTTCCTGTAAATTGTGAAGTGGAGCCACCACAGATCTGACTTCTTGTTCCAGCACATCCCGCAGATGCTTGATCGGATTGAGATCTGGGATATAAGGGCAACACCTTGAACTCTTCATCATGCTTCCTCAAAACAAATCAAGGTGTGCAGTGCGGCAGGGCACATTATCCTGTTGAAAGAACCCACTGCTCTCAGGGAATACCATTGCCATGAAGGTGTGTACCTGGTCCGCCACAATGTTCAGGTAGGTGGCATGTGTCAAACTGACATCCACATGAATGCCCAGACCCAAGGTTCCAGCAGAACATGGCCTAGAGCATCACACTCCATCCACCTGCTTCTCTTCTTCCCACAGTGCATCCTGGTGCCATCACATCCCATGTAAATGGTGCACACATACCAAGCCGTCCATGTGATGTAAAAGAAACGATCCAGTTGTCTAGCCATAATGATTTGGTCTTTGTCAAAACCATTCAGGTCTTTACGCCTGCCAATTTCTCCCTCATCCAACATGTCAACAACCAAATCTTTGCTTACTGTCTAAAATATCTCAGACCTTGACATCCATTGTTACAAGATAATTAACATTATTCACCTCATCTGTAAGTGGTCATAATGTTTTGGCTTATTGGTGTACTTAATATTGCTCTCAAATGACATTCTATATTCTATGCATTCTTTAGTTTTTACAATGCCAAAAATGTGATATATTGTGGTTACATCAAACTGTCAGACAGTGGAGCTGGATTTAATACTGCTACTCATTTAAGCTGATATTGCACAAGAAACTGTACAAACACTGAATCGTGCATAAATGAGACATGCCTCTGTTTTTGGAAATCCAGATTGACTGTCTGAGTAGTGCTGAAGTCCATAGTTACATCTGAGGTCTAAATTCCCATGTCTGTAATTTTGGTATTAAGTCCTTACTACACACGTGTAACTCAACTCTGTATATTGCACTTAGTCTCCACAGCAGAAATTCATACATAAGGATAGAGGGCTATGACTTCACACACACGCACACACACACACAGGTATGCATGCACAACCACCAGAACATAGGTGAACAGCAATTTCCAAGTCTTGCCACAGATCCGACTGAAGTCTGGGCTTTCACGGGGGCATTCAGGTTCTTGGTTTTCCAACAAGTCACTGTAGCTTTGGCTGTATGCTTAGGGTCAGTGTCCTGATGGAAGTTGAGGCTCTCAAGTCTCCTGCAAACTAGAACAGGTTTTCTTCTAGGATTGCTCTGTTTTTGGTTCCACCCATCTTGCCCTCAACCCTGAGCAGTTCCCAGTCCCTGCTGATAAAAAGAATTCCCACAGCATGTGCTCCTACCACCATGCTTCACAGGGGATATGCTGTTCTTAGATTGGCCAACTGTTTTGGGGTTCTGCCAAATGTAGCCCTTTGTGCAAAGGTCAAAAAGTACAATTTTGGTCTCATCAGACCAGAGAACCAAAGTTTCTTTTTCCAAATGTTTGCTTAGTCTCCAATTGGCAACAATTGGCTTTCTTCTCAACACACTTCCCAAAAGCCCAGCTCTGTGGAGTGTCCTGGCTATGGCTGTCCTTAACTTCTCCCATCTGAGCTGTCGATCTCGCCAGCTCCTTCATAGGTACGTTTGGACTCGTGGATGCTTCACTGACTAATCCCCCCTTTACCCAGTCACTAACGACTGGTGGGAAACTATCTCAGATTGCTGATTATATCACCAGACCTACAAACCATTACGTATTTTTCATAGGAGCTTTGCAAAAATATCAAAGTATAGGGTTAGAGAGTAAAATGTTAATGTTTACGTGCACTGCATAATGGATTTTGAAGTTTGGGGTGGGGGTTGAGACTGTGTGTGTGAGAGAGCCATAGAGAGAGAGAGAGACTTTATTTCTCTCTTTTTTTTCAGTCTGCTAGCCCTGTCCCCTTCCCCCATCTTATGGGCTCTCGACCTACTCGACTTACTCGCTTTCTGCAATGGAAAACGAAGCATGTTTCGAGTTCATTAATGTGAAATAAAATCTATCAGTGTAACATTACATCAGTGTAACATTACACAAGTATATATATTATCAACACCAGTTCACTATATTTATCAGGGATGGCACAGAAACATTCAGCCATCCAGCTGAGTTTTTGTGATTGCCACAGTTCCTGACTGCACAGACAGTAATATTATTATACCCTCCCCTACTCTCTTTAAACCAGAAATGGTGGAAATGCTTGTTTTTCTGTGAAGCGCAATCCATTACAGGTATTAGCCCTTTCTTTTAATAAAAAGAATAATAAAGAGTTGTAACATCAATTATTATCTACATTGCTTATACTAAGCACCAGCTACATAAAAAGCTAATCACTAATTCACCAGGGTAAAAAAAAAAAGTGGAGAAGCTATGGGGGGCCTGGGCCCACCCATCTGGAGGCCTAGACCACCCAAAAGAGCGCTCTTGTAAGCCAATTAACATTATTTTAAAAAACAGTTCTCGCTTGCTAGGAGCCACTATAAGAAGCCACACTGAGTGACTTGCTCAGTAACCAGTGTAAACTTTTCTGCGCAACGTATAGCCATGTAGCAGGCTAGTTCAATAAAGAGTTTACCTTCTCTATAACAGATGCCATGCCATGCCTTTCCCCCCTGCCACACTGTAATCAGAGAATATAATAGCATTAACTGTATTTCAGTTTCTGTTAATACTGGAGCAGACTGTCAGATTGGAGATCGGACTCATTCTAGAGTTGAAGAAGGGAACTACAGCTTGTCAAAGAATACATAGTGCAACTCTTTATTAACAAAAAAAAAAAAAAAAAAAAATTTTAACTGTAACAAAAATGCATAACAAAATTTATCACATTATCTTTAAATACAGGAATTACAGTAGGCCTAGCTTCCTTATCAGTTGAAATCTGAAGGTTTTTGCTGCAGTTGTGTGTGTGAATGAAATGATCATAAAATGATAATAAAAATCTGATGAGGCAGGAGATCCTCATTTGAATAAAATGACCTTAAATGTCACTGTAACCAAAAGTACTTCTGACAGGCAGTTATAATGGTTCTCCTAATAGATTTAAATGAAATCTTAGCAAAAACGATTTGTGTGATTTGTCGGTTTCTTCCGAAACAAACTGCAAACATCTGTATTGACTGGAAAAGCTGCTCAAAATCAGTGATTTAATTTCACATAGGCTGGCTGTGTGGCCAGAGCATTTTGGATAATTGTAATTGTCATTGAAATTAGATACTAGTTGGCTTACTGAAATGTCAAAAGCACTTGTAGAACACAGTAGTATAAAGATCTCTAATTTTAACAGCCTATATTCTACAACCAGCTGTTTCATTTTGTGCTGTCCTGTTAGTTGTCATGTGTTCAGCTTCTGGATTTAGTTGGTATGTAATGTTAGGCACTACTCAGTGCATGCTGTGAATGCCCTTTTGTTGTGTTCCTGTTAAGCGTGTAGATTGGCTAAGTTCCTTAAATGTGTGGTTTTTATTTGATGTAGGTATGGTAACATGCTGGTCAATTTCTAGCCTCGCCACTGGGCAGGAAATTTTTTTTTTTCACTCGCTCCACTTGCATTCACAGGAAAATTATAATCTTCACTATATCCTAGAACTACATGGTGGTAAACAAAATTTAGCCACTGGGTGAGAGAGTATTTTTAAAAAAAACATGACTATGTTTCTATTTTTTAATCATTTGCAGAAAATGTGAGCGGTAAGTTAGGGTGGAGCTACATGCACAGAGCGAGAGAGTGCTCTTAAAGAGAGAGTGTCCCTAGTAACTATTTTACAACTATGATAAGTACTATTAATACACCTAGTTTTTAATTATTTATTCAACCCACAACATTAATATTAGATCTCCATAATTAACATGGGTTACGTGTGTAAAAGTTCAAGAGGCTGATGATGATTGGACCATATTTGGAGGAGTAAAAACAGATCTTTTGTCACAATTCAAGATGGCAGCCATATCAATATTGCAGACCATTAAACAATGAACCATCAGACCTTTTATGACCTACAGTTGGATTGAAGATTGGTTTGGATGATGCCAAACTTCATAAAAAGCATGTGAATGGTTGTATGGCATGTCCTAGTCTCCCTTGGCATACACCGATCAGCCATAACATTAAAACCACTGACAGGTGAAGTAAACAACATTGATTATCTCGGTACAATGGCACCTCTGAAGGGGTTGGATATATTAGGGACCAAGTGAACAGCCAGTTCTCGAAGATGATGTGCTGGAATCAGGAAAAAAACGCAAGCATAAGGATCTGAGCGACTTTGACAAGGGCCAAACTGTGATAGCTAGATGACTGTGTCAAAGCATCTCCAAAATGGCAGGTCTTGTGGGGTGTTCCCAGTATGCAGTGGTTAGTACCTACCAAAAGTGGTCCAAGGAAAGACAACCAGTGAACTGGTGACAGGGTCATGGGCACCCAAGGCTCATTGATGCACGTGGGGAGTGAAGGCTAGCCCATCTGGTCCAATCCCACAGAAGAGTTTCTGTAGCACAAATTGCTGAAAAAAGTTAATGCTGGCTATGATAGAAAGGTGTCAGAACACAGTGCATCGCAGCTTGCTGCGTAGCCACAGAACATGAGTGCCCATGCTGACCCCTGTCCAACACCGAAAGCTCCTAAAATGGGCACATGAGCATCAGAACTGCACCATGGAGCAATGGAAGAAGGTGGTCTGGTCCGAATCACTTTTTCTTTTACATCATGTGATCGGCCGGGTGCGTGTGTGTCGCTTACCTGGGGAAGAGATGGCACCAGGATGAACTATGAGAAGAAGGCAAGTTGGCGGAGGCAGTGTGATGCTTTGGGCAATATTCTGCTGGGAAACCTTGGGTCCTGGCATTCATGTGAATGTTACTTTGACACGTACCACCTATGTAAACATTGATGCTGACCAAGTACACCCTTTCATGGCAACGGTATTCCTTAATGGCAGCGGCCTCTTTCAGCAGGAGGAGGAACATGGCAAAGACTTCAAGGTGTTGACTTGGCCTCCAATTTCCCCAGATCTCAATCCGATCGAGAATCTGTGGGATGTGTTGGACAAACAAGTCCAATCCATGAAGGCCCCACTTTGCAACTTACAGGACTTAAAGGATCTACTGCTAACATCTTGGTGCCAGATAACACAGCACACGTTCAGAGGTCTTGTGGAGTCCATGACTTGATGGGTCAGAGCTGTTTTGGTGGCACAAGGGGGACTAACACAATATTAGGCAAATGGTTTTAATGTTATGACTGGTCGGTGTATATGAAATCCCTTTAGAGAATTGTATTGAACTGGAAATGCCCTACTCCACTGCATGGCTAATTGCTGATTCCAATTCTTTTTTTTCTTTATAAACTCAATGCCCTCATTTGACCGTCTGGATGAAGAGTACATTTTATATTTTGTACCACTGTAAATCCTCCTATTGTATGATATGTATATACGTATATCTATCATTTATTGCACAACAGCTATGTACAAGGGAGTGTGAGAGCTAACACAGACCCCACACTTCATGTCACAGCCAAAGCCATAGCAAAACTGAAAACAAGGTATATTTTTTCCCTTCTTGATGGATAAATAAATATATTTTACGAGGGATGTGCATATGGTTTCTGTTGGTCTTCTGTTCTCTTTCTCCAAGTTATCATTCCCATACCTTAATGAGAAAATGGATCATAGCTATTAATAAATGCATAAATACATGAAAAATACATGTGATAAATAAATGAAAAATGTGGAGGAGAAATGAGGATTTGTTTGGAATCATGTTGTGGCCCTGGACTTGAGGGCCTGGACTGTCTGAGCTGGCAAATAAATAGTGAATGGTCTGCACTTGTATAGCGCCTTTTAACCTTAGCGGTTCTACAAAGTGCTTTACACTGTTTCTCATTCACCCACTCACACATACACTCACACACCTCACTCATGCAAGGTGCTAGCCTGCCATTGGGAGCAACATGGAGTTCAGTGTCTTGCCCAAGGACAGTTCGGCATGTGGAGGAGCCAGAGATTGAACCACCAACCCTGCGATTGGTGGACAACCGTTCCACCACCTGAGCCACAGCCACCCTGAGTGAGGATTGACCAGTAACAGGATTGACAATGTATAGACAAAAGTATCTAGAAAAAGCGCTTTAATTTCTAATGCTTCATTTAAAAGAAAATGTAGAAATAGTAAAGCAAGACCTCATACTACTCACTATTGTTGTTCTTGAAATCATAGCATGAAGCCAGTTGAAATCAACAGCTTTGTAAATAACAGCTACAAACTGAAGCTGAGGGTCCACATCTTCCCATATCTTTGGGCTGCCTTCAGGATAACTCATCCTGATAGTAGTGCGGTTTCCCACATCTCTACTGAAGTCTCTCACTGGGCCACTGTTCAATCTGCAAAAGGGTGAACATATATTAGACGTTAGATGTGACAGCAGAGCACTGTTTTTGTTGTGTAATCTTGCATTTTATATTTAACATACATTGATTTTTAAGAGATTTGCAGAAATGTCAGTATCTGAGTGGGAAAAGCAAAGAATGGCCAACCAAAATTCAGAAGGCTCCAGCTGAGACATAGTGTATCATTCTAGACCTCAAGTTACAGAACTTTCCACAGCGTCAACTATTGCTTCTTCTCATTTTATCTATATAGATCTATTGCACCATAACCACTAATCTGAAAATATGAAAGCAATTATTGAATATTTGTTACCTGTGGAGGGTAAAGGC
>CM040460.1:12470738-12482604 GCA_022758105.1 Pangasianodon gigas | reverse complement strand
CTCATGTTTAACTCATTCAAAAAAAAAAAAAATCACACCTGAGTATTAAAAAAAAAAAAAAAAAAAAAAAAAGAGTTCCAGTATATAATAGTACATCACCACTGGCTGAAATATTGTTTGATTTGGTGGAGTTAGAGATTCCTGCAGCAGAAGTGTGAAACAGCTGTGTGCTTTCTGAAGTGATGAATCTGAAGGTATTGATGAACTTGTTGCCTTGACGCGATCCCAAGTGCAAAGTTTGTTTTTCTACTTTACTAATGTCAAAGCCCAACTCTACAATCTGCAATGTTATTTTAGACAATTCTGTGCTTTCTACCTTGAAGCAATATTTTGAGGATTTTTTGTTTGTTTCAGTATGACATCAAAGTTAAGCTGTTATTAACAGTGTTGAAAATCTTGTTACATTTTTGCAGAATCCATCATGTTATAAATCTTCCAAATGATCCCCTGGACCACCAACTGCAAAACGGCCCCAAAGCCTCGGAAAGGTGATCTACCACCACACTTTACAGTGAGTACGGGGGCCTTTTCCTGCTGATGGTGTTCATGGCCAAAAAGCAGACAATGAGAATTACTGTGTATAATATTTATTTTAAACCATTTTGATAATTTTTATGAAGGATGCCAATAATACTGGAGGTCACGTTACAGAGAATGATTTACTTTGATTCTATTACCTTTATTTTATTACAATAATATTTTTCTGATTTAGAACTTTGAGCTTCAAATTAATGTACCAAATGTATAACTTAGTATTACTAGTAAGTATTACTAGTAAGTATTACAAGTTAATTAGGTGACTCTTAGTGATTAATCCTGTGTTTCTATTATTCACTAATACACTAATAGTGGTCTGTGGAATGCAGTACAACACAATTTTTTTTTTCTCCATTATTCAGGCTCAAAGGTCTATATATACTCTACTGCTTAAACTCAGCTTTTCCAACCCAAAGGATATATTATATAAAGTGTCCTAGAAATGCTGAAACCCACACTTATGCAAGCATTTAATAACAAGTTTACAATGGTTATTCAATACTACAGCACAGAACAAACACACATTTATTGGCCAATTAAACTGGTTTGGCTTACCTTAAGATCACATTGAACTGGTTCAGGAGAGGCCCAAGCTCCAGTCCTCGAAGTATGCCTCCATTGCCAACTACAACACATCGACGGCAATCATGCCCTCCAGTATTCTCTGACAAGGAACTGGGTATGAGATCCAGGACTTCTTTTAGCTTGTGTTGCAGGTCCCGAAATCCAAACGGTGGTGGATACTCAAATATTTGTTCTGTTAAGTTGCTGTTTTTTTGTAAGAAGGGCTCAGCCACGGGCACGGAACTAGAATACATTCTCTCGATGTTCCTTCTTGTAAAAGATGGTCTGCATTCTCGGGCTAACACACTTCTGACAAAGGAATGGACACGCTAAAAGAGGATGCACACATATTACACACACACACACACACACACATTATATAAATAAATAAATAAATAAATAAATAAATATATATACACACACACACATATATATACACAATAGAGAGAGAGAGAAAGACTACAGCGTAATACAGAATTACTATATCCTTCCTGGCAGCTCGAATCAATCCGGCCATTTTTTCCTCTGACCTTTCTTATCAACAAGGTGTTTCCACCCACAGAACCAATGTTTTTTGTTTTTCGCTCCATTCCGTGTAATCTCTAGAGACCCATGAAATCAGCAGCTTCTGAAATACTCAAACCAGCCCATCTGGCATACATGTTATATATATATATATATATAGCTCAAAAAAAATAAGGGAACACTTAATCATTACAGTATAACACAAAGTCAGTTAAACTTCAGGGATATCAATCTGTCCAGTTAGCATAAGTGATTGTGAATCAGTTTCACCTGCTGTGGTGCAAATGAAAGTGACAACAGGTGCACTGGAGAGGCAACAGCAAGACAACCCCCAAAAAGGGAATGTGGTGGTGGCCAGAGACAATTGCTCTCTCCTTATCCTTCCTGACTGATTTGTCTCTAGTTTTGTGTTTTGTTACGGTCTTTGTCACTACTTGTAGCATGAGGCAGTACCTGCAACCCAATCAGGGTGCACAGGTAGTCCAGCTCCTCCAGGATGGCACATCCACACGTGCCGTCTCAAGGAGGTTTGGTGTGTCTCCCAGCACAGTTTCAAGAGCATAGAGGAGATACCGGGAGACGGGCTGTTACCCAAGGAGAGCTGGACAGGGCCGTAGAAGGGCAACAACCCAGCAGCAGGACCGGTATCTGCTCCTTTGTGTGAGGAGGAACAGGAGGAGCACTGCCAAAGCCCTACAAAATGACCTCCAGCAGGCTACTGGTGTCCATGTTTCTGACCAAACTGTCAGAAACAGACTCTGTGAGGGTGGCATGAGGGCCCAATTTCCCCTAGTAGGACCCGTGCTCACAGCCCAGCACCATGCAGCTCAATTGGCATTTGCCAGAGAACACCAGATTTGGCAGGTCCACCATTGGCACCCTGTTCTCTTCACAGATGAGAACAGGTTCACACTAAGTATATGTGACAGACGTGAAAGAGTCTGGAGATGCCGTGGGGAATGTTATGCTGCCTGCAATCATCCAGCATAACCGGTTTGGCGGTGGGTCAATGATGGTCTGGGGAGGAATATCCTTGGAGGGTCGCACAGACCTCCACGTGCTAGCCAACAGTACCCTTACTACTATTAGGTACCGGGATGAAATCCTCAGAGCCATTGTCAGACCTTATGGTGGTGCAGTGGGCCCTGGGTTCCTCCTGGTGCATGACAATGCCCGGCCTCATGTGGCCAGAGTGTGTAGGCAGTTTCTGGATGACGAGGGCATTGATGCCATTGACTGGCCTTCATGTTCCCCAGACCTGAAATTGAGAATTGAGATTGAGAACCTCTGGGACATTATGTATTGGAGCATCCAAAGCTGCCAAGTAGCACCACAGACTGTCCAGGAGCTCACTGATGCCCTGATCCAGGTCTGTGAGGAGATCCCTCAGGACACCATCCGCCATCTCATCAGGAGCATGCCCAGACATTGTCCAGAGTGCATACAGGCACATGGGGGCCATACACACTACTGACTTACATTATGAGTTGCTGTGATGAAATTCATGCAAGTTGGATCAGACTGTAATTTCAATTTTTTACTTTGATTTTCGGTGTGATTTTGAATCTAGCCCTCAATGTGCTGATGACTTTGGCTTCCATTGACCACTGTGACATCATTTTGTTCTCAAAAATTACGAAATGTATATAAGTAAAGATTTTCAACTTGAATATCTCATTCATCGAGATCCAAGGTGTGATTTAAGTGTTCCCTTAATTTTTTTTAGCAGTGTGTGTGTGTGTGTACATATATATATATATATATATATATATACACACACACACACACACACACACACACACACACACCGATCAGCCATAACATTAAAACCACTGACAGGTGAAGTGAATAACATTGATTATCTCGTTACAATGGCACCTCTCAAGGGGTGCGATATATTAGGCAGTAAGTTAACAGTCAGTTCTCGAAAATGATCTGTTGGAATCAGGAAAAATGGGCAAGCATAAGGATCTGGCTGAGTTTGACAAGGGCCAAATTGTGATGGCTAGACGACCGGCTCAGAGCATCTCCAAAATGGCAGGTCTTGTGGGGTGTTTCCAGTATGCAGTCATTACTAAATACCAAAGGTGGTCCAAGGAAGGACAACTGGAGAACCGGCGACAGAGTCATGGGTGCCCAAGGCTCGATCGAGCTGGGACATACCACATACCGGTGAGTATTCAAGACCTGGTGGATTAAGCAACGCGATAGCCCAAAGTCATGCCTCTACGCAACATCTCAGCACACAGAGTTCCAGAGGCACTCTTCAAAATGATCTCCTGGGTCAGGATCCCAAAAGAGATCCTGACTGATCAGTGCACCACATTTATGTCATGCACCCTTCTTGAACTATACCAACTCTTAGGGATTAAATCGATTCATACCAGCATTTACCACTCTCAGATGGATGGACTGGTCGAGAGATTTAATCAGACCCTTAAAAATATGATTCAGAAGTTTATGCACAAGGACACTCAGAATTGGGATAAGTGGCTCGAACCCCTATTATTCGCAGTATGAGAAGTCCCACAAGCCTCCACGGGGTTCTCCCCATTTGAATTACTATATGGGGACACTGGGAGGAGGGACCTTGCTACAGGCGCAAGAACTTCAAACCCGGCTGTATAAAAGGGACGCTCAGCTACGTTTTCACAGGGTGATAAAGTGCTCATATTATTACTCACGCAGAGCTCCAAATTACTCCCCAAGTGGTAAGGGCCTTTTGAAGCAAGTCGGGGACTTCAACTAAGAGGTAAAGTGAACAGATAGAGGTGAGGCACAGCAGCTCAATATCTTTAAACCATGGTATACACCAATTTGTGACCCTTCTTTTTGGGTTATTCAGAGCCCCAGCGACATTCCAATGACTCATGTACATAATCATCCATCCACACGCTGCCTATGCCGCTGCCTATCTGGATGACATTATTATTTATAGTAATGACTGGCAGCGACATGTTCAGTATCTGAGGGCTGTCCTGAGATCCTTGTGATGGATGGGACTCATGACAAACCCAAAAAAAGAGTGCAATTGGACAGGTGGAAGTACGATATCTGGGCTTGCTTCCACTTGGGCCATGGGCAGGTGCATCCCCAAATAGATAAGATGGCCTGCCCAAGACCAAAAAAGAAGTGAGATATTTTCAGGGGCTGGCTGGCTATTATCATAGGTTTGTGCCTAATTATTCAGATATCACCAGCCTGCTGAGTGACCTCACTAAAAAGGGAGTGCCAGATCCAGTGGACAGAGCTGTGGCAACAGGCTTTTATTCAGGTAAAAGCTGCACTCTGTGGCAGACAACTCTTACATCCTCCTGACATCTCTTTCCCCTTGGTTTTGCAGACTGACATGTCGAACAGTGGGCTGGGGGCCGTGTTGTCGTGTTGTCCGTGTTGTCCCAGATAGTGGAGGGGGAGGAGCTCCTCATGCTCTACATCAGCCGTAAGCTCTCACTGCAAAAGAGCAATAGGGGTGTCTGGCCATCAAGTGGGCAGTCCTCACCCTCTAATACCATTTGCTGGGACAGATCTTCACCCTCAATTTGGACCATACCAAACTCCAGTGGCTCCACCACAAGAAGGATGCCAACACATGGATGAGTCACATGCTTGGGCATAGATGGCTGTGGCAGGTTTCCTCTGTAAGGAGCTAAGCAAGCATCAGAGCATGGTCACATAAAATTTATGGAGGAACATTAGAATATTGAATACTTAATATCAGAGTTCCTTTGATAACTTTTATTCAGACAGGTCTCAAGATGAAGTGAGCCAAATTTGGGGAAGATTGCACAAAATCTGGAGGAGGAGTAGCAAAAATGGCAGTTAGATGTAAGCATTTTATGCATGTTATTGTAAATTTTGACCAGTAGGTGGCACTATCTTTATCTGTAATTATTAAGTGTTATTCCAGCCTTTATTTTCATTATGCAGGATTTCTAATATGCTAATAGTTTAAAGGAGTTCAATCCAACTTCATAATATTTTTGTTTAGTAAATGTCAATAACCCCTCATTTAAGCTTATTCTGTATTCTAAAAAAATGTGTAGTTTTAAGTCTGTTTCCAGATTCTTTATTTCTTGTTCTAATACCATCTGTTTTTTTTTTTTTTTGCATTTTCTTAAATGCTGTGTATGTTATTATGTGTCCTCTCAAACTGCATTTGCACCCTCCCATAATATAATTGGATTTACTATTACTGTATCATTTTATTGTTATTTAGTTATTTAATCGCCATAATTTTCCCCTCTGTTAGCTGTAACCTTAGCCAAAAAGTTTTAATATAACTGCTGCACGATCAGATAAAATCGTTGAATTGATGCTATAATTTTCAACTAATGAAAAGTCTTTTTTTTTTTTTTTTGAACATTCTCTTTATTAAGTTTTTTACATTGGCACAAAAACAAAAAACATTCCAATACAAATTTTTACGCTTCTATACAAATCCTAATTTAACAATGGATTTTAACATCGTAATGATATATGGAAAAAGAAGAGAAGAAGAGAAAAAAAAGGGGGGGGAGGGGTTGCTTGCATTAGGGTTCAACTATTGCTTTCTTATTAAAATAATTAATAAAAGGCTTCCATGCTGCATAAAATTTTTTAGTTTTCTTTCTTAGGGAAAATCTGATCTTTTCAAGCTGCAGGTAGGACATAACATTTTTAATCAATGCCGATCTTTCTGTTTCCAGTTGAGCAAAATCAACCTACGTGCTAAGAGTGTAACGAATCCAAGCATTATATGCTGGTTTTTAGATAGCTCCATATTATCACTACTGACACCAAAAACAGCTAAAATTGGGTCTGGATCCAATTGCTTTCCCAACACTTCTGACAATAACTGAAAAACTGAAATCCAATAATTACTAATCTTAGGACAACTCCAAAACATATGTCCTAGTGATGCTGGAGTTTGACCGCACCTATCACATAATGGGTCTACAGAGGAAAACATCTTAGAGAGCTTTAGTTTAGACAGGTGAAGTCAATGTAGGATCTTGAATCGTATTAAACCATGTCCAATACACAAGGAAGAAGAATGAACTTGTTCTTGTGCTTCATCCCATTGCCAGTCTTCGATATCTATTCCAAGGTCATCTTCCCATGCCGTCTTTAGATGCTCTAATGAAACATCACATTCTAGCTGTGATAATTTGTTATATACAATTGAAATTCCTCCTTTAGTAAATGGGACGAAAAATTCTTCTTGGCTTCAAAACTGTGAGCCTGTAAGTATTTAAAAAAATGTGTGCTAGGTAGATCAAATATCTGCTGTAACTGCTGAAATGTTGGAAAACATTTGTTAATAATGTTATTTATTTACTGTTGCATATGGTCATAAGTAAGCGCAGTGGCATAACTGTAGTGTACTATCTGTTGCTGTGTTCTATGTTTACTTTTGTATTTTTGGTATATGCTTAAATTTTGTACAGCACTTTGGCCAACAGCTGTTGTTTTTAAATGTGCTTTATAAATAAATATGACTGACTGACTGACTGAATAAACAAATTTTGAAAGGAGCGTATACCTTTATTGGACCAGATCTGAAATATTGAGTCAATTTGGGAAGGGAGAAACGAATGATTAGCGATTAATGGGCTTAAAACAGAGCATGCTTGCCACTTAAAATGCTTCCTTATCTGTTTCCAAATTTTTAATGAATTGGAAACTACTGAATTGTTCAATCGAGTTGGGGGGGGGGGGGGGGGGGGGGGTGGGGGGGGGGTAGACAAAGCTGAATAGATTAAAGCTGGCCAAGAGGAAGGTGAGCATGATTTATTTTCCATATCACACCATTCAATCGACCCCTCCTGCATTCCAAATGAGAGTGCTTATATTACATGCCCAGTAATACAGCTGAAAATGAGGTAGACCCATCCCTCCTTTCGGTTTAATCCCCTGTAAACATACTTTCTTGATTCTAGGTTTTTTTTGTTCCAAATATATTGGGTAGTTATTCTATCCAAATTTTTGAAAAATGACTTATTAATGTAGACTGGGATACACTGAAAAAGAAATAGGTATTTGGGCAAAATACTCATTTTCACTGTGTTAATGCGACCTGCTAAAGAGAGAGGGAGATTGGACCACTTCTTAAAAGTGTGTTGAGTGTTTTCGTACAGCTTCAGAAAATTTTCTTTAAAAAGTGTAGAAAAACATTTAGTTATGGTGATCCCTAGATATTTAAATGAGTTTACTACTTTAAAAGGAAGAGATGTCAGTGCTTCTAATTGGGTTTTAGGGTTGATCGGGAATATAACACTTTTAGAAAAATTAATCTTATATCCTGAGATTTTTCCAAATTGTTCTAAAATTGACATAATGGTTGGTACTGATTGTAAGGGAGGTCTAGAAGGTCATCCGCACATAGCGATACTTTGTGTTCCTTTCCCCCTCTTATTATCCCACTATAGCCTGTGGATGCACATAGAGAAATTGCTAAGGGTACTATAGCTAAAGCAAATAGCAGGGGTGACAGAGGACAACCCTGTCTTGTAGATCGACTAAAAGGAAAATAACCAGAGTTGTTATTGTTTGTTTGTACAGAAGCTTGAGGGTGGGCATATAGTAATTTAATAAATGAAATAAAATTAGAACCAAATCCAAATTTCACCAGAGTGGTGAAAAGATAATCCCACTCAACCCGATCCAAAAACCCGAAAAGGCTTTTTCTGCATTCTGCTGAGTGGGATTGGGACTTGATGTGTAAATAATATTTAATAATCTTCTAATATTAAAGAATAAGAGGCGATTCTTGATGAATCCTGTTTGATCTGTGGAGATCACAGAGGGGAGAACTTTCTCAAGTCTGGTAGCTAAAACCTTGGCCAAAATTTTATCATCAACATCAAGAAGACTGATAGGTCTATATGAACTAGGCTCTAAAGGGTCTTTCTCTGCCATGTGTATTAAAGAAATATTAGCCTGATAAAATGTTGGTGGTAGACAGCCTCTTTCAAATGATTCATTAAAAACCTCTAAAAGCAAAGGTGAAATTTGGTCACTAAAAAATTTATAAAATTCGGTTGTGAAACCATCTGGACCTGGGGACATTGAACATTGCATGTTGGATATTGCTTGATGGATTTCATCAATAGTTAGTGGCTGTTCCAAAACTTCCCTATCTTCCATGCTTAAGGAGGGTATATTAAGTGAATCAAGAAACTGGGATATACATGATGGGTCGTTGACTGATTCTGAAGAGTATAATTTAATATAAAAGTTTTTAAAAATATTATTTATTTCTTGTGGATTAGATGTAATTTGTCCTGTCTCTCTCCTAATTTCCATGATCATTCTTGATGCCGCTGTCTCTTTAATTTGCCAAGAGTTTACCTGCTCTCTCTCCATGTTCATAATACGTGGCTTTTGCCCTTATCAAACGATCAGTAGTGTCTGAAGTGGATAGTAACTGAAATTCTGACTGGAGAGAGAGCCTCTCTTTATACCATTCTGGTGAAGGGGAAATTGCATACTCTTGACCTATTTCTAGTATTCTGTCCGTTAATTTCTTTTTTTGTTCTTTACATTGGTTCCTGACTGAGACACTATGAGAAATAATTTGTCCGTGCATGTACGCTTTAAATGCTTCCCAAATTGTGGATTTAGAAACATCTACCGTATTGTTTGTCTCTACATATAACCTTATTTGATCTCTGGTTTGTTCTACAAATGTCTTGTCTGCTAACAAATTATCAAATCTCCGTTTAATCATGTCATATTTGGTTTCAAATACTACCTGAAGAACTAAGGGGCTATGGTCCGATATCACCATTGCTTCATAATCACAATGTGTGACTGCTGACAAAAGTTTGCAATCTATTAAAAAATAGTCTATCCTAGAGAATGTGTGATGAACTGGCAAAAAAAATGAATCTTTTCATTGGTTTGGAAAGGTGAATCTCCATGGATCTATTATTTTAAAAGACTTCATAAACCTTTGTAGTAATTTGGCTGATTTTGGTAGGGGTACCGTTCTATTTGAAGATCTGTCTAACACAAAGTTAAAATCACCCCCCATTATCAACTGATGAGTATCCAGATTAGGCAAGATGTTCAAAACAGAAGATATAAATTGTTCATCATCTATATTGGGAGCATATATATTGACAAACAATATTGGTGTGTTATAGAGTTTCCCCACTACTATAACATAACGTCCTTTGGAATCAGAAATAACTTTTGTTGCAGTAAATTGTATACCCTTCCTTATGAGTATTGCTGTACCTCTAGACTTAAAGTTAAAGTTTGAATGAAAGACTTGATCCACCCATCTTCCTCTTAATTGGCTCTGGTCTTGGTTCTTTAAATGCGTTTCTTGTAAAAATGCGATATCAGCTCCCAGTCTCCCAAGATGTGCTAATACATTTCCCCGTTTTATCGCTCCATTGAACCCTAAACCGTCTGACTTACCACTTAGCTCCTTCCCAAAAACATTACAGAAAAAGTACTCTATAGACCTATTTACACACTTGTATTTCTTTCACTTTAACATGTTCGGTGCGGTTTTGTCCCGTTAGACTTTACTAATATCCAGAGATCTGTTTAAATTATTCTGTCCGAACGTGCTGAGAATGATAATAGACACCGCATCTCCGCTTAATCGGATACTCAAGCCTTACAGATCGGCCATCTAGGTTTGAGACTTCTTTTCAAGAAATTTCTCAGCCTCTCGAGGGTGTTCAAACGTCTATCTGATTCCGTCCACAGTGATTGTCAGTTTGGCCGGATAGAACAGACTGTAATTTATCCCGGCGGCTCGCATCCTGGCTTTCACTGGATTGAACGCTGCTCGAAGTTTGCCAACCTCTGGACTCACATCGGGGAAGATACACACAGGGGATCCTTTGTAGTAGAGACGGCCGTTATTTATGGATAACTTCAGAATTTTTTCTTTGTCCGAATAGTAGTGGAAGCGAGCAATTAATGCCCTGGGCCTCTCACCCGATTTCGGTTTTGGCGCGAGAGTTCTGTGCGCACAATCTACAGTCATACTAGAATCCCCCAAGTCTTCGGCTCCGAATATCTCCAGTAGCAGGTCTTTGATGAATCGAACCGGATTTCCAGCCTCCACTCCTTCTGGAATCCCGACGAATCTTAAATTCTGTCTCTGGCTACGATTCTCCAAATCCATACATTTCTCCTGCATTTTCTTGTGTTCTTCAGCCATGCGTTCGTGAGACTGTTCAATTACTGCCACTCTGTCCATCGTGTCACTCAGGGTTTTCCCCATCTCCGTGCACTCATTCGCCGACTCGGCCTGCGCTTTATGTAAGGCGGCTAGCTCTGGGAAGATTTCCTCTCGTAGCGCACGCAGGTCCTCTTTCATCTCCTCTCGATTCTTTTGCACCTCCAGATGAAGGCTTTCCATTTGCGATTTAATGTCTTTAATCACTGCCTCACGATGCGTATGTAGTTCCGCTCTGAGTGCACTCAACGAAATGGGAGAATCGCAGTTCGTTGTTACGACTCTTTGACAGAAATGTAAAGGCTTTACTTGGTTGATTAGTCTATTTAGCAATAATTAGTTATTTATTTGAGGAGCTCTCTTCTATGCTGCTCACTCCATGTGGGCGGAAGCGGAAGTCCTGAAAAGTCATTTTTAAACATATAGAAGTATAACCTATTGTAAGTTGAGAATCTTCCTGAACAGAATGTGTACTCTGTATCAATAATCCAAAGGGTACATGGGGTTTAATAATTGTGGCTACACCCCTTCTTCTTGTTCCACATGCGCTATAAAATATTTGTCCTTCTTTTAGTGACTTTGCCCCAATTCCTCATGCACGTGTCTTTTTAAGTAGGTTTTCTATAAGAACAGTATATCCACTTTTTCTTTCTTTACCTGAACAAGCATCTTTTTTCTTTTGATTGGACCATTGATATTGACATTTACAAATATAATATTTAGCTTAAACATAATATTGGTGATTTATATTATGCTTTTTCCCATATATTTACTTTGGGTGGAACATAAAAACAGGAAAAAGGTAGGTAGGTTTCCTTTTCCACCTTAAAGCATGGGTGGGTTACTATTTAAAACATTATAAAGTAATACTATATTAACCACCTAATTATGTTATCGACTTATCGAACGATATATGGACATGACCTTGATCATTTTTCCTGACCTTGATATTGCCCATTGTGTTTATATACAGTCAGGTCCATAAATATTGGGACAGTGACACAGTTTTTGTAATTTTGCCTCTGTACACCACCACAGTGGATTTGAAATGAAGCA
>CM040460.1:12426947-12462635 GCA_022758105.1 Pangasianodon gigas | reverse complement strand
CTCTATCTATCTATCTATCTATCTATCTATATCTATATCTATATATCTATATATATATATATATATATATATATATGAGAGAGAGAGAGAGAGAATTTGAATTTGAATTTCAAAGACCCTTTATTACAAATTCTAAAACACTGTCCAGTCAATCAACACATTATTAACAAGTAGAAAAGCAATTATCTTAGGAAGGTTGCAAAAAACAGGTTGTCTTCAATAACCTCACACAAAGTACCTTTATAACAGCAAATCAGATCAAAAGAAACAAGATCATTCATGGCTTTAAAATATCGAAAATCAATTAAAATTCTTGATTTCACTGAATTGAAAAACACTGCCTCTAAATTACAACTCAAGTTTTGTTCAATTTTGTGGTTTCTAGTATTATAAATTGCAATTTTAGCTTGGCCTAGCAAAAAGTTCAAAAGTTGACACTTATGCCGCTGTCTCCGAACATATTTAAAACCACAAATAATAATTCCAACAGAAAAAGCTTCTCCAAAACAAACAAATAAATTCTGTAAAACAGAAAACAATGGCTTTAGTCTGACACATTGCATAAATGCATGGAACACAGTTTCTCTCTGATAACAAAATGGGCAATCATGAGCAACACCAGGATTTAAAACCGAAATAAAAGCATTGACTGCAACTGCACCATGTAAAATTCTCCACTTTAAATCCCCAACTTTCTTGGTTAATGGTGACTTATATAGAGCTCTCCATTCTGGTTTTGTGCCCTCCTTCATCTGGAGTACGGTATGCCAGGGAGTATCCACCCTATTATGTAAAGCACTCTTATTCAAGGATTTCACACAACTTTTATACAATGCTTTTCCAGAAGCCAGCTCTGAACTGATTAATGTCAAGTTTTCAGAATACAAAAAAACACCTTTACACTCTTCTAAATTAGGTGATAAGAACAGATTAGGAAAGGCATCTCTGGAGTTTGGAATAATCAATCCCTCGGCATAGTCCTCCAGCAATTTGAATTCTTCCACTGTGAGAGCAGACCTCCACTTTTCAAGAAGTTTAGCCACTATGCGTGTTGAATGAATACCCAAATGTCCAGCTACTGAGTCAATATTCTTGAAGCCTTTTCCTGCTAGCCGTGATAGATGTCCAAGGGTTATCACTCCAGAAGAGAGAAGAATTCCATCAAGAGCAGGGAGAGGGCCTTCACGAGATATATCCAAGCGAGAACCATAAATTAAAGGTTCTTGTAACACCCAATGCAAGGAACTTGTATTACTGAGTCTTTGCACTATAAATAAAGTCCAAACTTTAAAAAAGGTTACGATAAAAAAATGGGCAACTTGGACAAGTTCATCTTTTTAGGATTCAACCAGAACAAAGGCTTGTCCAGGCCTAAGCCTTCAAAATTCTGCAGGATAGCAAAAGCAATAGATTTCCAGTTTGAGTCCACTTGACCAGTCAAAAGTCTCTGTGTGAGTCCACTTGACCAGTCAAAAGTCTCTGTGCAAATTGAAGCCGAAAAGCTGCTGTTCTCATTGCTGTTCTCATTCATTACAGCTGCTCTGTAAATGTATGAGTCCATGGCCTCCTTCTTCCTTGGGCAAATACAAAACAGCTTTTGGAACCCAGTGCAGCTTGTCCCAAAAAAAATCAATTAAAATTGACTGAATTCTTAACAAAAAATCTGGTGGAGGATCAACACAAATAAGCCGATGCCAGAGAGAAGATACTACCAAGTTACTGATAATCAGTAAACGCCCCCTATATGACATTTTTTGGAAGCAAAAAATTCCACCTGTCAAGACGACCTTTTATTTTTTCAAAAACCCCTTCAAAGTTTTTTTGTACAACCATTTCATTCCCTAAAAACACTCCAAGGTATTTAAAACCTTCCCTAGTCCAGGTTAAACCATCTGGGAGGTTTGGTTCTCTGATTAACCATCTTCCAACCAGTATGGCTTCACTTTTAGACCAGTTTACTTTTGTTGAAGAAAACACTTTAAAATCCTTTAATAATTTTGACAACAAATTCACATCTCTCTGACAACTGATTAGGATTACAACGTCATCAGCATATGCTGATAATTTAAACATATTTGAACAATTGGGAATATACCATCCATACAAATCTCTTCTTAACTTATTTAAAAAAGGCTCTATTGCTAACACATAGAGCATACCAGACAGGACGCACCCTTGTCTAACACCTCTTAAAACTTTAAAAGGAGCACATAAGTCACCATTAACTTTCAATATGCTCTCAACGTCACTGTACAGAACCTTTATCATAGAAATGAAATTTGGACTAAAGCCAAACGCTGCTAAGACATTCCATAAATAATTGTGCTCACCACGATCAAAAGCCTTTTCCTGGTCCAAAGACACCAGACCAAAATCCAAAACATCCCTGATAAAAGATATGTTATCAAAAATTCGTCTACCAGGTACACAATAAGTCTGGTCAGGATGGACCACTTGTTCCAATACTTCTCCCAATCTATTAGCCAGAGCCTTGGAGAGCAATTTATAAACACTGCACAGCAAACTCACCGGTCTCCAGTTTTTAATGTCGTTCAAGTCTCCCTTTTTTGGCAGCAAAGTGAGGACCGCTCTACGGCAACTTGTGGGTAGCCGTCCATTAGCTAGGCTTTCCCCATGCACCTCCAGTAGATCTGGACCCACCTCTGACCAAAAAGACTTATAAAATTCGGCTGGTAGCCCATCAACTCCAGGCGCTTTGCCACACTCCATACTTTGGAGAGCTCTTTCCAACTCCTCCAGAGTTAAAGCTTTACTGAGTTCAGCATTAGCTTCTTCGGATAACTGAGGTAAATTCTCAAGAAAGACATTACCAGCAGTTTGTTCATGGGTGAGTTCACTTTTGTACAGTTTTTCATAAAAACTTACTGCTCTTTTTCGAATGTCAGAGGGGTCTGACAACAAGACTCCGGTATCTGAGAATAAGGCATGAATAAACCTAGAAATAGAAATAGAAATAATAAATCCTCGGGATTACAATTACATAAAACATTACTCAAAGTATCTAGAAAAATCACTCTTTCCAGTGCATTGGTTGGAACATACACACAAATAAAAATCAAAGAACAATTTTCAAACTGAGCTATAACTTTTAAAAGTCTACCTTTTATAATCTCCTCTACCTGATAAGAACAGGGAACAAAATTCTTAGAAAATAAAATGGCAACTCCACCACTTGTTGAGGTCAAATGACTTAAAACTGATAAACCATTAAATTCTCTTGCCCAATCAGATGTATTTACTAAATCACCATGTGTTTCTTGAGCAAACAAAACATCGATTTTCTTCTGTTTAATTATCTCAAATAATTGAAATCTTTTCTTGATCTCTCTAGCTCCATTTACATTTAGAAAGGCAACAAAAATTTCTTTCATAAGTGAAAAGAGATAATACCATAAAAGGCACACCCAAAAAAAAAGAACACACAAAGAGATGATATTTACGCATTATCATTACCAACATTTGGCCCTGATTGGGCATTAAGTTTAGCAAGAATTTTCTTTAGACGATACACTTCCTGGTTAGTGAAACCTCCATCACTCCTAAAAGCCTTTGCTTTTTCAATAAATTGTAACACATCAGGAAAGTATTCTTCAACTCGAACTTTTCTTGCATTTTTTGTCACTTTGAGAAAAGACTTTATATCGTTCACAGTGTAAGCCCGGCTGGAGAATCCACTCTGAGGTAAACTACATGAAATGCTACATTCAGAAAAATCGCTTTCACTTTCTGTATCAGCCTGACTCAATTCACAGTTATCCATTCTTTTTGCCTGTGTGCTCAAGTGGTGTTGCTTTAGTCTTCTCTTTTGAGGCGTTTTAAAAGCACAATCTTCTGAATCCATGACAGAACACTGATTCTGCTCTATACTGGCTGAATAAGGTTGCTCAGCAACCGCAGCAGAGCCATCACTGTTTCGCAACTCATTCACCTGACTCGCTAACTGAACACTCACAGCGGATGCTTTATCCCTTTCCGCATCAGCGTCAACAACATTCTCCCCTTCTGTAGGCATCACTTCTGTAATTCTCTCAGCATCTACTGTTGGTACAGTTTTTTGCGCCACACTTGTTTCAGGCACCTCAACAACAGTAGGCAAGGCAGCGCTAACATTCTCCTCATCACGCGTAATGACATTTCTCTCACCATCAGCCGGTGGATGACTATTATCTGGCTTATTCAATTTGAAAGCTCGGATAAGATGCCATGATTCACCACATCCAAAACACTTCATACTATTTGTTGTAGCTAAAATGACATAATTAAATACCAGATTACACACTGCTGGAGATTTGGAAACTACAAAACCTAGGTATTCTTGAATATTCTAACACTCCCCACATCACAAAACCTTCTTGTGCATTGACAGTTTTCTAACTAATAACACTATTGCACACAGATTAATAAACATATTCACTGTATTGAGATCTCACGTCCCTATCAGCAGTCCTAGCAAATTCAGAAACCTGATCTTCCCCACAATGTTGTTTTAATAACTCTCTGGTCAGAGAAACCGAATTCAATTCCTAATTCCAACAAGAATATTCATCCTTTTTAGAACTCACCAGTACACTGCATATCTGCAATAAAGAGTAAAAATCAAGTAGAAACAGCAAAAACACACTGCAGTAAAAAACAAAGTGTCTCAAAAAACTACAGTCCAAATTATTTAAAGAATTTCAAAATGCTTGTCATGGTTTTCATAACATCGTTTTAAAAAACAACAGAATTCTTAGAATTATTATTTCTTATACTCTGTGAAGAACACTTATAATTTGATACTCACCTCTAAAGCTATTAAAGCAAAATACAGAAAATTTCATAACTGCTTCAATCACCCAAGACCCTATGAAAATAAACCCTATGGAAATAATATCCTATAAATTAAAACATATCTTTAAACTTAACTTCACACCATTACTTCTGTCAAAAACTGTCAAAAGATGATTTGATTAGATGGAACAAATTACCCATTACCCCTATTACCCCTATACCCACAACAAATAAATACAAACCAAACAGCGCTGTGTTATATTGTTTATTGAAAAGAACAAACCTAGCTGTTAACAAATTTGCATTTATTTTAAACTAAAGTGCATAAAATTATAAAATCATAAAATCAAAAGATTTAACCTAGGCTCTCAGTTCCAGTGTTAATTTTTACACTGTTTTTAGTCATAGTTTTTGTCTTCTGACGAAAATATCCTTCAAATTTAATCAATATTTCGTGTCGTATTTATTAATTTTAGTCAATTTTACTCTGACTAAAATGGCATCGAATATTAGTCAATGGTTGACAGGAAAATACAAAAATTAAACCAAATTTTTTATATATTAACTTAAACATGTATCAACAAAAATACATGAAAACTGCCATTGTTGTGAAAACCTGATCTCCTGAAATAATATTACAATGAGTACACTACTGCAATACAATACTGTGAATTCTTCATGCTTTAGTTATTCATTGTCCGTATTTTAGTGCGTTGCTATGGGAAGAGCGTATTCACAACGTGACTTACCATTCTACCTAGCGTGTTACTTAAGTTCAAGTTCACTTGTGCATTCGTGTCATTTTGTTCAGAAGCAAGTCGTAATATTACGTTTATGTTGTGTATATGTCTGAATAGGATGCATCTGGTGAGTTAATTAACCGGCTCATAAAGCGCTCCAGTTTACCGTTGTTGATTCACTGTTCAGCTTCAGCTCACGCAGCTTAAGTGGTTCAATCCCAACATTATTGACTATGACTGGATTATTTGAAACACTAAAACTATTCTTTCTAGATTTTTCTTCTTCGAAAACATTGTTAGCGCATTGTTAATATATTGCATTTTTTCAACTGGATGTTTTAATTAAAATCAGTGCTAGTGCTTGCTACACATCTTAAATTCGAATGCACACAGTTTTTGCATTCAAAAGTGCATTTTTATCTTAAATTCGAGAAATATTCAAAGTTCGAATTTTAATTTGACAGCCCTAGGGGACAGAAGCAGTGCGAATGGCTAAAACGTTGGTGACATTTATTCTTATGTAAACAAACAAGCATGTAAACACAATGGACAATATCAAGGTCAGCAAAAATGATCGAGGTCATGTCCATATATCGTACGATAAGTCAATAACATAATTATCGTGACAGGCCTACAGACCAGACGGGCTAGCCTTTGCTCCCCACATGCATCAATAAGCCTTGGGCGCCCATGACCCTTCCTTGGACCACTTTTGGTAGGTACTAACCACTGCATACCGGGAACAACCCACAAGATCTGCCGTTTTGGAGATGCTCTGACCCAGTCGTCTAGCCATCACAATTTGGCCCTTGTCAAAGTCGCTCAGATCCTTACGCTTGCCCTTTTTTTCCTGATTCCAACACATCAACTTTGAGAACTGACTGTTCACTTGCTGCCTAATATATCCCACCCCTTGAGAGGTGCCATTGTAATGAGATAATCAATGTTATTCACTTCACCTGTCATGGCCTGTTATGGCCAATCAGTGTATGTTATTGGTCTGTATCTTGCATTTCTAGTGCTTCCTGTATAAACATACCCATTTTGCCTTCATTTTCTTGCTGGGACTGTATTTTAATTTTTATGCAGTAAAATGTATTTCTTCCATGTTTCAGACGCATGTTTCTACAGCTTTGATGTGGCCCTCTGCATGATAAAATCTTGAATTTGTTGTGTTAAATACTCCCTTAATATCTTCAAGTTAAAGATTGTTCTCTCTTCAAAAGATTTCCTCCAGAATTGTTTTCATGTCAACTGGTATATTTTCAGGATGGGTTAATTCAATTCAATTTTATTTGTATAGTGCTTTAAACAACACACATTGTCACAAAGCAGCTTTACAGAAATAAATATATTCAAATTAAATTAAATCAAAATAAATTGTAAATATGTGAATTTGTCCCTAATGAGCAAGCCAGAGGTGACGGTGGCAAGGAAAAACTCCCTGAGATGATATAAGGTGGAAACCTTGAGAGGAACTAGACCCAAAATGGGACCCATCCTCATCTGGGTGCTAACGGAGAGCAGAAGGGGTCAGGATCATTGGTATCTCAGGAGTAGCATGACTCCTGCATGACTTTAGCTGACTGTCACCATCTTGTTTTATGGGCTAGCGTGCTTTCCACTCCTTGCATTCTTGGATCACTCTCAGATGCCCGTGCAATACCTTTATTACTGTTTCTTTCTCTGCTCATCGCCACCCCATTACTTTTTGTTATGCAGTGTTTAGTGTATTATTCCAGTATTAAAATGATGAACTAGAAACTATCAGAGCAAATGTGAAAATATCCTGATTTTCTTCCTGTCACTGCCAGAAGTTCCACATTGCATGTTAACAGAAACAACAGAAATCTCAAGTAAAAAGCAGCATTAGTATGCCTACTTTATGACACACATGCATGCGAAGGGGAGTCAGATTCTGCCGGGAAATTTGTCACAACACCAGCTTTGTGCTGTTTTCTGATCTTGCAGAATTAGCACAATTAAACTGCAGCACCAGGTGATTAGGGTGGCAATTCACAAACATATTGCTTTCAAAATAAACTGGAAAATTTAATATTGCACATGTTAATCTCTCACTACACACCCCTGTTAAAATGTCAGGGTTTTTTTTTTTAAGTAAAAGAATGACACTAAGATAAATCATATCAGATGTTTTCCCATCTTTAATGTGCAATTGCAAAGTACAGGGTGTTCCAAAAGTCTCCATATATAGGGCAAATTAAGACTTTTTTTTTTTTTTAGCAAAATGTAACTTTATTTACAAAACATCCTCTACATGATTGCCATTTCTTTGTAAACACACAAAGTCATCTCTCCCAACTTTGGCTCTCAGTTTGGGAACAGTGTCATATGAGACTTGCTTGCCATGTTTCCTGTTAAAGTCCATCGCAACCTTGCGACAGCTTCCTGATCCAGCCATGAGAATGATCAATACGTTCTTCTGTTGTCAAAGGCATTCTTAAAGGCCATCTGAAAAGAATATATCTATATATACATATATAGAATATATACATATTCTATATATGTATATATAGAATCTATCTATCTATCTATCTATCTATCTATATCTATATCTATATATATATATATATATATATATATATATATATATTCTTTCATTTTGATTCTTTTGTTGATGATGATTTTTTTGCACCAAACATATCTTTTGGAATTATGGAATTATTATACCTTTTAGAATTGCTCTCATCAGACCATAATACATTTTAGCCACCCTACTCCATAGCCCAGACATGTGAAGAATACGAGAGATTGCTGTCACATGCAGAGAGTAATCAGTACTTGTCAGATATTTCTGCAGCTCCTTTAATGTTGCTGTTGGTCTCTTGGCAGCCTCCCTGGTAAGTTTTTGTCTTTTCCTTTTGTAAATTTTGGAGAGACTTCCTTTTCTTGGTAATGTCACTGTGGTGCTCCATTTTCTCCACTTGTTGATGATGGCCTTCACGGTGTTCCATGGCACATCTAATGTTTTGGAAAATTTTTTGTACCCCTCTCCTGATCCGATTTCTTTTGACAGGGAGGTCCTGTAAAGGCTTTGTCAGCTCTTTGCAGTCCATGGCTTCAGCAGTCAGATGAAACCAAGATGATGAAACCAAGAACATCCTACAGAAACAGCTGGTCTTTATTTGAGCTTTGTCAGAATGATTTTATTGATGACAACTGTATGATAATTACTTTTGAACATGAGACTGAACGTGATTGGTTCATTCTGAACAAAGCCACATCCCCAATTATAAAGAGGTGTGCACACTTATGCAACGAGGTTATTGGAACTTTATTTTTCCTATTTTTCCATAAAATGTTTCTGATTGTTTTTCACTTAACTTTTATACATTGTAATTTCACATTGAGGGTGGGAAAAGTTCTGACATGATTGATCTTGGTTTAATTTTTTTCACCACAAAAACTTGCCATTTTAACAGGAGTGTGTAGACTTTTCATATCCACTGTAATTTTCCTACTTTCTAGTGAAATGTTGCAATGTACATTTCTTATAGAGAAGCTCAAACTCTAATAAATTAACAACATCATCTTAAAATGTAGCTGCAAGCAGCTACTGAGGAGTGAAGCACTACATAACAACTTTGGGCTCAAATGACACCAATGTTTCGTCCTCCCTCAAGACATGGTCCTCAATATAGCTTTCAAATTTGGTGTCAAATAGAATGAAGCACTACAGGGATATGACTTCACATTTTTTGGTTATTTCAATGTCAATGTCTGCCATATTACACTGCAAATGTTAAAAGCAATACATGACTTTAAAGAGGCAGTCTCCAAGGAATCACCTGACAGAGACAATGATTTTAGGTCAAGCAGCTAAAGAGAATATTTTACATATATATACAGTGCAAAAAAAATCATGCGGATATAGGTCAAGAGCTTCAGGTAATGTTCATATCAACCATCAAAATGAAGAAAAGGTTTTATCTCTGTGACTTTGATCATGGCATGGACATTGGTACCAGATTGGCTGGTTTTAGTATTTCAGATGCTTTTCTGCTTACCATGGCTTTAAAGAGTGCTTATTTGGGTTACTATAGACTTCCTGTCAGCTCAGACCATTCTGGTCATTCTCCTCTGACCTCTCTTATCAACAAAGTGTTTCATCCTGCAGACTCTCCTCTCACAGGATGTTTGTTTTTTGCACCATTCTGTTTGTGCTGTAGAGAAAGTTGTGTGTGAAAATCCCAGGAGATCAGCAGTTTCTGAAATACTCCAACCTGCCCACCTGATACCAACAACCATGCCACAGTTAAAATCACAGACATCACACATTTTCTTCAGTCTGATGTACAGTTTTCTGATGACATTTGATATATTAGTATTCATCAAGTGGCTCTATGAATAATGCAAAAATAATGGTATCAACATGCATCCTTGTCTTGTTCCTCTGAATAAGGTGAATGGTTTAGAGATATATCCATTAGTTATAACCGACGCTGTAAATGAGTTAGTATTTTGATCCAGTTTATGATATGTTGCCCAAATCTGAACTTTTTTTAGGGTGCCAAAGAGAAAAGGCCAGTATACCCTATCGAACAGTATACCCTAACCTTTTCAGCATCTAAGGATGCAATTATGGTTGGAGTTTATGGAAGCAGGCACATGTATTGTTGCAGAGGTGTATAAGATTAAAAAGTCTTCGCATATTTTCTGAAGAATGCCTCCCTTTAGTGAAACTGGTCTGATCTGGATGGACTAAGAACAGTATTACAGATTCTAGTCTGATAGCAGTACTGTTAATGATAGGGGGCAATAGAGCATTTTGTGTGGTCTTTGGTTTTGGGATAAGTAAGATAAGAGCTGTGTTCATATGTTGGGTTAAGGTTGAATTATTGAGGATTTCAGATATCATTTACATATATAAAAATGCAATAATTGGCCAGAAATGTTTATAGAATTCTGCTGGGTAACTGTCTGGTCCTGGGGATTTATTGTTTTGCATGCGTTGTAGCACTGTTTGGAGTTCTTCATCAAATATAAGTCTTTCAAATGTGTCAGAATGATTTGTAGTCAGTGGAAGGGTGACATTCCTCAGAAAGGTGTTGATTTCTTTTCAGATATAATGTTCTGGTTTATAAAGGTTTGAGTAATAGGATCTAAAGTTATTGTTTATTTCCATTGGATCTTGGATGATGTTTCCAATGGTGTCTGTGATTGATGCAATAATGTATTTTCCTTATTTTGCTTTACTAGATTTGTTAAGAGTTTCTCTGATTTGTTACCAAATTTGAAGTGTTCTTGGTGCAATCTAAGAAGCATTCATTTTTTTGTTAATACTGTTATGAAAAGTGAGGCAAGCATTTTGAAATTCTTTGAGGATTTCATCTGTAGGCATTTGAGAGGCTAACTGGTCTATTCTCTTTATTTTTTCCTGTAGATTGAATAAGTACTTATTCAATAAATATTTGCTTGAGCACATTCAAGTGTTGGTAGAGACTTCTTGATGAGGTGAATTTTCACAACAGTAGTGAGATCTGTGGTCGTGTGTATGGAGTGAAGCAGTGGCATAAAAAAGTTGTGGTAATGGTAGCCGTCACACATTGTAGGATTTTGGTATATATCAGGTATTATGTATGATTATTATTATTATTATTGTTATTGTTATTATTATTACTACCAACATTAACTGCTCATAACCATATTGACCTACACCTTCAATAACAACAGCAACAACTGCAATAATTACTGTAACAATGATATTAATGATGATTTGATCTAGTGGATGCAGGAGTTTGAGTACACAGTTATGTCTGGTAATCACAGATATGAATTAATACTTGAATGAGTTGGATAAAGAAATGAGTGCTTAGTCCATGTGGGTCATTTTCCATGTATGACTATGTACAGTGGGTATAGAAAAGAATCACCTCCCTTCAAAATAATCACATTTTGTTGCTTTGCAGCCTGAAATGAAGACAGACACAATTTTTTTTATCCAGCTGTATTTACTCAGTGCAACTTATAACATCCAACTGAAAGATATAACAGCAACAGATCAGAAAAAAATAAAAAAATGAAAAAACAGAATCACTGAGTTGGATAAAGGATCACCCCCTCTCCTAAAATGACTTGTAAACTCAATCAGGTGTAGCTAATCACCGTCTCAATGGCACACCAAGCCATTTGACTTCCACCTGTGATCAACTGTGGTCATTTTGATTAGCTCAGCATAAAAGAGCTATTCCTGGACCATTTCAGTCCTTGGTAGTGCAACTGAAGCAAACAATCAACTATGGGTGGCAAGGCACTGTCAAAAGATCTCCAGGATAAAGTTGTAGACAGGCACAAGTTAGGAGATGGATACAAAAAAATTTCAAAGGCATTATCAATCCCTAGAAGCTCAGTGAAGTCTATTATTAAGAAGTGGAAGGTGTTTGGTACAACTGAGACCCTCCCTGGATCAGGACGTCGCTCCAAACTGGATGGAAGAGCAAGGAGGAAATTGGTCAGAGAGGCTACCAAGAGGCCTACAGCAACTTTGAAGCAGTTGCAGGAATTTATGACAAAGAGTGGTCACTGTGTGCATGTGACAACAATATCACAAATTCTCCACAAATGTGGCTTGTATGGGAGGGTTGCAAGAAAAAAGCCACTCCTCAAGAAAGGCCACATTTAGTCACGACTGAGCTTTGCCAAAACACACTTTGAAGATTCTGAGGCCACATGAAAAAATATGTTATGGTCAGATGAGACTAAAATTGAATTATTTGGCCTCAACACCAAACGATATGTCTGGCGGAAAGCCAATACAGCTCACCATCCAAATAACACCATTCCTACAGTAAAGCATGGGGGTGGTAATATCCTGTTGTGGGGGTGTTTCTCTGCAGCAGGGACTGGAGCACTTTTCAGGATCGAAGGAAAAATTGATGGGGCAAAATATCGTCAAATTCTTGAGGAAAACCTGCTGCCTTCTGCCAGAAAGTTGTCAATGGGAAGAAGGTTCACCTTCCAACATGACAATGACCCAAAGCACACAGCAAAATTGACCACACAGTGGTTGAAGGAGAAAAAGGTGAATGTCCTTGCATGGCCTAGTCAGAGCCCAGACTTAAACCCCATTGAAAATCTGTGGAATGACCTGAAGACTGCAGTCCACCAACGGTCACCATCAAATTTAACTAAACTTGAGCAGTTCTGCAAAGAAGAGTGGGCAAATATTGCAAAGTCTAGATGTGCAAAGTTGGTAGAGATGTATCCCAACAGACTAAAGGCTGTAATTAAAGCAAAAGGTGGTTCAACAAAATACTGACACAAGAGGGTGATCCTTTATCCAACTCAGTGATTCTGTTTTTTAATTTTAAAATTTTTTTCTGACCTGTTGCTGTTATATCATTCAGTTGGATGTTATAAGTTGCACTGAGTAAATACAGCTGGATAAAACAAAAATTGTGTCCAACTTCATTTCAGGCTGCAAAGCAACAAAATGTGATTATTTTGAAGGGGGGTGATTCTTTTCTATACCCACTGTATATGTATGTGTGTTAGTTTAGACAAGGAGTAATATACAGGTCTTTAAACAGAGTGCCATTGATAAATTTCTCTCGGTTGAGACTCACCCAGACGCCTTTAGCCCGATTCACTCAGTATGCTGGTAGGAGAGCACTTCGTCTGATCATAATCACGACTGGAAATTGTTCGTCTACTCCGTAGTGTTTGTCTTTAAGTCTTTTTCCAAGGCTTCTGATGTATTTGCGCTGTTTAAAACATTCAAATTTTGCTACTATCAGGGCAAAGTCCAGTGGGAACATCGTTAGACGGAAGAGCATTTGCATAAGTTTTCGTTCTACTGATGTGAAGTACCCTGGCGAGAGCAGTGTCACAGTTTGAAGCACTGAAGACTATATCAGCAAAGAAATCCATGCCTCCCATGAATGACCACCATGACCACCTCCCTACAGTGCATAAGGAAGAGGTCAACCCTTGCAAAGCTGCGAGACCCAGCAACGTACCTGGGCGAGTGCTCAGAGACAGCAGAGATCAGTTGGCTGACGTCCTGACTGTTATCTTCCATATCTGCCTGAGCCAAGTAGTCGTCTCACGGTGCTTCAAGGCTATCACCATCATACCAGTGCCAAAGAAGTCTGCAGTGTCGTGCTTCAATGACTACCATCCCATAGCACTCACACCAGCGATCATGAAGTGCTTCGAGCGGCTGGTCACATCAGGACCAGGCTCCCCACAACACTGGACCACTAAAGTTTGTGTACCACCCCAAACATTCCACTGAGGACGTGATCACGCATGCCCTCCACTTCACCCTAACCCACCTTTACAAGAATAATATTTACATCAGAATGCTGTTCATAGAATTCCCTTCAGCATTCAACACAATCATCACCCAACAGCTGATATTTGATATATGAAAATTTGGACCTGCAAGGTTTCAGTGTAGTAAATTTAGAAACTGTGGCAGTAATTTGATTAAGATTAAAATGATCAGGAATATGGGTCAGAGAGTCCATGTGAACTAAACCTGGTTATCTAAAATAGCTAAACACACACACACACACAGTAGCCACCTGGTCTACACAGGGGACCTTTTGCCATTGGTTCACAAACTCATTCCCAGGAACCGAATTAGCATTTAATACTTTGGGGTGAGCCTACCTGACTGGGGATCCATCCTGCCAAAAATACATTGTGTCTCTCCCATTTAGTACTCTGGTCATTATACATTTCAAAGAGGCTCAGGGGTACAGAAAGGTATGCATTATATAATGGCTTTTATGCAATACCATCCTATGCCTGCATCTCCGTCCACTGACCCACTAAGTTCTCTACATTTTTACTCTTTGTATCTTGTATTCTTATTTGTTTTTTGTATAATAAACTCTGTTATTACTTAGTTTCTAAAATACTCAGTAGTTCTTTTGAAGAACTGTATGGTGCATTGATAGTTCATGATTACTAGAAATAGTTTTAATATGTCAGACATATTTGAAAGGGACCTGAAGTCCCTCAGTGTGCAACTACCCCCTGTTCAGGACATTTTCCATACAGGCTGTATCTGCAAGGACTCCAGCATTGTGGGGTGAGGGAAAAAAGAGCCCGTTCTGAGTTGTCTCAAGCCGGCCTCCCGCCTCCTCATTTCTGGTCCAACCCGTAAAAGTGTCACATGGGTGCTGAAACCCAGGAAATTGAGGAAGATCCACCACCATGAGATCGTCAAGGCCCTTGCCGGCATCCACCAGACACAACATTAGTCCCTCCTCGAGTTGTGCATGGTGCAGGAGCAGTGCTTGCAGGCCCTTCTCCAAGCCCAGGCTGAGGACCGGCAGGTGCTACGGAGCCTGGTCCAGCCAGCGGGTACTCCAGCAGCAGCCCCGGTGGCCTCCGGCAGTCACACAACACGCTCTCCACGATGGGACCACAGAATGACCCAGAAGCATTTGTTGAAATGCTTCGAGCATGCTGCAGAAGCGTGGGGCTGGCCAGACTCACAGTGGGTGATCCGCTTGCTGCTACTACTGTCGGGGGAAGCCCAGCTTGTGGCCCAGCAGCTTCTAGTCACAAACCTGCTGGAGTAAAGTGGGCTTTTTTGCAAGGGGTCGGCTGCACCCCCAAACAGTACCGTCAGCACTTTTTTCCCAGTGAGCTCAGTTGCCCATTCGCTTTCGCCCAACAGCTCTGAGACGCCAGTCAACGGTGGCTGATGGCAGAAGAGCATACATATTCTACCTAGTAGTGCTGTAGCAGTTCGCCGCCTGGCTCCTGAAGGGGGTGGTGTAATAGGTCCAGTGCCACCGTCTGTCGACGCTAGAAGAGGCAGTCTAACTGGCAGAGGACTACTTGGCGGGGTATCCGGGGCAGGCGAGCACCCCCCTTCTCCCTCCCTCTCTCTCTCTCTCTCACTCTTGGTCTTGTCCTTTTTCTCCATGCCCTTCCCCATTCCTGCACCCGCCTGTCTCTCCTCCTCCTCAGGTTGGTGACTCCAGGGCCACAGGTTGGAAAGTAAGACCTGGGCCGGTGTGCTGGCCTTACGGATGTGCATGAATATTCCCTAGTGGCCATCACAATCCAATTCCAGGGACAAGCCTCACCCATCCACTGATTTTGGGGACAAATCGGCTGGCATTTCAGATGTTGTTGAGGGGAAAGTGTGTGGAGCTCCAAATTACTCTCCATGTGGTAAGGGCTCTTCGAGATCACAAGGCGAGTCGGGGACATAGACTATGAGGTAATACAAACGGATAGAGGCAGGGCATGGCAGATATACCACCTCAATCTCTTTAAACCACGGAAAGCGGTGTTCCCTGTGGCTTTGGCAATGGTCGTTTTGGAGAAGAAGGAGCTAGGACCGGAGGTGAATCTAAAATGGGTGGCTCAATACAGCACCGTCCCCAGTGGAGACCACCTCTCACCATCCCAAATCACGGAGGTTGCCAATTTGCAAGCAGATTTTTCCACCGAGTTTTCACCTCTACCCAGTCAAAACAAAAAACAAGTGGTGCGGGAGGAGTCCCACACTGACTGGTCCAGTCCAGTGGTCCTGGTTCCCAAGGCAGATGGTTTGGTCCCGTTCTGTGTGGACTTTAGAAAAGTCCATGCAATGTTTAAATTTGACGCTTATTCAATGCACCGCATTGACAAACTGCTCAATCGGTTAGGCGCGGCTCGCTTTTATTCGATACTGGATTTGACAAAGGGATATTGGCAGATCCCCTTCGCTCCAACACCTTGTGTGAAAAACAGCCTTTTCCACACTGTTTGGTTTATACCAATTCATGACCCTTCCATTTGGGTTGTTTGGAGCCCCAGTGACGTTCCAACAACTCATAGACAGAATCCTCTGTCCACACTCTTCCTATCTGGATGACATTATTATTTATAGTAATAATTGGCAGCAACACTTTCAGCAACTGAAAGCTGTCCTGAGATCATTGAGATGGGCGGGACTTACAGCAAAGAAGTGTGCAATTGGCCAGGTGGAAGTACGGTATCTGGGCTTCCACATGGGCCATGGGCAGGTGTCCCCAAATTGATAAAACAGCAGCGACTGCAGCTTGCCCGAGACACAAGCCTAAAAAGGAGGTGAGATGGTTTCTGTGGCTGGCTGGCTATTATCATAGGTTTGTGCTTAATTGTTCAGCTGTCACCAGCTTTTAAAGAAAAATCCAAAAACAACAGTCAGTGCCATCACCAACAACCTCAGGGCAGTGGCGAAGGTATCACAATCCACCATTTGAAAAACTTCGAGAGCAGAAATATAGAGGCCATACCACAAGATGCAAACCACTCATCAGCAGTAAGAACTGGAAGACCAGATTGGAATTCGCAATACAGCAATAAGACACAAAAGCTCTATAAGAGAGTTTTATGATGAGACCAAAGTTATCCTCTACCAAAGTGATGGAAAGGTCAAAGTGTGGCAAAAGATAGATTTGCTCATGATCCAAAACATGCAAGCTCATCTGTCAAGCATGGTGGAGGTAGTGTCATGGCTTGAGCTTCAATGGCTGCTTGTGAAATGGGCTCACTCTTTACTGATGATGAAACTCATGATGGTAGCAGCAGAATGAATTCAGAAGTCTACAGAAAAATCCTGTCTGCCAATTTACAGAGAAATGCATCCAATCTAATTGGGAAGATCTTCATCATGCAGCAAGGCAACAACCCAAAACACAATGCCAACACAACAAAGGACTTCATCAGGGGGAAAAAAGTGGAAAGTTTTATACTGGCCAAGTCAATCACCAGACCTTAACCCAACTGAGCATGCATTTCACCTCCTGAAGAGGACACTGAAGGGAGAAAGCCCCCAAAACAAACAACAGCTGAAAGAAGCTCCAGTACAAGCTTGGAAAAGCATCACACAAGTAGAATGCAAGGGTTTGGCGATGTCAGTGTGTTGCTGCCTTGACGCAGTTAGTGCAAAGGGATATGCAACCAAATATTAAGTGTTATTTACTTTAAGACTATCTGTTCCAATACTTTTGCTCACCAAAATATTGGGTGGTCTGCAGCAAAGGTGCCATATTCTAAGTTGTTTAACACATCTAGATGTAAAAATCAGGAAATGAGAGCTGAAATTCTGATCTATTGTCTCATATTCACCTATTGATCTCAAACCCAAATGTCTTCAGTGTATAGCAAAAACAAAAGAATTGGCTACTCCAGTACTTTCACAGAAGACTGCAGATGATTGCAGAAATACAAAATCAAAAATTTTCAACAACCATCTCAGTCTCTGGATTTTCAGCTTAAGAATGTAAAATAACATGATGTTCAGCATGAAGAATACATGCATCTCAATCACATGAATTAATCTGACCTGCTTACCTATGCTGCTGTGTAACTGTACTTGTTCTTCCGGATCCGAAGACAGCACAGAACAAACTGGTAAAGCTAAACAGGCTAAAGACATTTAGCTAGCTAAAACAGCCAGTTTGACTAACAGCAGTTCAGGAACACCAACATAAGGTGTGCTAAAATAAATGTATAGAGCACCCCTGTATGTGAGAACATTGCATTTTTGCTTAGTTTTATAAAGGTTGCCAATAATTAAAGAGTTGCAGCTGTAGTAGTGTGAGAATGTGCTTGCAAATGTCCTGTCTCAACAAAAGTTGGGGAAAAATATTTTGACAACGTGGTTCCTGTGGGTTGGATTTTTGCATCCTGTGCCTGCTATAAGCTTTTGTATTATTTCTTTCCTTAAACTTCTGTTATTCTTTTCTCTCTGCTGCATGTAACACAGATACAAATTTACCATTTTTCCTAGTGGCAGCATGTGAACTTAAGTAAATATTCATTTAGGTTTCTCCAGTGCTTACCATGAAGGCAAATGACATACTGGCACTGCTTTCCTCATCCTGCCAGTGAACAACTGAAATCTTTTTTCTCCACTTCCCATGGACTCAGTCAGCTTTTCCCCATTCTTCAGGTGGACAGGCCTTAAAAAAAAAAAATTTTAAAGTTAGAATAAGTCCATCACAACTCTTTCCAGTGCTAAGGGCCTGAATACATCCTGATGAAGATACAGGGTTTTCCCAGCAAATTGTTTTTCTATTCATTCAAATAAATGGAACATATCACACTTAGAGCAAGTTTAGCTTCCTTCTTGACATACCGCTTTATGCTTAATCAAGTGAATAGCCAAGATGTCAAAATTACAGCAAGTTTAGTTTCTCCTTGCCATTCATTTCATACTGATAACATTAGATGTCATATTAACATAGCTCATTCACTGATATTGATAGGAGGAGTTGTAAGTACTTAATACTTAATAATGGTGACAGATATACATTTTTTATATGTATCATTTAAGAATAATAATAGTGACAAAAAAGGATTTATTTAGAGTTCTTCAATAGTAGCTTGGCTTCAGTTTACAGAGAAATGCATCCAATCTAATTGGGAGGAACATCATGCAGCAAGGCAATGACCCAAAACACAATGCCAACACAACAAAGGACTTCACTGGAGGAAAAAAGTGGAAGGTTTTATACTGGCCAAGTCAATCACCAGAACTTAACCCAACTGAGCATGCATTTCACCTCCTGAAGAGGAGACTGAAGCAAGAAACTCCCCAAAACAAACAACAACTGAAAGAAGCTCCAGTACAAGCCTAGAAAAGCATCACAAAAAGCAATCAAAAATGCAACCGTTTGGCGTTGTCAGTGTGTCGCTGCCTTGATGCAGTTAGTGCAAAGGGATATGCAACCAAATATTAAGTGTTATTTACTTTAAGTCTATCTGTTCCAATACTTTTGCTCATCTAACGATTGGGTGGTCTGGCACAAAAGGTGCCATGTTCTAAGTTGCTTAACACATTTAGATGCAAATATCAGGAAATGAAAGCTGAAATTCTGATCTATTGTCTCATTCATCTTTTGATCTCAAACCCAGATGTCTTCAGTGTATAGCAAAAACAAAAGAATTGGCCTTGTGGTTCCAATACTTTCGGAGGGGACCGTAATAAGGTTGTATGTGTGTGCATGCGTGTGTTGCAGACATTTAAATAACTGGAATGGATTTATAGGGAGCTCTAGCTCCAGTTAATCAGTCCCAGATTTTTGAATGGATGGATTAAAAGTTGGAATAAGTGTGACATGATGCACTTACTCTTATCCACCAAATAACCACAAATAATTACAAACGCACTGTTCATGGATAAACGTTACTGGCTCTGAATAAAGTAAACTATGTTTGATATGGAGATCAAACAGGAAATGACAGCGTAAGTACGGGATTGCATGCAAAAGGGGCTCACTGAGATGTGAGCAAAGTGAGAGCAGCAAAGCTCAAAGCAGCGCTTCGTATACTAGATATACCAAAAGAAATAGCATTCAATCAGGTCAAATTCAGGTTAGAAATAATAATCCACTCTACTAGAAATGAAAAGAAACTATTTTCTATAGCTAGATAAGGCCAGAAGCCACGTCTCACATTGAGCTGGTCTTGCTCGTGCACACACTCCTGTTTGTCTATTCAAATGATCTGAGGCATGCTGAGGCAAAACAGGTGCAGGAATCAATGTCCTGAAGTGCTGAAGTGATTCATGATCTGAGGAATGGTCCGTCTTGGCAGGATCCTTGTGAATCTGTTTGTCCCAGGGGAAAACAAAAGATCTCGCTTTGAGGAACACAGAAGGGTCTGGCTGCTTCATGCTTTAATCTGAACAGTTTTGGTGAGGTTTGTTTCAAACTGCAAGAAAAACAAAAGTAATAAGAAAATAAAAGATGAACGCATTTCAGTTTAGTGGAATTTAGCCTTGCTGCATCGGGCCCATGTCCACACAAACACTACTGGCTTTTTCACCCATGTTGTTTCTGCAGAGCTTGTCTCTTTTGACCCACTCACGACTGAAGCAGACACGAGAGAGTGAGGGGTTGTCCCTTGGGGGTTTTAATCTCAGAGGGGTCTCAGGTTGTGTCATCTTCCATCTTCTTCCAATAAAATAAAATTTCAAAATAAATAAATAAATAAATAAATAGAAAAAGTGTCAGAACACAAAGTGCATTGCCGCTTGCTACATAGCTGTAGATCGGTCAGAGTGCCCTTGCTGACCCCTGTCCACCACTGAAGGCGCCTACAGTTGGCATGTGAGCATCAGAACTGGTCCATGGAGCAATGGAACAAGGTGGCCTGGACTGATGCATCATGTTTTCTTTTACGTCATGTGCATGACCAGGTGTGTGTGTGCATAGGATGCAGTATGGGAAGAAGGCAAGTCGGTGGAGGAAGTGTGATGCTCTGGGCGATGTTTCACTGGGAAACCTTGGGTCCTGGAATTCATGTGGATGTTACTTTGACACACCACAATTGTTGCTGACTAAGTACACCCCTTCATGGTAACGGTATTCCCTAATGGCAGTGGCCAATGGGATACTGCACCCTGCCACACTGCAAAAATTGCTCAGGAATGATTTGAGGAACATGACAAAGACTTCAAGGTGTTGACTTGGCCTCCATATTCCCCAGGTCTCAATCCGATGGAGCATCTGTGGCACCTGCTGGACAAACAAGTCCGATCTATGGAGGCCCCAACTTGCAACTTACAGGACTTAAAAGATTATGCTGCTAACGTCTTGGTGCCAGATACAACAGCGCACCTTCAGAGGTCTTGTGGAGTCCATGCCTCTTCGGGTCAGAGCTGTTTTGGCGGCACAAGGGAAACCTACACAATATTAGGCAGGCGGATTTAATGTCATGGCTGATCTGTGTAGGCTGGATTAACGCTGAGTTACCTTAAAAAGATCAGTGTGATATTTTCACCAATTAGCCAACAAGAACAACAAAAAAAGGACAATTATTTACCAGTAAATAGAGATAACAGTATTAAAGGTAAAGGAAGAAAAGAAAAAAGAGAAAAAAAGAGGAACAAAAAGACAGCTCATTACAGTAAACATACTTCACACTAGCCTAAGTGGTGGTATACATGGTCCCAATCATTGAAATCCATGCAACATACTATCTGAGACATCAGGATCCATGTAGTTTAAAAATGGCTCCCATACATTATAAAAATAATCAGTTTTGGAGTGAGACATACGTGCAAGGTATTCCAGTGGTACTAACTCTATTAATACTTTCTGCCAGCCTTTCACAGAAGGGATCTTATCAGTAGTCCACTGTAAGAGGATATTCTTCCTTGTCACAAAGGTCATAATGTTAAATAGCCTTCTGTAACCTGCAGAGGTTATCTGACCTCTGGGCAGACCTAATAATAATGACAAAGGATTTAACTCTAAATCTTTACTCTGGATCTTTTGCATTCAAGAAGTATATTAATCCAGTACGTCTGTATTACATGACATGTCCACAAATAGTGAGTCAAAGTGCCAATTTTAGTCTTACATTTAAGACATAAAGGTAAGAAAGAGGAGTTAAAAGTGTGTCTATGATTACGGGATATACGTAATCTATGTATTATCTTTAATTGTATCGCTTTTGTATGATTACATACTGATATTGTTTTAGCATATTTCCGAACCTCTTCAAGATCCATCATCAGCTGTCATTGATAATTCCCTTTCCCATGTTCTTCTGGTACCCTGTGTGTCTACACCAGTTATGCAGCATAACGTATGATAGAGGAGACTAATTGACACTCTCCCAAATTTTTGAAAAATCATTCTCTCCACAGAAGATCTTTCAGAGTTATCTTTTAAAGTTGTGCTCTCCATTACATAATGTCTAATTTGTAGAAATCTGAAAAATTCTGATTTTGGGAGTTCATATTTATCTACAATTTGCTGAAATGACATTAGGTTATTATCAGCATATAAATCTTTAAGCCTGACTATACCCATCTCAGACCAAAACCTAAAGCCGGCATCCCTGGCAGAAAATCAGAAAAATATTTAATATTGGGGTCAAGACAGAGGTAAACTTGGACCTTCCCTCCAAACGCCTAACTAACTGCCATGTCTTCAGTGTACTGATTGTAACAGGATTAACACAGGTTTCTTTTATTATTCTTTAAAAGTTTTAAAGATATAAGTCTTGCAATGGATATTTAGATAAGTGCGTTTTGATGTCTAACCACATGAAGGAGTCATCTTTTGTTATCCAATCGTAGATATACCTTAAGTGGGTAACCAAACTGAGAATTTCTGACATTAGGTAGGTCTAATCCCCCTTTATTTGCAGGTAAATGTAAAGAAATGAAGATAGAAATAACAAAACATCGTCTACATACAAGCTTATTTTATGCTGAATAGTGCCAATAAGCAGACCCCGTACAGACCTAGTTGATTTAATAGCTGCAGCCAGAGGCTCCATAGCTATCGCAAAGAGGGGGGCGACAAGAGACAGCCCTGTCTGGTGCCCCTGTGTGTAGTAAAACTTTCTGAACAAAACTCATTAGTCAGGACTGCAGCCTGAGGAGCATCATATAATATTTTGACCCATCTTTCAAAGTTGTCACCCAAACCAAACCTACTCAACACGAAAAACCATTCTATACGGTCAAAAGCCTTTTCAGCGTTCAAGGAGAGAACAAGGCCATTTGCATCTTTTTTTGATGAAACACTTATGATTTTTAGAAGACACTTAATATTATGATGTAAATTATGTCCTATTATAAAGCCAGTTTAATCCGCTTCAACAATCGAGGGTAACGTCTTCTAAATGGACCACTAAAATTTTGGACAATAATTTATGATAAATATTAAGCAGAGCTATAGGTCTGTACGATGAGCAGGATTATGAAGGTTTCCCTTTTATAAAAATAAGTGAGATGTTTGATTCCTGAGAGAGGCCTTTACTTGAGAGTCAATCCTCAAACATCTCAAGTAACGGATCTAGTAAGACATCAAGAAACTCCTTATAAAATTCACTGCTAAGTCCGTCCGGCCCTGCGGCCTTTCCACTCTGTAGCATTTTTATAGCATTTAACACTTACTCTCTTGTAACAGGGGCATTGAGAAGAGACCTTTGCTCATCTGTGATTATTGGCAGATCAATATCAGAAAAAAAATCCTTCATCACCTGTGACACATCCTCAATTTGCTCTGAGGTGTCAAAAGTGAGTCCAGTGTGGATCTGAGAGCAGTAATCTCTTTCAGTAGCATGGGAGAGGGAGTTTTAAAGTATGCCTCCTCAGGGATAAAGGAGAAAAAGGACTTAAACTCAGTTCTGAAGTAAGATATGAATGAGAAGTCTTTCAAAATGGTTGCAATTAGTCTCCAATATCTAGTCTGTCCACAGCCACCTTTCAATTGAAAAAATAATGTAACTCTAGCATGATCTGCAGTGTTTCCCCTAGGTTTACAGCTTTGGGGCGGGGGGAGTTGGCGGGGGGCGGGGCGACAGACGGACACGGTCAAAACCTGTCACCCGGTGGTGACTGGACTTTTGCTGCTTGTCAGGGGCAGGGCGTGCAGCATTTGGGCTCTTTTCTGCACTTTGACTCGGAGCAGGAGAGCTACTCTGGCTGCTACTCGCAGGAGAGCGAGTGTTGCCATCTTCACCACCCTGGGAGCGTTTAAAAAACGCAGATATTTTTGTCTGTTTTTCAGGTAGTTGATGCGACATATTCTCCGACGCGCCCTCTCTGTCCGCTGGTGGGAGTGTACTGCTCACCTGTTTGCGCGCACGTGTCTCTGTGTGTGTGTGTGTGTGTGTGTGCGCGCGGCGGAGTTCCGCCCCGATACAGAGCAGAGGAGAATTGTAAACGCGCAAACATGTAGAGACAGAAATGACGTGCCGTCGTGTAAATAAGATAAATAACATAAGGCTATTTAGTTTGTTTAATAAACGAACAAGGTATAGACCTGTTCTATAGGAAAGGTAACCTTAAATGACTTCTGTTGTGATCTGGCGCTATATAGAAAATAAAATTAAATAAAATTAATTAAAATTAACTTGACCTTCTAGGGGGGGCGGGGGGTGCCGTTGGGGGGGCGGGGGAAACCCCCGAATATAATGGCAGGGGAAACACTGATCTGATAGTCATATTGAGAATGTAGTTATATCAACTACAGAATGCAGTGAAATCTTAGGAATAAAAAAAATAATCAATCATTGTGTGACACCTATGGGGAGCTGAACAGAAGGTAAATTCTTTGCCAAGAGGGTGGAAAAATCTCCAAACATCAACAAAACCCAGATAACTGCAAATGGCCTTTAAAGATTTTGTTTAGAAGATACAGTTTAATTCTCCCCCTACTATAATATTCTCAGTATTAATCTCTCAAAACTCCACAAATACTTTAGTGAGAATGGATAAGCTGGAGGACAATAAATGTTCATTATAGAATTCCCTGCCCTTGAAGAGTACCTTTAATCATGATATATCAACCATATTTATCTTTTACATAGGCTTCTAATTGGAAGAGTAAGCCCTTTCTCAATATTGCTATGCCCCTGCTCCTAGATGAGAACAATGAAAAAAGGTTTCTTGCAGAAGTGCAATATCGATCTTTTCTTTTTTCAAATAACATGTACTTTTAGTGGGACTATGGAACCCACTGACATTCCATGTGCATAGCCTCAACTGATTACCCACCATAATGTTCTAGGCTAACATGATGCATGTAAATCCTGATTTAACAAGGGACAATCTTCCGCCACCCTCTGAATCAGTATGTATGCCAATTTCTGAACAAGTTACTGAGTTGACAAAAGAAAAAAGAACTTGAAAAACAAAACACAACTTTGAAACTACCAACACAACCAAACAACAATTGGAGTAAACCCTGATACCTTAATTACAAGGGATTCCAATCTTCTCCCCTAATTTTCTTTAATTTAATTTTCTTCTCCTTCAGCCGTGCTTTCACCTCATCAAAAGCCTTTCGTTTCTTTATCAATGCTGATGAAAAGTCACTGAAGTAGACATTGGGTGAACGCTCAGGTGGGATGTGACGAGCTGCATCCATAACTTGCTGTTTATCAGTAAAGTTGTGAAACTTACTCACTGGTCTGGGACGTCGATTTGGTCCTGCTTTTGGTGCAAGAGACTGATGAGCCCGTTCCAGCTTAATGCGCCAAGCTTTAGTGGTTAGTTGGAGGTAATCTGGAATCCACTTTTCAAAGAATTTTCCTGGTTCCAAGCCCTCCATCACTTCTAGTAGGCCCACCACTTGCAAGTTGCATCTGCGCCATCGGTTTTCCGGTTCGTCCATGCACTCTGCTATATCTGTTTCTCTAAAGCTGTTATTTTTGCCTCCATGGATGTAAATTAAGATTCAACTTTTATTGTCATTGTGCAGAGTACTACAGAGCCAATAAAATGCAGTTTTTCACATATCCCAGCTTGCTATGATACTGGGGTCAGCCATGATATGGCGCCCCTGGAGCAGATGTGGTTAAGGGCCTTGCTCAAGGGCCCAACAGCAGCAGCTTGACAGTGCTGGGGCTTGAACCCCTGACCTTCCAATCAGGAACCCAGAGCCTTAACTACAGAGCCACCACTGCCCCATCTCTACCATGGTAATCCTCTCTTCCACTTGACTAATGCACTGGCCCATTGCCTGTAGCTGTGTTGTTTGGACATGAATTGGATCCAGAATTATGCCAGTTTTAGCGTCTATAACACTCACGATATTTTCAGTCATCTTTTCCACTGCTTGTATAAAGTTCAGTTCCAATTTGGCAAAAGTGTTGGAGCAAGTATCCTTGTTAGATTGCACACCCTGTACAATCACCGGTGTCAGTGTTTTCGTCAAATTTTTTGCTCTCCTGGGCTTACTACTGGACGCTTTGGAAAAGTAATCTTCCAGACTCATAATAAAACTGTTCTCGTTCAAATATCAGCCCAACTGTTAAACCAACACACAATTTAACATCTAAAAAAAATAATAAATAAAAAAAATTTAAAAAACAGATATTGCCAGAGCTCGAGTTACATCTGACCCGAAAACTCCACAAATACTTTAGTAAGAATGGATAAGCTGGAGGACAATAAATGTTCATTATAGAATTCCCTGCCCTTGAAGAGTACCTTTAATCATGATATATAAACTGTTCTCTTTCAAATATCAGCCCAACTGTTAAACCAACGCACAATTTAACATCTAAAAAAATAAATTAAAATATAATTTAAAAAAAACCACAGATATTGCCAGACCTCTATGATGCCATCTTCCCTCCTCCTGTTAGGAGCCGGTTTAACAAACACAGTGGTAAAAGTCACTCTGCCTAAAGATATCCAAAAGCTTTTTAGCTAAGGTGATTTCCTCACACAGTGATTGTCATGATTTGACGACGTTTTTGATTAACTATATGCCATAGTGAAATAGATATAAGCCTATTCAATTTAGTTTGTAATCAGATAGCAGCTGTCAAAATGTCTGTGATAGTCATGGGCCACCACATTAGCAAAGCAGAGAAGAGCATTTACACACAAGTTTTAAAATATTTTTAAAAAATAGTTTCAAAGATATGACCTAATAACCTAAAAAGACATTTAAAATAGAAATTTCCTATTTTTGTGCTTATTAATGATTTAATTAATTAGCAATTATTTCTCCACCAATGTTATCATGAACAGAGATCAGTTTTCGCAAGCCACCACACACGCACACGCACCATCTAGGGGAAAGCCTTCCCAGAAGAGTAGAGGCTGTTACAGCAGCAAAGGGACCAACTCCACATCAGTACCCAAGGGCTTAAAATGGATATTCAACAAGCACATATGAGGTCATACAGCCAGTAGGAACACCTGTACCCCTGCTCATTCATGCAATGCATTCATGCAATCAATGCACTGAAAGGCATAAAATCATGCAGATCCTGGTCAAAAGCTTCAGGTAATATTCACATCAAATCAAAATGGAGAAAAATGTGATCTCAGTGACTTTGACCATGGCATGGTTACTGTGGCCAAATGCCAAACCACCGATCTGGGATTTTCATTTTCCCTCCCATGTGTTCTCCCTCTTGCGTGTTTCAGTAAGGAATGTATGAGCACCTCAATGGGCTAAAAAGCCCTGAACTGAGTTTAAGTTCACTGTTAAGCCACTTGTGGCAAGCAGTGAAAGAGAATAAAACTGCCAAGAAAAGACAAAACTGACCTGGGTTATTGGAGTTCTGGCCAAGCAAAATTGTTACAGCAAAATTTTTCACATCTTCAACCACAGAACTGCCGCTCACTGGATTTTTGGGGACTTTCATACCTTTCTGTGTAAACTCTAGAGACTTTTGCATAAAAACTACCTGAGTAAACTCAAAATACATTTTTTTAAATGATCATTTCATTTACTGAAGGAATTCATTTACTGTTATCCAACACCAACTGTCACTGTGTGTAAAAGTAATTGTCCCCTTAGTTACTCAATCAACCAACCAACCAAATTTAATTAATAACAAATTTAATTGGCAAGTCAATTGGAGCATCTATTCGGTTCACTTAAGAAGTAATTTTTAAAACAATAGATTAGAGTCAGGTTTATTTCAGCTTAATTCACTATATCAGAATTCCAGTGTGTCAAATTTTACATACACCAAGTTGACTTGGACTACAAATCTTGGGACCACACATACACTGCATCATTCAGGAAGGAGGCACAAATGAACTCCCAGTGGTACAAATTAACTACCAGTGGTCTCAAAGGCTCAACTGAACCCCAAGACAACAACTGGAACTGGTGAAGCAATTGGAAGCATCAAGTACCAAAAATGTATATCCACCATTAAGAGTCCTGCATCGCTATGGCCTGAAAGGCAGAGAAGAAGCCCCTACTCTAAGACCCATATTAAAAAGCCAGACTGAAGTTTGTAGGTTCACCGGGAAAAACACCAATCCTTCTGGAGGACAAAACTGAACTGTTTGGTCATAATGATCAGCGCTGTGTATGGAAGACAAATGGTGAGGGTTTTAATCCAAAGAACATCATTCCAGCTGTGAAACATGGGGGTGACTGAATCATAGTATGGGAGTGTTTTGCTGGAAAAGGAACTGGTGATCTTCAAAAAATAGATGGAATCATGAGGAATTAAAAGTAATTAAAAGGCAATGCCACCAAATACCTAACTAAGTGTATAGTCATTGGAAAAAGAAAGCACGCCCTCCTTCAAGTCTATGTTTTTATTTATCAGGGCCTAAATAACAATTGTGTGGACCTCATCAACTTCTATAAACAAATAAATAACCTCAGATGACAACAAAATAACACAATATATTTCAATATGTAGCCATTTTTCAAAAAGGAAACCAACATTCAGAAACCAGGTGGGGGAAAAATAAGTACATCCTATATGTAGAACCACCTTTAGCAACAATAACATGAAGTAAACATTTTGTGTAGGAGTTCATTAGTCTCTCACATCGTTCTGGAGAAATTCTGGCCCACTCTTCTTTACAACATTGCGTCAGTTCATTGATGTTTGAGGGCATTCGTTTATGCACAGCTCTCTTAAGATCCTGCCACAGCATCTCAATGGGGTTGAGGTCTGGACTTTGACTTAGCCATTCCATCACCTTGATTTTTTTCTTCTTTAGCCATTCAGATGTCAATTTGCTGGTGTGCTTGGGATCATTGTCCTGTTGTATGACCCAATTTCGGCTTCTTAAGCTGCTAGACAGTTGGTCTCGCATTTGTCTCAAGAATATTCTGATATAAAGTGGAGTTCTTCATTGTCTCAATGTAAGTTTCCCAGGTCCTGTGACTGCAAAACAGGCCCAAATCATCACCCCTTCACCACCATGCTTAACAGTTGGTATGAGGTTGTAAAGGATCCCTTATGTGGGGGAATGCAGAGATGGGAGGCAGGCTGGGTTTGAGCCCACAAAACGGCTTTTACTTTTATTTTCCCTTTTTTCTGACTAGCTTTTCAGCGGCACAGTTTTAATCTCCCAAAGATGAACACACACACACACTCCCAGAGTTCTCTTCTCTCGAGGTGCTTTTTCTGTCCTCTTTATCCTTGCCACCGCTCACTGCAACACAGAACATTCAGTAATGGAATTCTTCGCAGGTGTGCATTCCTTAACACTCACCTTCTCCGACTCCACCCCCCCCATTCACAAACCGGCGCTTGAGCACTCCCCTGTTTACGCATACCCCCATTGCCTGACTCGGGCCGGGGAGCTGTCCGGCCTGCCGCCGACTCCCCCCCCGCCGAGAGAGGAAATCCGCCACAGCCATCTGCGCCCCCGGCCTGCGCACCACCTCTTCTTTCATGCGGTGGAGCCACTGGAGCAGGGCATGGTCTGAACAGAGGGTGAAGGCCCATCCCAACAGGTAGTACCGGAGGGTGAGGACCACCCATTTGATTGCCAGACACTCCTTTTCTATGGCGCTGTACTTAGCCTCCCACATGGAGAGTTTGTGGCTAATTTATAGCACAGGGTGCTCCTCCCCATCCACCACCTGGGACAACATGGCCTCAACCCCCTGTCTAATGTGTCCGTCTGTCAAACAAAAGGGAGAGAGAAGTCAGGAGAATGTAAAAGTGGTCAGCTACAAAGTGCAGCTTTTACCTGCATAAAAGCCTGCAGGCTCGGCTCCAGCTACTGGACGATAATAGCCAGCCAGCCAGCCCCAGGAACTCTCTTACCTCCTTTTTGGTCTTGGGTCTTGGGCAGGCCGCAATTGCTGCGGTCTTATCAATTTGGGGACACACCTGCCCATCACCCAAGTGGAAGCCCAGATACCGTACTTCCACCCACCCAATTGCACACTTTTTTGGATTTGCTGTGAGTCCTGACCATCTCAATTAACTCAGGACAGCCCTTAGATGTTTTAAATGCTGCTGCCAATCATTACTATAAATGATAAATGTCCTCGAGGTATGTGGCGGCATATGCATTGTGCGGGCAGAGGACTCTGTCCATGAGTTGTTGGTGGTAAATCTGTCGCGCCCCGCTTCTATCCATTCGCCTGACCTCATAGTCAACATCCCTAACTCGCTGTGTGATCTCAAAGGGCCCTTTCCACTTGGCAAGTAATTCAGAGCTCAATGTGGGCAGTAAAATGAGCACGAAATCGCCCGGTGTGAATTCCCTTAGCCGAGTACCCATTATACACCCGGACTTGCCGTTCTTGACGCAAATTCATCTGTGTTATGTGACTTAAGGTGTGGAGTTTTGCTCTCAGGTCATGAAAGTATTGGATTTCACTTTTACTATTAAAAGGTCCCTCCTCCCAGTGTTCCTTAATGATGTCGAGGACACCAGGAGGCTTCCGCCAGTATAATAATTCAACAGGGGAAAACCCTCTCGGACTGCAAATAACAAGGGCTCTATCCATTTATCCCAATTCCGTGCATCACTGTGAACGAACTTTCAAATCATGTTTTTAAGCCTGCGATTAGACACTGGTTCAAATTGATTTAATGCCCCGCAATTCATACGGTTCGCATAGTGTTCGTGACATAAATGTAGTGCCCTGATCGGTCAGGATCTCTTTCGGGATCCTGACCCAGGAGATAATGCGGAAGAGTGCATCCGCCACCCTATGTGCTGAGATGGAGCGGAGCAGCACTGCTCTCTCTCTCTCAAGGCGCTCTTTTCTGTCCTCTTTATCCTTGCCACCGCTCACTGCAACACAGAACATTCATTAATGGAAGAGGAGAAAGGCTGAAAATTTAACTCAATGGTGGGAGGTGGGGAAGACACATATAAGAGTATTTTCTCAAAACTGCACATGTAACACCACAGCAATGATAAAGAGCAACATCAATACATTAGAATATGACAGTAAGAACCCAGAGAAATGATAGGATCTAACATATCGAATGTAGCTAATGAGCTAAGTACTAAAAGACAGGCGTTAAGATCATTTTCACAGGAAAGGGTTAAAGGTGCACTTATAAGGGCCAGGACTGCACCCATCAAAGAAATGGATGCTCCTACCTAATACTTTTTTTCTTGAGAGAAATACAGCAAAGCGTAAACAAATGTTTCAACTCCGAAAGTAAAATGGCACTCCAACCGCCGACCCACGGGAAATTTAAAGAGCTGGGAGCCAGTATTACTGATGTCTCTAGATTACAAGATACTATCAAAGTGTCTTGCCAACAGACTCAAAAACTACCTGGACGTTCTTGTTGAAAAAGAACAAACATACTGTTTACAAGAACACACTTTCATGGACAATCTGTTTTTAATAAGAGATAGGCATGAGTACCTTTTTCATGTTTTAAGTGATTTTGGATTTGGAGGGAATTTTATTGCAATGATAAAACTGCTGTACACAGGGGCTTCAGTAATGCTAAAGATGAGAGATGGCACAAGTTACCCATCAACTGTGAAAAGAGGAATGAGACAAGGATGTCCCAGCTATACAGCCTTGTTATAGAGCCACTGCTGCGTCAGATAAAAAATAAAATCAAGGGCTTTATTGTACCAGGAGTTCCTACTAGGATAAGCTGCACTGTGTCTGTCTATGCCAATTACCATGGTCAGGAGGACAACGTTAAACGTGGGGAGAGTTTAAACCTTTATGAGAAAGCCTCCTCAGCCAAAGTTAACTGGATAAAGAGTGAAGGGCTCATTGTGGGCCAGTGAGACAGGGCAGAACCTCCTCATCTTCCTGGTGGTATGCAGTGGGGAAGGGAAGGCATGAAAGTACTCAGTGTAGTACTCCCAGCAGAGGAACTGGGAGGGTGTGCTGGATAAGGTGTAAGCTAATTAGTCTAAATGGAACTGGCTACAATGTGAGCTGTCCTACAGAGGGAGAGTCACAAAGTTCTCTTCATTGTGGAGTGTGGGAGGAGTTTTATGTGATGTGGGAGAAGATGGGCAGTTGGTTTTAATGTTTTGAACCCTGGGGTTTTATTCCTTTTTTATTGTGAGGTTTTATTTATTCTATTATTTATTAACAATTCGAAGAATATTTAAGACTTAAATGATTAAAATTGTTTTTTAAACCTGTTATTTATTGTTCTATAATTATTTAACAGGAAAACCAATGTAAAGGGCCAAAAGATTCAATAAAGTAGTAATAAACCTCTCTCTCTCTCTCAAAAAAACAAAAAAACAAAAACAAAAACAAAAAAAACCATGCAGCCTCTCATTTTACTGAGAAACCATAAAATGTAAACTTCTCTGAACTGAAGACTTTCCTGAGCTGGGAAATTTTGACTGTTACAAGCATTCAATCGCATTGTATGATAATTATTAATAATGTGTGCATGTAAACCAGGAGTGGCTTGTGACCATAGACTTTGGGGCAAGACAATAATAATAACATAGGCTCAAACAAAATTAAGTCGACTATCACACTTGACTTATGCAACAGGCATACTGCATAAGTAACCCTGCAGTTGAAAGTCGACAACATACAGCTTAGCAGCTCATTTTAAGCAGTCTGAGACATACCTTCGCTTGATACAGCAGGTGTTTTTCCCTTTGCCAGCAAACACACACACACACACACACACACACAAAAGACAAACTAGTCGAATGAAATTCTACAACAAAAAGGAAATGTGCAACATCTTGACCATTCAATATTAAACTTAACTATTCAGCTAAATTTAAACAAATTTGTGATACTGACCATGTTAACTCCTTTGTACAAAAGGTCAGATTTTCCATGAGTCTTATCCCATTGAAGCATGTGGCTTTTGATTCAACATGGATCATCAGGTTTTAAACAAACTTGTGGAGTCTGTGTCAGCTCAAGTGTACATTGTCACGGGAGCAAAAATGGGATATACCAAATACCAAGAAATTCTGAAATTAAATATTTCTAAGTAAATATATTAAGTAAAATAAGTACATATTTCTACAATTTTATTTTTCACTCAAGTTATTGCTGAGATCATTTGTAATGAAAACCTTTGTGTTAAATTGAAAAAGAATGCCAAGCTGAAGCATTTTCTCTAGTGGTCTCAGACTTTTGGCCATTACACTGCTATACTATAATTTCTGTTTCGTTCTCACTCCTTCACTGCAAGTAAAAGAATGGTGCATATTAGGTGATGTTAACATGTAGGCTTATTCAGCCATCTTATATGTAGCAAGTAATGTATACAAACTTTGCTTCTATAATGCTGGCACTCCAATAAAGCAAAATAATAAAATTAAAAAATGGTGCGATCAATCACCTTTAGGTGACATTGCAATGAAACTGAAGCTCCAAACGTAAGAGCGTTTCATTTAAACACATTCAAGTGGGCTTGACAGGAACAAACTGGGCTTATATTGAACAGCTACAATATGCCAAATGCCGTAAATGTAACATAAAATGTACAGGACTGCTGCCCAATGACCTGCTCAAATGAGACGATTTATGTACAATATTATGTTCAATAATTACGAACCAAAATTGCTTACAACATGATAGTTAGAACACACGATAGTTAAAAACCCGATTTCCTTTTTTTTTTATCTGTTTCAAATTCACGATTGCCGGTCTGTTGATGTAGCGATATAGGCGCGCGCATTCCCGAGACGGGGAGGCATTTGATGGCATGGCCCGCAAAACAGAGCACAACAAATGGACGTCACCAGAAGGGTGTCCGTAGAAATGTTACCATGTGAAAAATTTTCCCACACAAATGACCACAGTATTGTGGTAAACATGTCCCAAAGAACACACCACATCCAACATACTATACTGCTGTTCGAAAAGGTTAGCCTAGTACTTAACAAATGTAGGATTCTAAATTAGATATATAACGGTTTTTAGATAAATCGTATTCCTCCACTCCGAATAGAGCACGTATGTACCTTGCTACCCGCCGTCGTCTTCACGCAATTAGAAACATTTGAACCTAAATTACATGGGATAGTGGAGTGCATTTCTCAGAATTTCCAATAATCATTGCAGGAGTCAAACACCGTGTACGTCATTGGGCTGCTCTTACTAGCGCTTCACTATTTTGTTCACTAATGTTACGGTTTACGCAAAAGCTCTTACACGTCTGTAGATAATTGAACCTACTGTATATGATCTTTCCACAAAGACAGTCTCCTTCCTTCCCCTTCGTCTTGGAGCTGGTGGCAACTGGCAAATAAAGTGAATACTAATAGTCAGTCTGATACTGTAGTGTGAAACTGCCCCCATTTAGAGACTGTCTTCCGGTTGCATTAGGCACGACATGTCAAACCAAAAGCTCTCTTTCCCTACAAATAAAAATAGAAGATGCGTTACGGAACATTTCTAACATTAACGCTATTAATTCTGTTAATTTAGAATTAACTTCTACTTCCAATTTATACCCCCAAGGCACACTCCCAGTGAATTTAGCACAATGACTGTATGTAAGAAAGAAAAGATGTAGATGAGATGCAGACTACCAACGTCTAGCGTGTGTTTAAAGCCACTTTTTAATGTGTCTATAATAAATTTTTATTTTGTTTTAATTTGTTTTACTTTATTGTTCAGTTAATTTCCCATACAGAAATCTGATATATGGCCATATGTGTATGTATATATATATATATATATATATATATACACTGCTCAAAAAAATTAAAGGAACACTTTGAAAACATATCAGATCTCAATGGGGAAAAATATCATGCTGGATATCTATACTGATATGGACTGGGTAATGTGCTAGGAATGAAAGGATGCCACTTCGTTTGATGGAAATGAAAATTATCAACCTACAGAGGGCTGAATTCAAAGACACCCCGAAAATCAAAGTAAAAAAATGATGCAGCAGGCTAGTCCATTTTGCTGAAATTTCATTGCAGCAACTCAAAATGGTACTCAGTAGTTTGTATGGCCCCCACGTGCTTGTATGCATGCCTGACAACGTCAGGGCATGCTCCTAATGAGACGACGGATGGTGTCCTGGGGTATTTCCTCCCAGATCTGGACCAGGGCATCACTGAGCTCCTGGACAGTCAGAGGTGCTACCTGGCGGCGTCGGATGGACCGAAACATAATGTCCCAGAGGTGTTCTATTGGATTTAGGTCAGGCGAGCGTGGGGGCCATTCAATGGTATCAATTCCTTCATCCTCCAGGAACTTCCTGAATACTCTCGCCACATGAGGCGAGGCATTGTCGTGCACCAGGAGGAACCCAGGACCCACTGCACCAGCGTAGGGTCTGACAATGGGTCCAAGGATTTCATCCCGATATCTAATGGCAGTCAGGGTGCCATTGTCTAGCCTGTAGAGGTCTGTGCGTCCCTCCATGGATATGCCTCCCCAGACCATCACTGACCCACCACCAAACCGGTCATGCTGAACGATGTTACAGGCAGCATAATGTTCTCCACGGCTTCTCCAGACCCTTTCACGTCTGTCACATGTGCTCAGGGTGAACCTGCTCTCATCTG
>CM040460.1:12361041-12426847 GCA_022758105.1 Pangasianodon gigas | reverse complement strand
TCTAGCCTGTAGAGGTCTGTGCGTCCCTCCATGGATATGCCTCCCCAGACCATCACTGACCCACCACCAAACCGGTCATGCTGAACGATGTTACAGGCAGCATAATGTTCTCCACGGCTTCTCCAGACCCTTTCACGTCTGTCACATGTGCTCAGGGTGAACCTGCTCTCATCTGTGAAAAGCACAGGGCGCCAGTGGCTGACTGTGTATATATATATATATATATATATATATATATATATATATATATATATATATATATATATATATATATATATATATATACATATATACAGTACCAGTCAAAAGTTTGGACACACCTTCTCCTTCAGTGTTTTTTCTTTATTTTTATTATTTTCAACATTGTACATTAATACTTAAGACATCCAAACTATGAAAGAACACGTATGGAATTATGTGGTAAACAAAAAAGTGTTAAACAACCCAGAAAATGTTTTATATTTTAGATTGTCCAAAGTAGCAACATTTAGCTTTGATGACAGCTTGGCACACTCATGGCATTCTCTCATCAGATTCACGAGGTAGTTTGGAAGAATATTTCTGTGTATTATCAATATTATTTGTTAATCAGTATTATGTCAATCAGTATCTATGCAACAGTATTGTAATGTGATCTTGTGTTAAACCATGACCTTAATTCACCTCATGTATTCAAGCAAGTACCTAACTTTCAGAGTTTTACTCTTACACTACACTACTGAAGTGCATTGTTGAAGTTGTGATGAAGGTTAATGTTTTTTAAAAAATAAACTGCCTGAACTCTCGCCACGGTTAAAACTAAGATAAAGGGACAGTGAAATAATTGTGGCTCGAGGCAGGTGTGTGATTAAAAGAAAAAAAGAGAAAACTCCATCTAATGAGATCATTGTTTTAGAACTGTATAAAAGCATGAGCCACGACTGTGTAAATCAGATGCTCTGCAGACATCTCGGCTTTGTTGTTTGATTCAATAAAGTCTATTGATTTTTGACATCCAGAACCCCTTGTCTTTGAAAGTCTTTTTTCTTATTTTGAATTGAAGAGTTTTTGCCACGACATAATTCTTTGGTGTAGTCGGCAGGATTGGAAAGGAGCCAGGAGGGTCATGGCTGAGCTGACTGGTGGCGGACCGCACAAACAAGGCCGGCCAAATGAAGGTAAGCTTTTTTGCTTTTAGTTTAAGTTGTTTGTGTGGTTTGCTGCAGGTTGGCCTTGGGTGGTAAGGGCACTCTTTTAGGCTTCACCAAATGAAAGAACCAAATTAAGCAAGGGGTTTTTGATCTCGAAAAGTTGTAAACTTCATGCAGAATATATTGCTGTTGAGTGGGCCTTGATGGATAACAGTGATATATAAGTAAAGTAAAGAGTATAGAGTTAAAGAGTAAAAGAGTAAAGAGATAAAGAGTACAGAGCAAAGAGATAAGACAGCAAGAGAAGAGAGCACGCAGAAATCCTGTGGATACCGCTTCTCACATGTGGTTTGGTACGTAACATAGTGAGCCCTCATACTGCTATACTAGTGGAGTGGGACTAGGCAGAGTTTAGCGGTTGGCACTGCATCAAAACAGTGAACTCGCATGCTGCTGTGCTATCGGAGAGGTCTAGGCAGAGCTTAGCGATTGGCACTGCACGCGGAGGAGGTCTGTAATGGCAGGTCACGCAAGAGGCGTCTTGTATGTTATTTGTTAGTGTTTTCTGATGTCCTAAGTGTTGTCTTTGATTGGTTGGTCATTCTCTTATGTTGTTGTAATTAAAAGAATGATTAATAGCATTTATGCCTAAAAAACATCATCATAGAAAGAAGAAGAAAAGTAAATCAACTAAGCAAGAGCAGTTACAATCAATTATAAACATTTTCTGGAAACAAGAAGGTCCTAGTCCAGATTGTAGAATACATGTTCATTTGATCTCATGCAGAAAATTTGTACATCCTAGTATAGTAATAATAAAGGCTAAAACTCACGCAAAACTAGAAGATAAGAGAAATTGGTTTACAACCACTTTTAAGGTAATAGAGTTTCATTTGGGTGATAATATTATTTGGACAACCAATAGTGTTGAAGAAGCCAAGGGAATTAGAACACATTTTTGGAAAGAGAATCAATATGAGGATTTATTAGGGAGAAGATATCCTTTGACTCAAGAGAAGAAAAATTCACTGTTAAGAAGTATAACACAGTTTAGAAATCTAGAGGAAGTAAGCGAGGAGTGGCCTTATGCAGATTGGGAAGGAATAGTCGGAAGAAATTGGAAGGCATCTATCTTAGGTGACACATTAGAAGAGCTAGCTGAGTCAAATCAGTCGCATTGGGTAATAATACCATTGCCTGTAGATATTTACCTTGCCTGGGGAGAACTACAAGGTTTTGAAAGAGGCAAAGGAGTAACTGGGAGACAGTTGAACAACCCTGAAATTGAGGTGTCAGTGGTCTTAAGAAAAGTTATTTGGCTTTCAGCAAAAAGAACTACTGAGACACGTGAACCTAAGACCATAGAAGGGTTGACTTTAAGACAAATCTTAGTGACTTTTATTCCAGACTGTAATAGTGAACTGTCTCCAAGGAGGTTGGCAACAGGCAGAAGCAGAATACAGGGACCGATCATAGCATCCACACCTATAGAGTTGTTAAAAGCCAGATATCCCTTATGTAAAGAACTTATAGAGAAGTGCTCAAAGAAGTGGAGAAAGAGAACTAAAAATAAGAAAACACAGTGGCCAGAGTAGGGAACATTTGATGTGTCTCTGTGTGAGGAGATGGAAACATTGATAAAGAACTACAAAGCCAAAGACAAAAGTAAAGGGAGAGAGGAAAAGAGAGAGAAAGAACTGAAAGTAATTGCATACTTTAAAGCAGAAGGAGAAAATTCTTGGAAAAGCATGAAGCAGGCCAGAAAAATGCTGAAAAAGGATAATAAGAAGACAGAAGAAAAGATGAGAAAAATTTTCAGTGAACCACCTCCCGGTGCACCTCCAAAAAACCAGCTTCCAATAATTAAAGGAACAGTACAAGTTGAAGGGAAAATAGACATGCAGGAAGATGAAGATGGGGAACCTCCTACCAATTGCTCATCTTAAGCAGTCCGCAAGAGTACTGAAGGCAAAAAAACAATGCAGACAGAAGCCAAGGGAACAGGCTGTAGATAGTTATCCATTATATCCTGATGTAAGGGAATATCTTGAAGAAGAGGAGCAAAATCCCCCTGTAGATATCCCAGAAGAATGGGAGGAGTTGTTAACAGAGATGAAAAAATTGGAAGGAAGAGTAAGGACAACAATAGAACAGGCAGAAAAATACTTGGATGAAGTGGAGAAACTAAGCAAAAGAAGATATTCCACAGGCTCTAAAAAGTGCAGGGTGGGTGGGTGTAAGCGAGTTACAGGAAAGTTGTATTTGGAGGATGATGATGATGATGATGCAGAAACATGGTCACGAGGTGAAGACAGCTCAGACCAAGTGAACACTTACATGCACCACAAAGATATGACTGTCACTTTCACTTACCTATCCTGGTTAAGGGTGCTAGAGGGCACTATGTACCCTGGGCTACACAAGATCTCGATGGGCTGATTATCCTTCTCCCTGATATCCATGAAGGAGCTGGGAAGTGGATATCATTAAGAGAGTAAACAGTAAGAGTAGCAAGTCAGGTGTTACTAATGAAATGCATACAATTAGTTAATCATCAAGAAGTGTGACTACCACTGTAAAAGCAGAACTTATGGCAGTTTGTATCTATATCCTGTAAAGAAGAAAGGACATCAGCCATTACCTCAGAGAAGCAATTGTTGCTGCTCATCAATCTGGGAAGGGTTATAAGGCCATCACTAAACAATTTGTAATTCACCATTCTACAGTGAGAAGGATTGTTTACAAATGGAGAACCTTCAAGACAGTTTCCAATCTTAATAGGAGTGGGCGTCCCAGCAAATTTAGTCCAAGGTCAGACCGTTTAATGCTCAGAGATATAAAGAAAAACCCACAAGCTACATCATTTGACCTACATGCCTCTGTAAGCACATTAAATGTTTATGTTCATGACAGCACATCAGAAAAAGCCTAAACAATTATGGCTTTTACAGAAGGGTGGCTAGTATAAGTCCTTTCTGTCCAAAAGAATATGGCAGCATGACTTAAATTTGCAAAATTGCATGTGAACAAACCACAAAAGTTGTGGAACAATATCCTTTGTAAGAGACCAAGGTGTAGATGTTTGGTCATCATGCACAACTCCATGTTTGGTGAAAACCAAACACAGCACGTTACCACAAACACCTCATATTAATGGCTACAGAAGAAAAAAGTAAGGTGTTGGAATGGCCTTCAAAGTCAAAGTTTATGCACAGCTCTCAAAAAGAGAGCTGTGCATAAATGAATGCCTTCGCACATCAATGAACTGAAGCAATGTTGTAAAGAAGAGTGGGCAAGGCTTTGTCCAAACAATGTCAGAGACAATGTGGGTAAAATAGGTATTGGCCCAATGTGGGCTAGCCCAAAGTGGCCCCGAATGGTGTTCATGTGGGCATGGCAAAGTGCAGGCTGCCCTCAGCCAACCCGCTTTGGGCCAGTGTGGGTAAAATAGGTATTGGCCCATTGCAGGCTAACCTGCAGTGGTCCCGAATGGTGAATAAGCCTGCTTGTTAACATCACCTAATGTGCACCATTCCTTTACTTGCAGTGAAAGAGATCACAACAAAACAGAGAAAATATAGTAGCAATGTGGGTAAAGTAGGTGATGTCCCAATGCGGGCTAGCCCGCAGTGGTCCCGAATAGGATTTGTGTGTGAATGCCAAAGCGTGGGCTGTCCACAGACAACCCACGTTGGGCCATTTTGGGATATGTATGGGTTACCCTTGGCCCACAACTTGCCCATAAAGGCACTGTAGGCATTTTTGGTAGGACGTTATCTTCTTCTCGCAATGACACGTTATTTTCATTTTATATATAATGTACTGCTATATCGTTTTACTACATTGTAAAACATGAGGTCACCACAGATGACGAATTGGCACGATTCTTGGTAGTTTTTCCCCCTACAGTTGCATGTACGTTTACAGCATTAAACTGACGCCCTTAACCAGAGCGATACAGAGGAGAGAAAACACTTCAGAAATGCTTTTTAGTGACTTGGTTTATAATTAATCACGCAAGGTTTCTTTTCTTCCCAGCACGTTTAAAAAAGTTACCTCCGTGTTGTCCTCTATTTGTTACTCCTACAGTAAAATGTGGAACTCTTTGTTTCATTAGCTATAAGTAATGATTTGGTTCATGCAACACTGTCCCCCCAGTGGGCTCGCTGACCGCGCAAATAAGATCAGCTCAAACGAACGAAAACACCTTGACAGTGCTGCTCACACCCCAGTCCAGCAGGTGGCGGTGATATACAACATCGTTGGACCTCAACAGCATAAATTCAAAAGAAGAAGAAGGAGCAGTAGCAGCAGTAGAAGAAGAAGACGAAGACACATACAGACAGACAGACAGGGCAAGGCAGGGTAGGGTAGGTGTATACATTTTTTCCTGCATTTCCCACCCATTTAATTTAGTAGTTAGAAATGTGCATTATATTTTCTAAAGGACAACTGATTAAGAAACCCGTTTTTATGGAGCTGATTTTTGTGGAATGCTTTATATAACCTACATGAATGTCAAGCAAGGTCTTCTGAATTGCTGTCTATTTAGCTAGCTGTTTTTGATAAGCAAATGTAGTAAATCCTATGTTTGATTTTTAACATCGTTAAGTAGACAAAGAACTAGACCTATAATCAGTAGTTAGCTTTAAATGCAAAGTACGGCAGTTGTTTAATGTATTTTACGAACTGTTTTAGCAATTGTGTACTATTGCTAACGCAGATACTGTTTTTTTAAGCGTTTCTCAGGTCCTTAATAGTTAAAGGCACGATTTCAAAGTTTGGCCATCTTATGGTCCGTGCCGGATACAGGGAGATCAGGATCTAGTTAACTTGTTAGTCTATAAACACAGTTCTTTTAATGGTAAATGACGAACGCTAGCTAGCTAAATGAGACGTGCAGCCGCCATTTTGGAAATGCATATCGGTCGTTCCTGCTTTCCATGGATGGTTGCTGGCAGTATTCTTCAAACGACGAAGGAGAAAGCGTATAAACCAGTAGTGTATCATATCCCACAGAAAAAAACCCACTTTGGTTCTGGTTGGTTTATATATATATATATATATATATAAAATTACACACACACAAAGATGCACAAGGAGACTTTAGTACAAAGATTTCGTAATACATTTTCAGTTTAATTTTCACCACCAGCTTGTGTGTTTTTAAAAGGCTGATTAATGCTATGATAACCATGACATTACTATGTTACCATACGGTGTGAATTTACAACTGTAGCACCCCGACCTGGCCTCATGCATTATCTTGGTCTTAAATTCTGGAGTAATTTTAATTCAATTAAATTCAATTTTATTCGTACAGAGCTTTTAACAGTGGACATTGTCACAAAGCAGCTTTACAGAAATAAATAGATTCAAATTAAGTTTAAATCAAACAGACCTAAACTTATGTAGAATTTAAAGTTATTTTTTTCTGTGTGTTTATTTTTAAATTGTTACAAAAAGCTGATGCTCTTGCAATGTCTCTTGAAACAGCTCTCTTGATACAATGGGACGTCACTTTGGAGACTTGGCCAAGATAAGACACATAATTACTTACAGCATTTCACCCTTTGAGCAGAGGGCTTTCCCCCACTATTTTTCAAAGGGAATTCCCAATGTTTGGAGACGATTTACATCATCCATCTTCAAGATTGCACCTCGTAAGTACTTTACTACCTGGACTTAAATTTGGTTGTACAATTGTCTAATTTTTTTTTTGCACTGAATTACATAAATTCTTTAGCAAGCCCACCAAACAAGTGAACATGTGCTGCCCCAACTCATGTTTTGGTTGCTTGGAAACCCAGTTAGCTATGCAAAAAAATTGTAGTTAGTGTAATGTACCTAAAGAGTCTGAGTAGCTTTTAGACTTTTTTTCTTTCTTTTCTTTTTCTTTTTTTTTGCCCTTAACATTTATGCCCTTAATATTTAAGGCCTTAAGTATTAAATTTTCTTAAAATTCCATATACACAGTCTTAAATTATATGCTAAGAACATTCCTAAATGAACCCTCCATTGTCTTTTAAACCTAATCTCTGTTTATGGAATCTGTAGGTTATGCTTGATTATCATGGACAACAACAATTTCGTGTTTCCGGTCATTCATAAAATAAAGCCCATTTCATATGAAAAGCGACAGTGCACGTCATGTGGTGACTGTAAATTCCCATACTGACCATCTGATTATAAGCACATGTTGCCACTGTATATGCTGTGTAAGCTCCACAGTACACCAAGACTTTATTCCTGTGGTAGTTAGAGCCTTTCTGTTACTGTCCTGACATTTTAAGGAAGGGTCATATAAGTGGGTTTTTATATCTACTATGCCATCACTGCACGTTCTGGCCAGTCAGGTGCTCTAACACTTGAGCTAACGCTAGCTGCAGCTGACGAAATATTATATCTTGAGGGGTGACTCTCCAAACGGCATCTCTGTGGATGATGTGGCAAGATGTTAGATAGTTGTGGTAACATTTAAAGCGAAAAATATCTCAGAATATTTTTTAATTTCAAATCCATGCAACACTGTCACACTGTAGAGCCCAGGTGTAAAACTATGAGAAGTACTACAATTAAAGAAGCTAAGCTGAACAAGTTAACTTTAAATCTGGATTTAAAAGCATCTATTGAGCTGGCTTTCCTAAAGTTTAGGAATGATGTAAGAAACATCTTCCAGCTGTGTTTCAAGTGACTAGCGTTTAACCACTAGCCTACCTCATGTCTGAGACAAGATGAATTTGGAAAGTATTGAAGATTTTCCTAAACTCTGTTACTGATATCCCTGTTATATAAAAATTAAGTATAGAATGTTACGCAGGCCAACTTCTTAATAACATAGTCAATTTTACTTAGTCATGATGGAAATTAACGTGGCTTGTTGAAATAAGCCTGGCTTATCGAGTTAGCTTGCTTCATGGAATACCCCTCTGGTGTGTGTTTTTCTTGTCAGTGTGATTTTGTAAAATATTATCCCTTGCTTTAAACTTACATTTCTGAAACTTTTCATGTGAAAAAATATTCCACATTAAAAAAAAAAAAAAAAAAAGCTAAGATTTGCTCATGGAGAGTAAGTATAGACTATACATGGTTTTCTGCAACCATGCTTAAAGTGGTCCCTCTTGTTTATATAAAATATTTCACCATTTTGTAACCCTCTAATGGACAAAACACAATTTTGGTGGCCTTAGAGAACACTGTTGGATGTTGTTGCTAAATTCTGGAAAATGGCCAAAAATTATGGAAAGGGGTTTTTAAGCAACATTGTAGTTTTTCTACCAATAAAATACTTTGATCTTTACTTAAAGAAAACAAATACACTTTACCACTTACAGCATTTGGCAGACATTTACATTTATGTGCATTTTTTTTTCTTTCTATCCATATCTTGGCGTTTGCCTGAAAAGATCGGGTTTGGTAAGGAGCCAGTGTAACAAAACAGCAGTAATACGAGTCAGTGTGCCTAAAAACAGCGGCTGACAAAATGTCCATGATATTCCTGTGGTGTCACATCATTAAAACAGAAGAGCGCTTACACACAGTACAGACCACAGCAGACAGAAATGACGTTATATAGATATGTTTTAAAAATGCTTAAATAACCTTACAAAAAGATTATTGATAAGAAATTTAGCCAACAGTACTGACTTAATTAATCAGCAATTATTCCTCCACTGATGTTAGAGTGAAAAGTGTTGAGATGCAAACTGTATCTCTAGTTTTACAAGTTATGAAGAATACCTTCTACATAAAATATCTATAATAATCATAATGATGATGCATTTTCTTGGTGCTTCTTAGCTATTTTAATGATGAAATATTTTTGCAAGCGTATCTGCACGCACGCGCACACACACAAATTGCCATGTTCATTAGGAGTTACAGTGTTAATTGCATTGGATGCAGGATAGAGGGCAGGTCTGAATCACTGCACAATCAGCTCCAAAGCTTGGTAATTGTTATAACCAAGAGTAATAATCATTCTCCTGTTAATTGTGTGACGATGCATTAACTTGAAGCCTGAAGAAAAATTTAATAGCTTGCATGCTAAATATGCATAGTGTAGTTAACTTACCTTTAAATAATCTATTTGTCACAGTCAGTTAAATGTGTAACTCCGTCTTAATTTACTCTGAATTTGAATAAATTTATATACTCAAGAGAAGCAGCACTCAAAACACACACTATAACATTATAAAAAATGTTAAAGTAAGCACTTACTTAAAAAGGTCATCTAACTTTAAAAGGTCATATAAAGTCCTTATTCTTTTGAGTTCCCTCTAAGCATGTTGGGTACTACTGTCAAAAAAAAACAAAAAAAACATGCAGTGTAATGTGACATTGATTCCAAAGCTCTGTTCTGTTGTAATGCCTGTCAGGTGGATGGGATATATTGATAAGGGAGAATACTCAAGGAGTGTAAACAAATTTGTATATTTCTCATGAAAAGAAAGATGTACCAAAGATGTACCAGTTAGGTTCCACATGAACATATGCTGTTGGTCATGTTGACTAGAATTAATCATAGTATAGAATTAACATTAATCGGGTCCCTGGAAGACTAGTGCATGGGCCATGGCGCTCTCACTGCTGCGGCCCGGGTTCAATTCCCAGCCAGGGAACCGACCCCAGCCACTGGGGTTGCACACAACAGTGCCGGTCCCAAGCCCGGAAAAAACTGGGGAGGGTTGCGTCAGGACGGGCGTCTGGTGTAAAAACTGTGCCAAATCAAAATATGCGGACCAATGGTCCACTGTGGCGACCCCTAACGGGAGCAGCCGAAAGAAGAATTAACCTTAATCGTTACTCAGAATCATGTCAGTGTACTTGTGTTTAAGAAGTAATAATTTCTTTTTTGTTTCTGTCACAGCCATGATTTTGATGTACCTCACCTATACATGGGGCAATCATGTTCATGAGCAGAGCAAGAGGAAGAATGCTGCAGACTTTGAGAATGACGAGTGAACCAAGTCAATGTCTTTGTCTGTGTTCTGAATATGTAAATTTTAAATAAAAAGTATGGTATCAAGTGAAAAGCAGGGTTTGTGACTCATTTTTTTTATTGTAAATTATTTTTGTCCTAAGAACTTGAAATTGTACTTTTTTAAGGGTGGAGAGTGTATAACAATATCATCAAAGCTCCTAGGCTTACATAAGATACTGTGCTTATAATGTATGTATGAGCCAAATGTGGTCATGATTTCATGTTATGTATTTACTGTATGCATATTACAAAACTGCCATATAGAGTAATTGATAACTTTGGGTGCCATGATTATAATGTCACCCAAATAACCACAGTATAAGAACATCATTGAAATGGAGATTTAAACCACATCTCTATATACACTCACTATCCACTTTAAGTAACACTTGCACACCTTTACATTCATGCAGTTATCTAATCAGTCAATCATGCGACTGCAGCACTGTGCAAAATATCATACAGATGCAGGTCAAGAGCTTCAGTTAAACCAAACATCAGAATGAAGAAAAAGTGTGATTTCTGTGACTTAGATTGTGGCATGGATGTTGGTAACAGAAAGGCTGGTTTGGGTATTTGATACTGCTGATCTGGGAATTTCACACACATCTAGAGTTCTAGAGTTTACACAGAATGGTGGAGTGAGTGACAGTTCTGTGGGTGGAAATGCCTTGATGAGAGGTCAGAGGAAAACGGCCAGATTGGTTCGAGCTGCTAGGAAGGATATAGTGACTCAATCTCTCTTCACAACCGTAAACAGCTCTTTACAACAGCTCTCATAATGTTTCTGTCTGCTGTTGTTTTCCCTGGCCAACCTGTTCCATGTTTGGTTGTTAGTATACCAGTGGTCTCTCTATTTTTCAGGACATTCCAAATTGTTGTATTGGTTATGCCCATTGTGCAATGCATTGTGCTCTGATTGATTTTCCCTTTTTTTTCTCAGCTTCAAAATGGCTTGCTTTTCACCTGTACACAGCTTGCTGGTCTATATGTTGTTTTATCCTTTTTAATGACAAATGCAGACTTCACAGGTGAAATCCAGGGTTCAAACCAAGAGTAGACATTCAGAGCTAGTAACTGTTTAAAAAAAACAACAACAATCTAACAGGGCGCACCTGGGCAACAAGAAACACCTGTCAGTCACATATTCCAATATTTTTGATCACTTGAAAATGCATGGGTTCAAACAAAAGGTGCCATTAACAGTTGTTTAACGCATCTACATGTAAGTATCGGGAAATGAAAGCTGAAATTCTGATCGATCATGTCATGTTCATCTTTTGATCTCAAACCCAAATGTCTTTAGTATATAGCATAAACAAAAGAATTGGCCTTGCTGTACTTTTGGAGGGGTCTGTAGGCTCTTGTTGGGCTTGTTTCAGGACTTGTTTACTGTGTCAAAGACTTAACCTCTTCTCTGCAGTTATGTCTGAAGCAGATTAAGCTGCCTTTAATGTTAATTATGTTATATTTGTGACCATAAATTACATTGAGTATCTTTTTTCCAAATTATTTTTTCATTAATTTTTCAGTTTCCTCAAATCAGCATAATTCAATGACACTGAAAACTTCTTTTTAGACTTCCTTTATGATATCTAATCCACAAATACTGCACATATACACTCACAGAGCACTTTATTAGGAACACCTATACACCTACTCATTCATGCAACTATTTAATCAGCCAATCATGTGGCAGCAGTGTAATGCATAAAATCATGTACATATGGGGCAGCAGCGTCAGGTAGTGTTCACAAAAAGAAACCTATCAAAATGGGGAAAAAATGTGATCTCAGTGATTTTGATCATGGTATGATTGTTGGTGCCAGACAGGTTTGTTTGTTTGAATATTTCTATAACTGCTGATTTCCTGAACTCTCTCTAGAGTTTACTCAGAATGATACAGTAAAGAAAAAAACATCCAGTGAGTGGCAGTTCTGCAGACAGAAACACCTTGTTGATGAGAGAGGTCAGGTGAGGAAAACTCAGATAACCAGTCTGTACAATTGTGATGAGGAGAAAAGCATCTCAGAATGCACATGTCAAACCTTGAGGCAGATACAACAGCAGAAGACCACATTGGTTTCCACTTCTGTCAGCCAAGAACAAAAAGCTGAGGCTGCAGTGGGTTCAGGCTCACCAAAACTGGACAGTTGAAGACTGGAAAAACATAGCCCGGTTTGATGAATCTTGATTTCTGTTGAAGCACACAGATGGTAGGGTCAGAATTTGGTACCAGTAGCATGAATTAATGGACCCAACCTGCATTGTGTCAACAGTCCAGGCTGGTGGAGGTGGTGTAATGGTGTGGGGAATGTTTTCTTGGCAAACTTTGGTCCTGATAATACCAAACAATAATCGCTTGAATGCCAGAGCCTATGTGAGTATTGTTACTGACCATGTACATCTTCTAATGGCTATTTCCAGCATGCACCATGTCACAAAGCAAAAGTCAACTCAAACTGGTTTCATGAACTTGACAATGAGTCCAGTGCTCTTCAGTGGCCTTCCCGGTGACCGAATCTGAATCCAGTAGAACAACTATTAAAACTATTAAAAAGTATTAAAACTAGTGTCAGATCTATGCTTTAATTTTAAGAATAAAGATAAATATGTGCAGTTAATGATAAGAAACCGAGTGTTACCCCTCAAGGAAAACAAGTGAACGTATTTTCCCGCCCGAGCTAATTCTCCTTCCGTCCTCCATCTGAGTGGAGAGGAGGAATGGAGGAGCAGCAGCAGTTCATGGCTGTTGACCAGCTGGAACACTACTATGCATTTATAATGTCCATAATTTTTTTATCTATACATACAGTTTACAGTTCTGCAGTTTAATAAAAGTGAAATGTTTGAAAAGAGATGCAGTTAAGTTATAATGTAAGACAGCTAGCTAGCAGCTAACTGGTTATCCTTAAGATTAAATCTAACAATAATGAAAGCCGAGGTGCAGAGAATAGCTACTACTTTTTGAGTGAAATTTAACATTATAGTTGGCATACAGCTGAAGGTTTACGTCTTCCTGTGGGCTTTTTCCCCCCCTGAGAAAATATGTTAGCTTTTACAGATTAGTTCAGCCGAATGAAATGGACATTTAATCTTTTTTTGATGTAAAAAGACCTTCAGACGCTTAGCGGTAACGGCGTCGAAAGCGGAAAACGAGCGTCTGCGAGCTCCTAAACAACCACAGCAACTTAACGTTCTACAAAACGACATCATTTTAAATAAATAAGTGACAAATCCAACCAAGGGCGGACTGGGACCAAAAAGTGGCCCTGGACTTCTGGCCCAGAGCAGACCACCACACGCCACACATCACACTCATCACACCATATCATTGATGGTTAGACCAATTTTTAATACCACTTACTAACATAAAAATATAACACAATACAGAAACATAAATGCTATTTAAACATACTTATTAGATGTAACACTGAATAGATATCAAGTCATATTTGCAAAACAGGCAAACAGAAACAGAAGAACAGTGTGACAAAGAACATTTATAATATAAAACAATCAAGACAGCATATTAGCTAGTCAGAGGGCATCATCTGGGTGCAGTGTAGGAGAGCTGCACCACTCAGCTGTACAACTCAAGTTTATTGAGATGTGACATTAAACTCAACTATGATAATGTCTGCAGAGTTAAAGGCATCTTTTAGGAGCAGGTCAGCAGAGCTTCAGGAGGTAATTAGGAGGAGGAGAAGGTATATACATATGAGTATGTGTATGTGGATGAGAAAGTGTATATTTGAAAGAGTATGTGTACGAGAAAGAGAGTTTGTTTGTATGAGAGAGTGAGGCGCTGAATCATCACTGACTCTGCTGCCTGTCCCAGCCTCGCTGTCCTTGGCTGTAATGCAAGAGCTGTTAGCGCCTGCAGAAGTGCGATTTGCCTTCACGCCAAAGGCAAAATCTGTTACTTTAAACATTTCACAGCATCTGCCTTAAACTTTTTTCCATGGAGCTTTTCCGCTCCACATTCTCTTTTCCTCCCATTTTCATCCATGAAAATCAGTTTCAGTGTCTGTTTGAATCAAACGTGAAAGGGGGCGTGTTTCAATATTCGCAATGGAGCAGACCAAGGGGATGAGGGGGGCAGTAGATTAGAAGGATTTTGAGGGAGACGAACAACAAACCAACAAAGGCTCAAAAGGGAACCCATCCTCATCTGGGTGCAATGGACAGTGCAATTATAAATAAATCCCTTCTATTATTGTGTACTATATGGACAAATAGTGCATTGTGCAACCAGTAAATTCATCACAGTTTTCGCAAGAAGTCCAGTTGGTTAAAATCTATTCACTGTCCACTGATGGAGTCATGAGTACGAAGGTGCTCTTGGCAACTGCAGCTCCAAAGCCACTACAGCAATCGCAGTCCCAAGCCATTACAGTACAGCTCCCCATATGTGATCCCCAAGCCATCTCCACAGCCCCCAGGTGGCACCATCCCCAGCAATCCAAATGGTTCTTCAGGCCGTCCATATGGGGCCACCCCCAGCAGCAGCGAGCGAACTCAACCGATGAGAACTCCAACCAGAAGTAGGGCATCAGGATGGGTCAGGCAGGTCTGGGGAGCAGAAGGGGTCAGGATCACTGGCATCTCAGAAGTAGCATGTGTAGCTCGACAGAGAGTGAGGGAGAGAGAGAGATGGAGAGAGATGGAAAGATTGTTAGAGATATTGTTAGGGAGATAATTATTAGTATTATCGTTACTGTCATTAGGGCCCAAGCACTGAAAGTGCACAGAGGCACCTATTGTTATCCTAAGGATTATTATTATTTAATATTATTATTATTATTTTCAAGATTTCGGGGGCTTTTGGAGCCCTTAACATGCTCAAAAACTCATGAAATTGTGCACACGTCAGAGTCGTCGGCCATTAGGCCCGGGCAAAGGGTAGCACATGGGTGTGGTGGCGGGGCTCTGCAGCGCCCCTTTTACTGGTACATAAACTTGGTGCATATATATGGAACTCAGTACACGCATTGTTTTCATTGATATCTCGAATGGTTTTCATGGCGAAAAAAGGGAAACAGGAAGTGTCTCATATCTTCTGCATGCACTGAGTGATTTAGATGAAACTTTAGCTGTATGTTTGGATCAACCCACGTAAGACTGCCCTTACAACATACCTGGCCGTGTACTAAGAGATTGTGCTGCACAGCTGACGGATGTCCTAACAGATATCTTCAACACCTCACTGAGCCAAGCAGTCGTCCGCACGTGTCTCAAATTCACCACCATAATTCCAGTACCAAAGAAGTCACCTGTGTCCTGCCTGAATGACTATCGTCCCATAGCACTGACCCCAATCATGATGAAGTGCTTTGAGAGGTTAGTCATGCATCACATCAAGGAAGTGGCACAGCTGGCTGAATGGTGCGGTGTCAACAACCTGTCCCTCGATGTGAGTAAGACAAAGGAGGTTGTGATGGACTTCAGGAGAAACTCTGTTGACCAACCCCACTGACCATCGACGGCTCGGCCGTGGAGAGAGTCAGCAGCACTAAATTCCTGGGAGTGCACATTACAGAGGATCTCACCTGGACCACCAACATCACGTCACTCAACAAGAAGGCCCAACAGCACCTCCACTTTCTCCGCCAGCTGAAAAGAGCAAGTCTCCCTCCACCCATCCTCACCACTTTCTACAGGGGCACCATTGAGAGTGTGCTGACCAGCTGCATCACTGTCTGGTATGGAAATTGCAGTGCTGCTGACCGCAAGACCCTACAGCGGACAGTGAACACAGCTGCAAAGATCATCGGTGCCACTCCCCTCCATCCTGGACATTTTCCTTGCACGATGCTCCAGCAAGGCTACCAGCATCGTGAAGGACCCTACCCATCCCTCTCACAATCTCTTCCAGCTCCTGCCATCAGGTAGAAGGTACCAGAGTATCAAAGCTCACTCTGTCAGATTGCTCAACAGCTTTTTCCCCCAGGCTGTGAGAGCCCTCAACTTCAATCTCCCTGTCCCCCTCTGAAACCTCATCCACAACCCTACCTCCTGAAACCATGAACACCTCACCCCCTTCCCCCAACTCATGAAAAACTGACAATTTGTTTAAGTGCAATTCTGAGTGTGCTACGCACAGGTGAGTGGGCTATACATACCACCTGTAGTAACACACTCTTTTCTCTGAATGTACACTGAATACTTTTTATAGTATATATATATATATATATATATATATATATATATATATATATATATATAGTACACTTTTTATGTACAAAATATCTCTTTTGCACAATTTCATTTACAGTATCTATGTAAAGTTTTTGTACAGTCTCAGTTTGTGTATGTATACTCAACTTAATTGTTTTTCTTATACTTCTATTGTTGTATGTTCATATTTATGTTTAACTTGTATGTAGCACCGTGGTCCTGCGAGACACAACATTTCGTTCCACTATATGTCCACACATGTAGCAGAATGACAATAAAGCTCGACTTGACTTGACCTGGGGGTTGATCACATGGATGTGGCTATTGTGAGTCACAGTCATAGCACCACCAACTGGCAGCAGGAAGTGTGTGACTTACAACAGACTTTGCAATAATCTTCTTATATTTACCCGAATCGCCTCAAACTTTGTCAGAATAATGCCAAGATACGGCTGATGTAAAATTGTGAAAGGATTCTTGATATCTTAAATAGTGTTGCCATGGTAACGCATCAAATATTAATACTCTTTTCGGGTGTTTTTGAGGCTCTTAGCATGCTTAAAATTTCATGAATTTCGGCAGACACATTAGAGATGTTGGCCGTAAGGCGTAGGCAAAAGCTAAGACATGGGCATTGGGGGGGTTGGGGGGGGGGATTGGGATGCTCTGTAGTGCCTCCTTTTGACTAAAGTGGTGGGGTCAGTTTCACCTACAGTCACCAAACTCGGTACATACAGTATATTGTTCTCATCAAAATGATAGTCATTAGCTCCGCCCAACAGGAAGTAGGTAATTTTTGATTTAATGTGGATTTTTTGAAAATTGCAGGTCAAACTGGTGTTGTATGTTTGATCATGGGGGCTATGGTGCACTCCCTTAAATGCATGTGGGCACTACACATTACTTCACTAATGGCTAATAAGGATAACAACATTTATCTCTTGTCTTCTTCATGCATTATATCACCAAATATGAGCTGTATGTTTGGACATGGAAACTGTTGTAAAGCCTTAGACCTGGGCTTAACCTTACAGATCAGCACAAAACAAGTTACTCTACAGCATTCGCTTCACTATGCATTGTTGTCATACACCTACCGGGTGGTGATGACACTGTAGTGCTTGGGCCCATCATTGCTGCTTGCAGCTATATTCATTATTATTATTTTTTTATATTTCCGTAGCAGCAGGCTGGCAGACTTTGCTCAGCGGCCCACCAGGAAAACTCTCGGTGCTTCAGATGGCCATTTCGCCCCTGAATCCAACACACAACTCAGTATCTATGAGTACACAGGCAAAAAGTTTTTAGATTTACACTTTTACATTTAAAAAATGGTATAAAGCATTCAGCCACATAAAATTAGTTAAAAAAAAAAAAAAAAAAAAAAGTTAAGAAACTTTGATGCATTATAAAAGGGACATTTCAAATTGGTAGACAATCAACCCTAGTTGCATTAGTTCATAGTAACCTTCTCTATGCTCACAATAAAGGGGAAATAATTTTACTGTAGAACTGTACAAAGTAATTGCTCTTCAAAGTCACAAGATCTGTCAATATAACTGAGCCAGGAGGCTATTTTGATGCATTATAAAATGGACATTTCAAATTGGTAGACTATCAAACCCACTTAGCTCAGTTCACAGTGAACTACTCTATGTTCAATATAAAGATCAATTAATTTTACTATAGAATTTTAATGTAATTGCTCTTCAAAGTCACAAGATTTTTCAGTATAATTGAGCCAGGAGGCACTTTTTAATCCATTATTAAATGGACATTTCAAATTGGTAGATGATCAAACCCTGTTATATCTGTTCACAGTGAGCTACTCTAGGCTCACTATAAAGATGAGTTAATTGTACTGTAGAATTTTAAAGAAATTGCCCTTCAAAGTCACAAGATCTGTCAACATAATTGAACCAGGAGGCTATTGTGATGAATTATTAAACTGACATTTTAAATTGGTAGATGATCAACCCCATACAGCTCAGAATTAAAATGAATAAAATTTACTGTAGAATTTTTTTTGTAATAATTATCATTCAAATTCAGATCTGTCAATTTCAATAGAGCCAGGACACTATTTCAATTCATTATAAATTGAGTGATCCAAATTGGCAGATGATTAAACCCTCTCACATCAGTTTGCCGTGAGCTACACTATGCTGAAAAAAAGGTTAATTTTACTGTAGAACATTACTGTATTTTGCCTTTAAATTTAAAAGATCAGTCAATCGAAATGAGCCAAGTTTAATCTACTACAAAATGCTCTCTTCAAATTATTAACTATTATGCTGTAATAGGGGATTCAAAGTGGTGCATCAGGTAGCATTGGTACCTTACAGCAAAATAATAATAATAATAATAATAATAATAATAATAATAATAATAATAATAATAAAGTATCTAGTGCAGGAACCAGGAATACAATTATCTGTATTTGTATTTTCCACAGCTTTAATGAGAAAACTACAAATAAGAGGTGTAGCCTGCATTCCACTGATGTGTCTTTAGTGAAAACAAACAATTGACCAAAAAGATGTGGAAATGATTTTATTTAGGTGACTTTCTAACTTTGCCTTTGCATCTGCCTGCAAACATCATGTCGTGTAAGGAGCCAGTTTAACAGCATAGCAGTAAACACAGTGTCAGTCTGCCTAAAGATATCAAAAACCTTGCTCATTAAGTGTGATTTTATCATAATTTGAGCAAGATTTTAGGTAGTTACATGTCATAGCAAAATGGACATAAGCTTAATCAGTTCTGCTGGTAATCACATGGCAGCTACCAAAATGTCCTGCGTCATCACATCAAAACAGAGAAGTGTTTACACACTCTGTACGGATGACAGCGCACAAAGTTTTACAATGTTTAAATGGCTTGATAAGACATTAATTAGAAGAAATTTATTCAACAGAACTTAAATGAGTAAATCTAGCAGCAATTACACTATATGGCCAAAAGTATGTGGACACCTGACCATCACCCCCATATGTGGCCTTTCCCAAACTGCTTCAAACTACAAAGTTTGAAGCACATAGTTGCCTCGAGGGGTTTTTGTTTGTTGTAGATTTAAAATTTCCTTTCACTGGATCTCTGGGGCCTAGCCCAAACCTGTTCCAACATGACAAAGCCCCCATGCACAAAGTGAGGTCCATGGTGTGAAACACAGTGTGCAAAGGGTGGCACAGAGGAACGCGAGTGGTCTGCACAGAGCCTTGCCCTCAACCCCACTGATCCTGTTTGGGATGAATTGGAATGCTGACTGTGTGCAAGGCCTCCTCACCCAACACCAGTGCCCACCCTCGCTAATACTCTTGTGTGGGGCACGCTCCACAGGCCCCATATACACCTTCTCAGAAGAGTGGAAGTTATAACAGCAAAGGGGGACTAAATCTGGAATGGGATTTTCAAAAAGGACACTCGGGTGTGATTGGTCAGGTGTCCACATACTTTTGGCCATATATTGTGTTTCCCCACAGATGTTGGCATGAACAGAGTAAAGAGACGACGGAAAAAGGTACAAATGCCACTAGTGACTCTTACCTCAGGTGAAGAGACAGAGACAGTGACAGTGATGTGGATGATGCTGATAGTGAGAACTCATTTCAGTTCAATTATCTGCCTGTAGAATAAGATAATGATAATGTGAAGCTTGAAATATGTTAAAATGTCTAGAAATTTGTTTAATAATATTTTTTTATTTGGTTTCTTGTCGTCGGAACAATACGAAATACTAGATACATTTGACTATATTCAATTTCACCATCAATCCTCTGGGAAGGCTTTCCACAGGCTTTTTTTTTTTTTTTTTTTTAAAGCATGGCTGTAGGGATTTCACCATTCAACCACCTTCAAGGTCAGGCAGTGATTTTGGGCGGGGTGCTGGCGTTCTAATTCATCCCAGAAGTGTTCAGTGGGATTGAGTCCAGGGCTTTCTGCAGGCCACTCAAGTTCTTCCACACAAACCTTAGCTCTTTCAGTTGTTTGTTTTGGGGGGTTTCTCCCTTCAGTCTCCTCTTCAATAGGTGAAATGCATGCTCAATTGGGTTATGGTCTGGTGATTGACTTGCCAGTCCAAAACCTTCCACTTTTTTCCCCTGATGAAGTCCTTTGTTATGTTGGCATTGTGTTTTGGGTCACAGTCTTGCTGCATGATGAAGTTCCTCCCAATTAGTTTGGATGCATTTCAAATTTACAGACAGAATGTTTCTGTAGACTTCTGAATTCATTTTGCTGCTACCATCATGAGTTACATCATCAGCAAAGATTAATGAGTTTCAGAAGCAGCCATTCAAGCCCAAGACATGACACTACCTCCACCATGCTTGACCAGTGAGCTTGTATGTTTTGGATCATGAGTAGATCCTCTCTTTCCTCTCTTTTCACACTTTGGCCTTTCCACTTCGAAAATGGGTGGGTTCAAACAAAATGGTAACACATCTACATGTAAATCAAGTCAAGTCATGTGGCTTTATTATCATTTCAACCATATACAGCTAGTTAGTACACAGTGAAACGAAATGTTCCTCCGGGACCATGATGCTACATAAAACAACTCAGAACTACAAGAGACTACACATTACTACATAAAGCACACGTGCAAAACAGCACAAGACAGTACAATAACTACCAGAACAGGACAGTAGGCACAGTAAGAGACAGTGCAGCACTGACTAATACACAGTTCTAGTATGAAAGTGTCAGATATAAAAGTAGTGCAAAAGTATAACAATATAATAAATTGCTGTGAATGTAAAAATAACTCACTATGACATAGTATTTGGCAGATAAGCTTATTCTATATATGGACATAGCAGTTATTAGGGTAACAGCCAGGTAGAGAGTATAGTAATGACAAGAATTATATACATATATTTTTAGAAATACAGTAGCAGCAAAAATGCAGGTAGTAAATACAGAAATGTGCAAAAATTGCAAAGAGAGTGGGATGGTGTTCAGCTGAGTGTGTGTGTGTGTTTGTGTGTGTGTTGTCAGTCCAGTCTCGCGGTATTGAGGAGTCTGATGGCTTGGGGAAAGGCAGGAGGGTGAAGAGTTTGTGTGAGGGGTGCGTGGGGTCATCCACAATGCTGGTGGCTTTGCGGATGCAGCGTGTGGTGTAAATGTCTGTGATGGAGGGAAGAGGGACCCTGATGATCTTCTCAGCTGTCCTCACTACCCGCTGAAGGGCCTTGCGATCTGAGATGGTGCAATTTCCAAACCAGGCAGTGATGCAGCTGCTCAGGATGCTCTCAACAGTCCCTCTGTAGAACATGGTGAGGATGGGGGGTGGGAGATGGGCTTTCCTCAGCCTTCGCAGAAAGTAGAGACGCTGCTGGGCTTTCTTGGTTATGGAGCTGGTGTTGAGTGACCAGGTGAGGTTCTCCGCCAGGTGAACACCAAGGAATTTGCTGCTCTTGACGATCTCCACAGAGGAGCCGTCGATGTTCAGCGGAGAATGGTCGCTCCTTGCTCTCCTGAAGTCAACAACCATGTCTTTAGTTTTGTCCACATTCAGAGATAGGTTGTTGGCTCTGCACCAGTCCGTTAGCCGCTGCACCTCCTCTCTGTATGCTGACTCTTTGTTCTTGCTGATGAGACCCACCACGATCGTGTCATCAGCGAACTTGATGATGTGGTTCTAGCTGTGCATTGCTACACAGTCGTGAGTCAGCAGAGTGGACAGCAGTGGACTGAGCACACAGCCCTGGGGGGCCCCAGTGCTCAGTGTTGTGGTGTTGGAAATGCTGTTCCCCATCCTGACTGACTGAGGTCTCCCAGTCAGGAAATCCAGGATCCAGTTGCAGAGGGAGGTGTTCAGGCCCAGCAGGTTCAGCTTTCCAGTCAGGTGCTGAGGAATGATTGTGTTGAATGCTGAACTAAAGTCTATGAATAGCATTCGAATGTATGTGTCTTTTTTGTCCAGGTGGGTGTGGGCCAGATGGAGGGTGGTGGTGATGGCATCATCTGTTGAGCGGTTGGGGTGATACGCAAATTGCATGGGGTCCGGTGAGGGAGCATTAGGGTCTTGATGTGCCTCATGACGAGCCTCTCGAAGCACTTCATGATGATGGGTGTGAGTGCAATGGGACGGTAGTCATTGAGGACACTGAAGACTTCTTCGGCACAGGGATGACGGTAGCGGCCTTGAAGCATGTTGGAACGACGGTGCTGCTAAGGGAGGTGTTGAAGATGTCAGTGAAAACATCCACCAGCTGGTCTGCACATCCTCTGAGCACTCTGCCAGGAATGTTGTCTGGACCAGCAGCCTTCCGTTGGTTAACTCTGTGTAGAGTTTTCCTCACAGCAGCCGTGGTTAGACACAGCACCTGGTCGTTGGGAGGAGGGGTGGCCTTCCTTGCCGTCACGTCATTCAGCACCTCAAACTGGGCATAGAAGTTGTTCAGCACATCTGAAAGGGAGGCATCACTATCACAGGCAGGTGATGTTGTTCTGTAGTTGGTGATGGCCTGGATGCCCTGCCGCATGCGCCGCTTGTCGGCGCTGTCCTTGAAGTGGCTGTGGATTCTCCGTGTGTGTACGTGCTTTGCCTCACTGATGGCCCGGGAAAGTTTGGCCCTCGCTGTTCTTAGGGCTGCCTTGTTGCTTGCTCTGAAGGCGGCGTCTTGGGTCCTCAGCAGCGCATGCACCTCAGCAGTCATCCACGGCTTCTGGTTGGAGCGTGTGGTGATGATCTTGGGGACAGTGACATCAATGCACTCACTAATGCACTTGCAAGCTGGTCACTGATGCAGTGTATTCCTCAAAGTTGGTGAAGTTGCCGTTGGGTGCATCTTCCCTGTACAGCTTCTCTGTGAAAACAAACATGCAGTAGTCTCTAAACTCATGCCGCGTAGTTTGTTGGAGTCGGATGTGGTACAATTTATTGTCCAGGGAGCAGACACTGGAGGGCAGGATGGACGGGAGAGCCGGCCGGCTAGGGTCTGTTTTTAGCCTAGCACGGACCCCCACCCTCTTGCCACACTTCTGCTTCCTCTCACACCGCTTACAACGTCCCCTCCCCTGGCCACTGGCATCAGGCGACACAGAGGGCTGGAGGCCTGGTCCCCGCAGCAAGCAGAGATCGCGTAGCTTCTCCAGCAGATCATCATGCAGATCAGTTTTGCATGGTTTCTGTACTTTATTAGTGTCTGGCGATGGTAGACACGGACACCGATTGCTCCGATGTCCATGTGCCATTAAAAAGTCGAGCTAAGAACAAAAATAGCACCATTTTGGATCCGGAGCGGCCGGTAGCGTGCTATTGCTGCGCTGCCATCTTGGATCAATACCAGGAAATATCAGGAAGCTGAAATTCTGATCTATCATCTCATATTCATTTTTTGTTCTCAAACCAAATGTCTTCTGTGTATAACAAAAGAATTGGCCTTGCTCTTCCAAACTTTTTGGAGGGGACTGTATATGTGCCCATTCCAAAACCATTGGTATTAACATGGAGTTTGTCCCCGTTTTACTGTTATAACAGCCTCCACTCTTCTGGGAAGGCTTTCCACTAGATTTGGAATGTGGCTGTGGGGATATGTGCTCAGTCAGCCACAAGAGCATTAGTGAGGTCAGGCACTGATGTCAGATGAGAAAGCCTGGTGTGCAGTCAGGGTTCCAATTCATCCCAAAGCTGTTCAGTGGGGTTGGGTTCAGGGCTCGGGCCACTTGAGTTCTTCCACATCGACCTTGGCAAACCGTGTCACTGATTAACTAGGTCTGTCGTAAGATTATGAGTTATGTTACAAGAAATGAAAAGCAGTATCTTCCCAAGTGTGATGGATACCGTCCCATGCATTTGTTTGAAGATTGTGCCATGTGCATTTGTACATCACATGGCATTTGTGGAACAACCTGCATTTGTTTGTGGATTTCTGAAACTTTTCTCATTTTGAATTGTGTATTTCAATCCACAAATATGTACTGTATTACACTTAGAGCAGATATATGCTCAACCAATCAACAAGCGCCAGGGAGGTACTTCTGCAGCTTACGCTCTGAGTGGAGAAACGTCGGGCTACTTCTCATTCTTGCTAATTTAAAACCCGATATAAAGAAAAGAAAATGTTTCATCGTCTAACAAGGGCTGAGCATGAATAGGACTTCAGGAAGTGAGTAATTTAAGGGGCATATTGGCTGATCAATTAGATAGCATTCTTTTTTTTTTATTTTTTAAATAAACAGCATTAAATGGGCTACTTGCACTCATGGTGATGACATGAATGACAAGGAAATCTCATATATAAAGGAAATCTCAAAGTTTGCTTTAGTAATTTAATTAACATAAAACATAAACATAACATAAAAGATAAACATAAAATACTGAATGTATGCCAGCACCTTTGATCTGAACTGTTAAATACAGTGAGGGGAAATATGTATTTGGACACTTTTGTTTTTTATATACATTTCAATCCATATATCCACATCACATTTACCCACAATGCCTTTTGACTTTATACTTGTAAATATGAACAAGAAAGATATGTATTCATAAGCATAAAAAAATGTTTAAAAAACAAATTTGATAGGGAAAAACATGCAGACACTATATTTAAAAAATATAAGAACCAGCTACATAAAAATAAATCAAGTTCTAGATATAAATAGTGCAAAAAAGCATACAACCTAAACAAAAAGAAATTATTTAGCCATTTTTACTAATGGTTTGTCTAAGAAAAAGAAAGATAATATGGCGACAAGTGACAAATGCTGCTGTCAATGCTGTGTCAACTATAGTTGGGGGGGTGGGGGGTGGAATTGGACCCCACAAAAGAGACATACTGTAAGTACTACAGGAGAAGGGTCATGTACCACTTCAGTATTATCATTAGATGAAAAAAATTACAGCTATTATTGGTGAGACTTGCCTGAAAGGAATGCTGCAAAAAAATAATTTCTTTTTGTCATAGAAATCTCGAAGCTGTAATTGCCGAGAATGGCTTTGCAACAAATTACTAATGTTTGTAATTTGTGGTGTCTGAATACTTTTTTCCTTATCAGTTTTGTTTTTTAATCTTTGTATATGCTTATGAACACATACCTTTATGTTCAAAAGACAAAGGGCCTCACGTATTAAGCTGAATGTGAATGGATTTATTTGTAAATCATTCATACGAGCATTTACACAAGAAAGTTGGTATTCATGAAAGTCCCATAAATTCAGAAAAACCTCTGTATCCTACTCATGCTCTTGTGTAAATTGTGCGTAAATTTATGCATAAAAAGACTAATTATATAAACCTGACTTCAAATCATATAATTTGCATGGATTACTGCACTTTTATATATGGACTATACTGTCGAGTTTAAATTGCATATTGTTATTACGTCTACAGCATTTAGCAGACACCCTTATCCAGAGTGACTTATAGAAGTGCTTTGTATTCTCCATCAAAAACACATCCTCATGCTAGTTCACTAGGTCTGGGACTGAGAATATCAAGAAAATTCTGTGAACCCCAGTCATTTTATATTATTGACATTAATTAAAGAATATGAAAAATGAAGGTGAGCCAACACAAATCCATAGATTAAGGCAAATAAACCTAATAAAATCAGTGTTTCTGAAACTTTTGTAAATCCAGTGGAAATTTTTTGTTTGGGTTGGCTTATGCAAACATTTACACAACTTTTCTAAAAGATTGATAAATGAGGCCCATTACATGTATAATTTTGAAGTGGATAGATGCACTGTAAGTATATATTTTAACAGTTCCAGCATAAAATAATGTACATGGCAAACTACAGTTTAAGTGTGAACAAAACATAGACCTATGTTAATCAGTCATGATGTGAGCCAAAACATGTAAAAGTTTTTTTTTTTTTTCTTTTCAAAAATAGATCTGTCAGATGCGTCCTCCACCACAAACCACACCACTTTGTTCTGGCATGCAGTTCTGGAAGCCAGATGAAATAGATAAAGGCATTTTTAACATCAAGGAAATTAAAATTATTAGGAAATTATTTTCAAAGAAATAAATACTAAAATACCCACTAACTGAGTACATTACTTCATCAGGGCGATTGTGTTCAAATAAAACACACTTAAAAACATTGGATTATCCCATGTCTAAATTGCACTTCTGCAGCATTTCTTGCAGGGTCAGCCCATCTGGTCATCGGGCGTAGGCACATCTTCTAAAGGTATGTCATGTAGCATATGGTGTGGACCACACTAGATACTTTCACATTTTTATGAACCTACACCAAACTTGATCACTTGTGTTAAAAGCGTTAGTATTGGGAAAAGCCTAATTAACTTACTGAAAATTGTCATACCTTCTAGGTTTGTTCTGCAGTGTACCTCTTCTACCAGACAAACACAGCCAGTGGGTCAAGAAGCCTAATGCATGTTTCACTGCACTTTTAGTCTGCTTCTGGATTTGCCAGAAGTCATCAGCCAGGTGTTCAGGGCATAACCTGTCTCCTCAAAATTGGGTGAATTTATGGCTGTGCGTGTGCAATCTATTGTCCCAAATACATTTGAAAAACTGCAATGGTGTCAAAACCCCTCATTATTGTTGACTGGCACAGCATGGCAGTGGTTTGCTTACCTTGAGGGATGTTCATATCAGGTCACATGGAGGAGATCCACATCTGACACTCCACTGGTGTCCCAAAAGACTCTGGGCTTGGTCCTCTTTTGTTTCCCCTCTATACCCGCTCTCTCAGCGAGGTCATATACTCAAATGAGCAATTCCATGCAAATGTCAACCTTACCATTAAAAAATTTAAATTCTTACCAAAAGAACAAAACCATTTTTAAGTTGTCCATTTAGGTCTGTATTTTACTGCATTAATGTGCTGTAGTAGACGTTTTAAGGAAATTGCCATGTTTATCCACCACATATGAGATGTGCACCAATACTAAAATGACATTTTCAACCAGCCATTTTTCATGTTTTTCAAAAGAGGGTTCAAAAGACTTTTTTCCCCTTTATATTGACAATAAGCATTTTGCAGAAATATGGAGAGATATCTGAGAAATAAATACACTCACTTTGTCATAACAGTGATGCCTTTTCAATTTATAAGGGCTACATTTGGGAAGTCACAACGCTTCAGTGCTGTCACGTCTGTAACATTTTAAAGATTAAGTTTATATCATATAATAATTACTAATACAAATGTCTTGAAATGTTCTGTACAAAGCCAAATTATGTCCATGCTAATGATGATGAACAACTCATCTCCCTTCTTTTCTCTGAATAACCATAATAATGTGTTACGGACGTGACTGTTACAGCTGCTTCATATTACATCATATGCATATCAGTGGTGCACATTTGTTTAATAGGATGTTGCTGTTAGATGACTGACTTGTATTGCTGTGATGTGTTTCAGGCTTACTGTATATCGGAACATTTTAGAAATTAATTTCTAATAATGAGAACACCATGGGTGTTACAGATTGCTAGTGTTATCATTCTTACAGTATTTGAATAAATGAGAGAGAGAGAGAGAGAGAGAGAGAGAGATAGATGAACAGGTGTGCGTATATGTTTACTCAGCTGATCGCTTACCTCCTACCTTAAAGTCCATACCTCTCATTATGACATTTTCCCCCTTGCTCTCTTTCACGCACGCCCTCTGGTTAAGAAGAGTAATTGCTGAGGTGATTGCAGATCTTAAATTTTCGGATAGAATCTCCATTTAATTTGCACTAATTGGTAAGTCATTTGATATCATTTACATATATGTACATTTTACTTTTGAGAAAAGTGGCTAAATCACAGTATAAATCGGGGGGGCTACAGCATCCAAACATCCCAGTTCACCACAACACTCTATTCCTGTGAACCCTCCAGACCTGCTCCTTTACCTAAGAAAAAACTATCCACAAAAGGCTTGACTAAATAAATATGTTTTCAGCGTAGACTTAAACACTGATTGGAAGGCTGTTCCATAACTGTGGGGCTTTGTAAGAGAAAGCTCTACCCCTAGCTGTACCCCTCACTATTCGAGGTACCAACAAATAGCCTGCACCTTTTGATCGAAGTAGGCGTGACAGATCATAAAAGACAAAAAGTTTGCTCAGGTACTGTGGCACGAGACCATTTAGTGCTTTATAGGTCAATAGTAGTATTTTATAATCAATACGAAATTTGATTGGGAGCCAATGCAGTGTGGATAAGATAGGGGTGATGTGGTCATATCTTCTGGTTCTAGTAAGGACTCTCGCTGTTGCATTCTGGACTAACTGGAGCTTGTTTATGCATCTCCTAGAGCATCCAGACAGCAAGGCATTACAATCCAACCTAGAGGTAAAAAAAGCATGAACTAATTTTTCTGCATCGTGTAGTGACAATACATTTCTTATTTTAGCAATATTTCTGAGATGAAAGAAAGCGATCCTAGTGATATTATCTACATGAGCTTCAAATGAAAGACTACAGTCGATAATCACACCAAGGTCTTTTACTGCTGCAGATGATGAAACAGAAAGGCCATTCAGAGTTATTATGTAATCAGAAAGCTTACTTCTAGCTGCATGTGGTCCTAGTACAAGTACTTCTGTCTTGTCAGAATTAAGTAAGAGAACGTTAATAAGCATCCAGCTTCTAATGTCTTTTACACATTCCTCAACTTTATTAAGCTGGTGTCTGTCATCTGTCTTTGCTGAAACATAAAACTGTGTGTCGGAAGCTAATACCATGATTACGAATAATTTTGCAAAGAGGTAGCATATATAAAGAAAAGAGCAGTGGGCCTGAAACAGAGCCTTGTGGGACACCAAACTTTATCTTAGTATGCGTAGAGAAGTCACCATTTACGTCTACAAACTGATAACGATCAGTCAAATAAGACCTGAGCCAGGAAAGGGCTGTTCCCTTAATGCCCACTACATTTTCTAGTCTATCGAGGAGAATAGCATGATCAATAGTATCAAAAGCTGCACTAAGGTCAAGCAGCAAAAGCAAGGAGACACAACCCTGATCAGAGGCCAGTAGTAAGTCATTTACCACTTTAACCAGTACTGTCTCTGTGCTATGATGAGGCCTAAATCCTGACTGATACATTTCATGAATGTTATTCCTATGTACATATGAGCATAGCTGCTGTGCTACAACCTTTTCTAGGACCTTGGAGATAAAGGGGAGGTTTGATATTGGTCTATAGTTAGACAGCTGACAGGGATCAAGGTCAGGTTTTTTAATCAAGGGCTTGATAACTACTAATTTAAAAGATTTAGGTACATAGCCAATGCTAAGGGAAGAAATGATTATCTTTAAAAGAGGTTTGATTGTTTCAGGAATTATCTGTTTGAGGAAACATGTAGGTAAAGGATCTAGTATACAGGTTGATGATTTTGATGATGAAATTAGTGAAATTAGTTCGGTCTCTCGAAGGGGAGTAAAACATTGTAACTGTTGATCTGATATTATTATATTATTATCTACACGGTTAGTTATAAAACTGTCTGGTTTTAAATTAATAGTCTGAATTTTTTTGCCTGATATTTTCAATTTTACCATTGAAAAAAATTCATGAAGTCATCACTGCTATATAATGATTGTGTGCATGTTTCTATTGTGGTCTTATTCCTAGTTAATTTTGCTACAGTATTAAATAAGAATCTAGGATTATTTTTGTTATCTTCAATTAGGGTGGAGTGATACATTGATCTAGCAGCACTGAGAGCTTTTCTATAGCTCAAAAGACTCTCCTTCCATGCTATTTGAAATACTACCAATTTAGTTTGATGCCATTTACGTTCTAGTTTTCAAGTGGTCTGTTTTAAAGTTTGTGTGTGAGTGCTATACCAGGGTGCTAGCTTTTTCTCTCTAATTATTTTTCTTTTAAGTGGAGCTACCTTATCTAGCGAGTAGCATAACGTTGATTCTAAGCATTAAGTTCTTCAGGATCAGACAGTGATCCAATCATGGTTGATAAATCATGGTTGATAATCAGCCCTTGATATTTTAATTGCTTATAATACATTTCAACATTTCAAAGTTTTTACAATATTCAATGATATTTCAGTTACAAGTATATGTAAAAAAAAAAGTTAATTTTCAACAATTAAATATTTATTTTTAAAATGATTTCTTAGACATGTTCATAATAAACGATCAATGATAATACTGTATGTACTGTATGCTCACCTTTTTTGGACATCTGTTTCACACAAGTCGTGTTGCTGCTTCTTATTTCTTCCTCGTAATAGGTAGAATCCAAATGCCAGCCATTATTAGACTTGATTAAAACATAACTACTGAAATTGTTAGTATTAGCGGTCATTTTGACACAATACATAATGCGATCATTGTGACTCATGAATACGCATTGAACTGCACAAACTGTCTGAAAACAGTGTGATCATTTTGACACAAAACATAATATTGCGATCATTCTGACACATGATTGCAATTTGAACTCCATCCACTTATCCTCCTCACTGCTTGTCCTATGTAGGGTTGCGGTGATGCTGGAGCCTATCCCGGCGTCTTGAGCCATAGGCAGGGAAACACGCTGGACAGATGGCTGGTCCATCACAGGGATAACACACACAGACTTAAACACATTCACACTCGCACTCACACCTACGGGCAATTTAGTGTGTCAAATTCGCCTGACCTGCATGTCTTTGGATTGTGGGGGAAACCGGCGATTTGAACTCCGATATGATAAACATTTAAAATAGCTGCTGATGCATCTAAGCAAACAATTCTGTACCTTTCGGGGTCTTAAGCCCACACCAAATTAGCAAGCAACATCATGGTCTCTAAATTGAGTCTTGAAAAACGCCACGCTGGTTACAAATTAACACCATCAAAGATGCTGTGAACGCATGCTATACCTGCGATTTCAGTTTAAAGTCGATTAATTGTGCAGCCTTACCATACTGATGTCTCAGAGGTCAAAGTTTGGTGGTTTAAATACCCACTAGAGGTCTCTGTTTTAAAGCATTATATATGCTTTTCCACAGGCAGGTAAGTGCTGCTTTCAGAACTGTCACATCCTTAACAATGGTTTATCCTCATAAATGCGAAAACGTAAATTAGAATAAATATTTTATGTTCTATTGAGAGCCAACCCTTCTCCATTCGGTTTGTGTTATTGCTTCTGGTTAGTGCATTTTAATTCACAGACTTCCTTCAAAGTATGTTGTCTCCCAAAAACTTGTGTCCTTTTTTGTCATGTCCGTAATAGGTATATTTCCCTCATCTAAAATAGAAAACGTGTATAGACTGATATTTTTCTGATTTCTGGACTCTATCGTTAGAGGTTTAGGAAAATATAAACAGTTGGTGCAATATACTGATAAATACATTCTCTGAGAATTTATATTTCAAGTTTGACTGCAAATGTCATGTCCATAATGCTGGAATTGCTCAAATGCCTTTTCATTACCACTGCTATGCTGAAAACATCCAACTCGTCCTCTACTTTCTTCCCTCAGACACTAATGTCTCTGCTTGGATGTCAGCCTGTCTGGCAGACATCTAGTCATGGATGACCGCTCATCGCCTGAAACTAAATCCTAGCAAGATAGCTGCTGTAAATCCTTGGAGATGCATCCCCACAGCAAGGCTATTTCTGGACAACCAACTATCCTTCTCTCCTCACACTGCTAACCTGACTTGGCCATGCAAGTTTCTCCTTTACAAGATCAGGAGGACCTGGCAATTTCTATCCACAGAGGTCACTCAGGTGCTTGTTCAGTCCCTTATCATCTTGAGACTGGACTACTGCAACTCACTCGTGCCAGGCCTGCCGCTGGCTTGCCTAACAAAGTCCAAAACAGAGCAGCCCCTGCCTACGTGAAGGCAGTTATCACACACCACTCTGCACCACGCTCTCTTCGAGCCTCTAGCATGGGTCCACTAGACCCATCATCCCTCAAGGTACAAAGAAGACTTGCATCAAGACTACTCTCTTTCCTGGCACCAAAGTGGTGGAATGAAGATCCCTTGGACGTCCAAACAGCGGAGTCACTGGCTGTCATCAAACGAAGACATGAAGACAAGCTGTTCATTATTCAATTAATAGTTCTTGGCAAATGCTAGACTTGTCTCCAATTTCTCGATGAAATGTGCCAGTGCTTAAAAATCCTTGAGTTGAAAGGCATTCTTTCTTCTTCTTTTGTCCATATGAGTTTCCCCTATGTGCTCACAACAAGGTGCAGACAAGTGACAGATGAAAAGTAAAAGGCACATAGAAAGGTTGACTGGGGGAAAAAAAACATCGATGTTTCTATAGTAACAGCTCATTCACAGGGACTAGTATGATGCTCCACATAATCTAAGAATAATAATAAACACAGACATTCAATTTTACTGTTGGGCCCTTGAGCAAGGCCCTTAACCCTCTCTGCTCCAGAGGCGCTGTATCAGCTTCCTAACAAGCCGGGATATGTGAAGAAAAGAACTTCACCGGGCTATAATGTATGTGAGACAAATAAAGGCTTCTTCTTCTACTACTAAACTAAAAGGACCTCAGTCTCTCCTCATGAGTATGAGCATCAAAAGACGTTTCTAAAATCATGTCAACATTAGCAGTGTCTGCTAAGTCCTGCCAAAAAGCAGCTAAGGTGCTAGATGAAGAATGAAGTGACATCTAACTAGCTAGACCAATAAACAACAAATTTAAGAAATGAATGCAAATAATCGAATAGAACTTTACACTTACAGTTTAATTACAATATTTACAAAATATATCACTACCGCCTGCTCCAACGATTTCGACTGGTACCAATATGTTTAAGATGTCCATTATGTTCATTACCATTTCAGTAATAGGTAGTTATTTACGAGGTTGTATGTATGATTGGATATTCCTAACAATTCAAAAATGTAAATGTCAATAGTACCTTACGGTACGGCAGGTGATAAACAAGTGACTATAAGGAAGAGAGTCCTACATAACTTTTCTGAATAAATCCTTCACAGGCCTATTTACAGTTTGGAAAAGCTTTTCATAAATTTTCTGCATTCATGCAGTTATCTGATTAGCCAGTCATGTGGACTTAAAGGAGCTGCTGCTAACGTCTTGATGCGAGATACCACAGCACACCTTCAGAGGTCTTGTGGAGTCCATGCCTTGATGGGTCAGAGCTGTTTTGTCGGTACAAGGGGGACCTACACAAAATTAGGCAGGCGATTCTAATGTTGTGGCTGATCGGTGTACACACACACACACACACACACACACACACACACACACAGAGCACTTTATTAGGAACACTCTTCCACTGAAGAACACTGAACTCATTGTCATGTTCATGAAACCAGTTTGAGATGATGTTTGCTTTGTGACCTTGTGCATTATCATGTTGGAAGTAGCCATTAGAAGATGGGTAAATTGTGGCCCTGAAGGGATGGACATGGTCAGCAACAATAATCAAATAGACTGTGGCATTCAAGCAATGATTTATTTATTTTTTTTAATTTATTAAAGGGCCCAAAGTGTGCCAAAAAAACTTTCCCCACCCCATTATACCATCTCCACCAGCCTGGACTGTTAACACAAGGCAGGATGAGTCCATAGATTCACACTATTGGGACCAAATTCTGACCCTACCACCTGTGTGCCTCAGCAGAAATCAAGATTCATCAGACCAGGCTACATTTTTCCAGTTTTTAACTGTCCAGTTTTGGTGAGCCTGTACCCACTGCAGCCTCAGCTTTCTGTTCTTGGCTGACAGAAGTGGAATGTGGTCTTCTGCTGTTGTAGCCCAATCTGCCTCAATGTTAGATATGTTGTGCATTCTGTGATATATATATATATATATATATATATATATATATATATATATATATATATATATATATATATATATATATATATGTACACACACATACATACATATATACAGAACTTTTCACTGTCCCTTTAGTGCATTTTCACCATTACAGAGTCCACCAGGAACAAAATCTCCCCAAAGTAACCATCATCCTCTCCCAGGCTCCTCTCTCTAAGGGCTAGCTCCTGGTAGTGCTGCTGCAGAAAACTAAGAGATGTGCTCAGAGTAGGGTTCTGCAGATATAGCTTCTGACAATGGGGCATCATGGCCAGGAGAGTCTGCAAAGCCTTCTCCCTCCAATCATGCTCGGGAGAGGCCAGCATTTCTGGCACCAGGCTGCACCAGCCCTGCTCCACAAGCATGGGGAACAGTGAGATGTCACTATATTGCTGCAAATGTTCCTGATGAGTAGAGTGAGGACCTATACCAGCTTGAGAGATCATCTCCTAGAACACATGATACAAATTTAAAAACGTTTGAGGTTCTGTTGCTGACTTGTTTTTTGTCTCAAAATATATCTCAAAATTTGTTATGCTTGTATGTTTAAGTATAACCAGTTTGGAAAAAAAAAAAACGTTGGTCAGTTTCACATGGTTATACAAGGTTTGTATTATAGTAATGGTTTGCTCAGATTACAAATGAAGACAATTCAGAGAAGTTTACTGACCTTCTCGGTAATCATGTCATAGAGCAATGTGATAATCCTCACACGGAGACTCTCAGCTCCTTGGGCCTGGAATAGCTCAACTAGCACCTGCAGTCCGCCAAGCTTCACAAACTGACTTTGAGCAGGAGGGAAGTGACGTAACAGACATGCCAATGCATATAACACCTAATCAGAAAAAGTCATCAAAGAAAAAGTGATCAATTGTTAATGTACTTTACTACAGTGGAAATGCCTCTGTACATGTGTAAAGACTGTTGCATGCAGTGCTACAATATTTTGATATCTTTGAGACCATGGAATGTGATTTTTAAAATTTTTTTATTGATCATTTCATTCAATGCACACCGTGTGTAATGCAACAGCATGAGGCTTGGCACAATGAGGTGGGAGTTCCCTATAAATCAGGTGTAATATAATTCATATATTGCCTGAAAAATAAAATGTTTTATGATAAAAAATAAAATGTTTTATAAGAAACCAATGTTTTAACATTAAAAGTTTAAAACAGCAAATACTGTATGTCTGCAATTTTTTAACTAGTCTAGCTTAGCTAAATAGTAAACATAAATGAACATTTCAGCAGAAACCTTGACCTCATATGTAAATTTAACTGCTGTAAGATTTTTATCATGGAAGAGACATATAAAAAAAGTTATTAGTGTCACCCAATGAAACTAATCCTGTCCCTATAGGACTTAAATGGCATTGCATAGGTAGTCTATTAGCTATGGCACTTATGAAGAACCAGTTACACTGCCAGAGCTTTCACAAGTCAGTACACAGGAAAAGCATTTAGGCATATCCCAAAGTAAAAGCTATTATGCCCTCAATACAATGTTTTCCTAATTATGGAAGTTAATCTGCCAAATTTTCAGCTCCTGGTTGCTGATGCTTGTTTGCCAGATGCTTAGAGAAGGTGACACTTGCCGCCTGAGCTAGGTACTTTGCATATGCTGATTTGACTGGCAGGACGCACAATTTGATTTGGCTGTAAGCAGAATACACAATGTATAATGAATACACAAGTTGGCCAATGGCATTGAAAGCATAAAACTGTTGTAGTACTGAAAAAACATAACATCTTGTACTTCGTATGTGAATATTTACTGACTGTAGCCCATCTGTTGCACGCTTTTTGTCAGCAACCCTCTCTCTTGTCAGCCCAGCAGACAGAGGCCATTTTAAGACCACCACTGACCAAATAGTTTTTGGGTGGTGGATCATTCTCAGCACAGGAGCAACAATGACATGGCAATGGCAAAGTGACCACTGATTAAGGGCTGAGGAGGAACTGTACACCCACAGGGTGACCAACAAGGCAGGAATGTCTAATGAAGTGGCCAGTGAATGGTCAATGACCTTTGTCCACTGATTGTGTTGAAAACCCAAGCAATGATGCCACACATGATCAGTTGTAGATTATTGCAGTCTCATAACTAACTTGATCATCAGGCCTACAAAAATACCGTTACACAGTAGAAATGTTCAACATGTGGATGGACAAAATATGCACTCAAAAAATATTCTGCTGTGTGTGGACACTCATCAACAAATTAATATTACCTTTTTCTTAACCGTCATTGGTCGTGGGGTTGCAAGCATAGTCAATAGCTTCTGTAAGGTGCCACACTCTAAAGCCACAACTTGGACAGATGGGTTACTGAAAACAGAAAACCATCACCAGACCATAACTGAATTACACATCATCCTGTACATTAAATAAATATTTAACAATAATTCATAATAGTACTACAGCCTGATAACATTTTTGCTGTCATACCTAGAAACAGCTGATCCTAGTACAAATGCAGCACTTTTCTGAAGTCTAAAATCTGTATTATTTAAGGCATCATTTACAAGTTCTAGTCCACCCATTAACACCAGATTTTGTGCATTATCCACCTAAAATACAAAACAAATAACAAATTGTGATGTACATCATTTTACCAAAAATGCTATTATGACTGATTAGAAATGAAAGACATAAATACCAAAATGTTAATAAAATTCTGTACTAGTAGGTTTATTTCTTAGTTTCAAACTCCTGTTATAATTTTGCATTCAGCGAAACTTAGTAACATATGAAAATAAATGCAATACAATTATCACCTGATGAACAAGGTACTCCAAGTCAAGTAGAGCAGCGACTCGTTGGTCCATGGTCGTGTTAGTGCTGCTGAAATTGGACAACAGTTTACTCATAATCTGGACATCTGTTTCCACCAGCAAGTCCAACATGGCCAAGTCTCTTTTGAGTTCATCCATTGAGCGAACCAGAGCTTGTGAGGACTCTTTGCCCTATGATCAAATGCCATTAAATAACTAACAACAAAGCATTTATTAAGTCATTATTATTATTAGAATACCTGCTCTGAGTCCTTTTTTGTAGTGTCATCCTCTCCTTTAAACTTCTTCAGAGCCTGTTTTAGCTCCTGAGATGTGAATAGTGGGGTATGCTTGTTAAGAATTCCTCGTGTGCTTCAGAGAGAAAAAGAAACATAGCTGCGACTAATTTGTATTAAAAGTCACTATAGTCCAAGTTAAGACTCTTTAGGATTCTTTATATAGCAATCAAACATTATTACTGTAAATGGTTCAGCTTTAAAAATATTTGACATTAATTGTTTGTCATACACTAGGGATCATCTGCCTTGGAGACAGTTGTGATATAATTTTGCTTGATTCACTGCTGAAATTGCACATGATGAACTCTACAACTGTAATGAAAAAAAATTATTGTTGATTAACTGACTTTTTGTACTGTGGAGATATATATATATATGTGTGTGTGTGTAGCTCTGGCCTGTTGTTGTGGCAAGACCGCTGAAGGTGTATTGTGGTATCTGCCACCAAAACATTAGCAGCAGATCTTTTAAGTCCTCTAAGTCCACACACACACACACACACACACACACACACACAGACATGCACGCACGCGCATGCACACACGCGCACGCATACACGCGCACGCATACACGCGCACGCATACACGCGCACGCATACACGCGTACACGCACCCCCACACCCCAAAAGCCTCAATCTCAGCAAAAAGAATGACATTGTGCAGACAAAGGTAAGGCAGTTGTCTGGAGAAAATAAGTTTATGTCAAGGAAGCAGAGCACTATCTTCCAATATCACTAATGCAATTGCAGCAGGACATCACCCTAATTCTGCCTGGAACCTAATGGTGGATCCCAGCCATTTCTATTTTCTCCCTAAAGTATGCAAAGAAAACAATACTGGACATCCCATTGTTTCAGCTTCTTACCCCACAGAAATTGTATTCTAGTTTTTAGATGACATTTTCCAGCCCATTGCTCAGGCCTTATCAACATTTGTGAAAGACACATTTCCTACAAATCCTTGAATGCTTCAAAGAACAAGCCCTGCAAAGCAATCCTTTTCTTACTCTGTGGACATCAAAAGCCTATATGCAGTCATTCCTAATAAGGATGGGTGAGAGGCCTAAAATTTTTTCTAGAAGTACGACTGGACACACCCACTGAAATTCTCATAAGATTATCAGAGCTTGTGCTAACAATTGTCTGCTTCAGCTTCAATTCCTAGTTTTACTCCCAAGTAAGAGGTGTTAGCATAGGCACTAAAATGGGACCCTCCTATGCAAACCTCTTTGCTGGATTTGTTGTTGAAAGTTCTTTGAACTATTCACAGGACACAGTTGTTGTAATGGGAGCAATGAAGTGAGGAAACAAGAGAAAGAGCTCATCTACACTCTTGGAACTTTAGAACTTTATGGCTACAGCTATTACATCATCAAGCATTTGACTAGAGCCATTACATCAAGCATTTCGAATAGCCACTGGTTTTACTCAGAAGCACTCTGATTACACAACTGATGAATGACTTTTTTGTTTCATGGAAAATTTTGTGTATTAATAAATAGCAGTCTTGGGGAACAATTTGTTCAGTTTTACAAGGAAATTAGCTGCTATGTTTTACTGAGCATCTTGGAGAATCTACCAGTTATTCTGGACTATACTTTGAATATTGCACCTGCTTTATATTTTTTGCATGCAAACCCAGCAGCCTAACAGCAAACGGGGACTAAATCTGGAATGGGATGTACAAAAAGCACATGTGTGTGATGGCCAGATGTGTGTGCGTGTATGTATATATATATATATATATATATATATATATATATATATATATATATATATATATATATATATATACACACACACACACACACATATATATATACATATATATACACACACACACACACACACACATATACACTCAGTATATATGGCCAAAGGTTTGTGGACACCTGATCATCACTCCCATATCAGGGTCTTCTCCAAACTGTTGCCACAAAGTTGGAAGAACACAATTACATAGAATGTCTCTGTATGCTGTAGCATTACAATTTTACCTTCACTGGAACTAAGAGGCCCAAACATGTTCCAGCATGACAATGCCCCTGTGCACAAATCGAGCTCCATGAAGACATGGTTTGCCAAGGTTGGTGTGGAGGAACTTGAGTGGCCTGCACAGAGCCCTTACCTCAACCCCACTGAACACCTTTGGGATTAATTGGAATGCTGACTGTGCCCCAGGCCTGCTCACCTGACGTCAGTGCCTGACCTCATTAATGCTCTTGTGGCTGAATGGGCAAATCCCCACCGCCATGCTCCAAAATCTTGTGGAAAGCCTTCCTAGGAGAGTGGACGTTATTACAACAGCAAAGGGTTACTAAATCTGAAATGGGTTGTTCAAAAAGCAAATATGAATGTGATGGTCAGGTGTCTGCAAACTTTTGGCCATATAGTGTATATATGTTACACCCACAGACACACACCAATCAGCCATAACATTAAACTGACAGGTGAAGTGAATAACATTATTTCATTACAGTGGTATCTGCCAAGAGGTGGGATATATCAGGCAGCAAGTGAACATTCAGTTCTCGAAGTTGTTGTGTTGAAAGCAGGAAAAATGGGCAAGCATAAGGATCTGAGCGACTTTGAGGGTCAAGAGCCAAATTCTGATGACTAGACAACTGGGTCAGAGCATCTCCAAAATGGCAGGTCTTGTGGGGTGTTCCCAGTATGCAGTGGTCAGTACCTACCAAAAGTCATCCAAGGAAGAACAACCAGTGAACCAGCGACAGGGTCATGGGCATCCAAGGCTCGCTGATGGGCATGGGAGCTAGTCTGTTTGGTCCGATCCACAGAAGAGCTACTGTAGCACAAATTGCTCAAAAAAGTTAATGCTGGCTATGATAGAAGTGTGTCAGAACACACAGTGCTTCGCAGCTTGCTGTGTATGGGATTGCATAGCTGCGGACCTGTCAGAGTGCCCATGCTGACCCCTGTCCACTGCCGAAAATGCCTACAATCGTATGTGAGCATCAGAACCGGACCATGGACCAATGAAAGAAAATGGCCTGGTCTGTTCAGTCAGTTTTCTTTTACATGATGTGGATGGTTGGGTGCATGTGCATTGCTTACCTGGGGAAGAGATGGCACCAGGATGCACTATGGGAAGAAGGCAAGCTGGCAGAGGCAGTGTGATGCTCTAGCCCATGTTCTGCTGGGAAACCATGGGTCCTGGCATTCATGTGGATGTTACTTTGACACGTACCACCTACCTAAACATTGTTGCAGACCAAGTACACCCTTTCATGGCAATGGTATTCCCTAATAGCAGTGGCCTCTTTCAGCAGGATAACGCGCCCTGCCACACTACAAAAATTGTTCAGGAATGGTTTGAGGAACATGACAAAGAGTTCAAGGTGTTGACTTGGCCTTATAGAACGGTTGTGATATCTTATTGTATGTATTGTCAATAACTGCATCTTAACGTGTTATAGGGCAAGTGGGACGGAAAAAGGGGGAGATTACATGGTCGCCATGGGTGGGATAGAACTTAATAAGGGTAAGAATATTTGGATTGTTGCACCTTTATTTTATAAAAATGTATCTTTGTACTTTAAGATTGATTGCAGTCTTGAATAAAAATTTGATAAACAAGGAATGGTTTGAAGGACATGACAAAGAGCTCAAGGTGTTGACTTGGCCTCCAACTTCCCCAGATCTCAATCCAATCGAGCATGTGGGATGTGCTGGACAAACAAGTCTGATCCATGGAGGCCTCATCTTGCGACTTACAGGACTTAAAGGATCTGCTGCTAATGATTTGGTGCCAGATACCACAGCACACCTCCAGAGGTCTTGTGGAGTCCATGCCTCGATGGTTCAGGGCTGTTTTGGCGGCACAAGGGGGACCCACACAATATTAGGCAGGTGGTTTTAATGTTATGGCTGATTGGTGTGTGTGTACATATGTATGTATATATACATATATATATATATATATATATATATATATATATATATATATATATATATATATATATATATATATATATATATATATATATATATATATATATATATATATATATATATATATATATATAGATAGATAGATATAGATAGATATAGATATAAATATACAGATATATAGATGGATAGATAGATATACTTATTATATACTTATTATATACTTGTCTAAACAGCCAATCATGTGGCAGCAGTGCACTGCATAAAATCATGCAGATACAGGCCAGGAGCTTCGGGTACTGTTCACATCAAGCATCAGAATGATCTCCTGGGATTTTCACACACAACAGTCTCTAGAGTTTACTCAAAATGGTGCAATAAATAAAAACCATGCAGTAAGCGGCAGTTCTGCAGATGGAAATGCCTTATTGACAAGAAAGATCAATGGAGAATGGCCAGACTCGTTTGAGCTGACAGAAAGGTAACTTGGATAACCACTCTGTACATTTGTGGTGAGCACAAAAGCATCTCAGAATGCACAACACGTCAAACCTTGAGGTGGTGGGCTACACTTCTGGGTTCTGGGTGCCGGGTTCCACTTCTGTCAGCCAAGAACAAGAATTTGAGTTTATCATGGACACAGACTCATCAAAACTGGACAGTAGAAGGCTGGAAAAAGACCAGATGATTTTCTTTCCCCTAATCTTCAACTATCCAGTTTGGGTGAACCCGTGCCCTTGATAGCCTCAGATTCCTGTTCTTGACTGACAGGAGTGGAACTCAGTGTGGTCTTCTGCTGTTGTAGCCCATCCACGTCAAGGTTTGATGTTTTGTGCATGCTGAGATGCTTTTCTACTCACCACAGTTGTAAAGAGTGATTATTTGAGTTACTATACCCTTCCTGGCAGTTCGAACCAATCGTTCTTCTGATCTCTCTTATCAACAAGGTGTTTCCACCCACAGAACTGTCACTCACTCAGTGCTTTTTGTTTTTCACACAATTCTGTGTGAACTCTAGAGACTGTTGTGTGTGAAATTCCCAGGAGATCAGCAGTTTATGAAATACTCAGACCAGCCCATATACTCAGACCATACCAACATCCATGCCATGATCAAAGCCACAGCAATCACACTTTTTCTTCCTTCTGATGTTTGATGTGAACAATAACTGAAGCTATCTATCTATCTATCTATCTCTCTCTCTCTCTCTCTACATATATATATATATATATATATATATATATATATATATATATATATATATATATACACACACACATATATATGTGTATATACATACACACCCACATATATACATAAAATTTCCAAAAGTATGTGGACACCCCTCCTAATTGTCCATGTGTTTCAGCTACACATAAAATCTCGCACGTAGCCATGCAATCTCCAGACAATTTGAAGGTATGTACATCTAAAACGGATGAACAGCATAGGAATTACAGCACTTTATATGTGTTGTAATGCCTTCAGCAAGTGAAATGCATGCTCAAGTGGATTCAGGTCAGGTGACCAGAACATTCTACTTCTTTGCCTTAGAGTCTCGGGTTGCTTTCGAAGTATGTTTCGGGTCATTGCACATCTGCAGCGTGAATCTCTATCCAGTGAGTTTTCAAGCATTTGGCTAAACCTGTTCAGGTAATAATACACTTCAAAATTCATCCTGTTGCTTTTGTCAGCATGTTGAGCTTGCGGGTACAAGTTTGTCTCATCTGTTCATAGGATGTTGTTCCAGAATTTTACAGGCTATTATAAATGTTTTGGCAAACTCTAATCTTGCCATCCTGATTTTGATCCGCAATGGTTTACATCTTGTGGTAAACCCTCTTTATTTACTCTGGTGGCTCCTCTTGATTGCTGACTTTGAAACAGATACACCTGCATCCTGGAGGGTGTTCTTGCCAACTGTTGTGAAGGGTTTTTTCTTCACCAGGGAAAGAATTCTTGACTGCCACATGTTGGCCTGATAGAGTGGCTGGTATTCTCAAGTAGTATAGTCTGTAATATTCTAGCTTCATGCTGATGACATGTGTGGTCTGTTTTGGTGCAAGGAGCTCTTTTCCGAGTTCACCAGGAGACTAAGCGACCGAACACGTGCCAGGAGGGCTGATGTGTCCTAGATAGCCTGCTCCTTGGTGGGAAAGTATTCAGACCCCTTCAATTTTTTGCATATTTTACTGTTATAGATTCAACTTAAAACAGACTAAATGTACTTTTTGCCAGTTAACCTACACACAATAACCCATAATGACAAAGTAAAAAGTTTTTAGACATTTTTATAAATTTATTAAAAATGAAAACATTGAAAGATCTAATTTACATAAGCGTTCAGACCCTTTATTTAGTACTTTGTAGATGCACCTTTAGCATCAATTACAGCTTGAGTGTTCTCCCTACAAGCTTTGAACACTTGCATTTGGGTAGTGTCTCCCATTCTTCCTGGCAGATCCTCTAAAGCTCAATCAGAGTGGATGGGGAGTGTCTATGAACTGCCATCTTCAGGTCTCTCCACAGATACAGTTGTTAACATATAGTCCACAAGACAATAATAGCTGAATTGACACAAATGAACCAGTTTACATATGCTTGATTCTTAATATTGTATGCTGCTACCTGGATGATCAATTACTGTTTTTATGTTTTGTGATACTGTAGTTGTTAATGAGTCCCTTGTTTGTCCTGCAAACAAAGCAGTTAAACTGCCCACTGTTCTTCAGAAAAATCCTCCAGGCCCTGCACATTCTTTGCTTTTCCACCATCTTCTGCATATTTGACCCCTTTCCAACAGTGGCTATAAGATGTTGAGATCCATCTTTTGACACTGAGGACAATTGAGGGACTCGTACACAACTATTACAAAAGGTGCAAGCATTCATTGATGCTCAAGAAGGCAACACCCTACATTAAGCGCCAAGGGGGATGTAAACTTTTGATGATCGGTGTAAATCGTTATTATTTTGTTTAAAAATCTTATTTTTTCATTTAGTACTGTCCTTCAGAAGCTACATAAGATATTATTTTGTCTTCTGGGAAACAAATAATTTACACTGAACATACTGTTCAAAATTTTACACTCCCCTGGCTCTTAATGTATCATGTTGCCTTCTTGAGAATCAATGAATGTTTGTACCTTTTGTAATAGTTGTGCATGAGTCCCTCAGTTGTCCTAAGTGTGAAAAGATGGATCTCTAAATCATATAGCCACTGTTGGAAAGGGGCCAAAAATGCAGAAGATAGGATTTTTCTTAAGAACAGTGGGCAGTTTTACTGCTCAGGACAAATAAGGGAACAACTATCACTCATGAACAACTATCACAAAGCATAAAAACAGTTGTTGATCATCCACATAACAACACACAGTATTAAGAATTAAGAATCAAGAATATGTCAATTTTGGAACTGGTTCATTTCATTATTATTCATTATTTATTATTATTTATTATTCAGTTATTATTGTGTCAAATTCAGTTATTATTGTGTTTTGTGGACTATGTTAACGTCTGCTATGTTAAATAGCTTATTCAGGGCAGTACTAAATAAAAAACAAAATGAATTTTTTTTGATCCCTCTTTTTTTTTTTTTTTTTTTAAAGATCCGTCTTTCTTAACCCTTGCAGTGCTAGACAGTTCAAAAAGTAGAACTTTGAATTGGAATGTCTGTCCCTGGAAGACATACTTGAAAAAGCATCTGTGCTCTAGAGCGAGATCAAAATATGCATCATACAGATCCACTAATGTGAATCACTCTTGTGGCTGTGTGCAAAAATAACAACTGACATCCTTAGAATATGGAATGGAAGGGCTTTTAAGGACCAGTTCAACCCTCTGTTATGACCCTGAGACAGGTCTAGGGTAATTCAAGAGTCAGTAACATATGGTAAAATATGGATGGAAGAGAATAGAGCCAGTAACCAAAAGACGCACACATACCTAAACTCACCATGAATTATTGTGTGATTTTGGTGTGAAGTGTACAAAAACCACCCAAATATGTATTACATACAATGTTTGCAATAGTTACAAGCTTCACTAATGCTTTTTTGCCAATAGCGCTCAGGTGGCGCTAAGGCAAAGAACAAATACAAAAACATTCTCATTCTAAAAAAAACACAAGGAAAACAAAAAAGGCTAAGGCTACACAATCCTTCCCTATACAAGGCCAAATATACTGTACAAGCTTTGGCACCTGCTCCTTATTTAGTGACACTAGATACAGTTTTAACTATGTGGACGTTACTCACAAGACTCTCCTGTCCATCCTTATGAGTTTTGGAATTCATGACACAGCATGGCAGTGGTCCGATTTGTACCTGGAAGGACGCTCCTATCAGGTAACATGAAGGGGATACACAACCACACAAGATTTTCCACTTGTGTTCAACAAGGCTCAGTGCCAAGTCCACTTCTGTTCTCCCTCTATACCTGCTCTCTTGGTGAGGTCATATCACCACATGGGTTTTTATACTACTATGCTGATGATGCTCAAATCAGCCTCTGCTTTCCTCCCTCCAACACCCGTGTTTCTGCATGGATCTTAGTATGTCTGGCAGACATCTCATCATGGATGGCAGCTCATCAGCTGGAACTTAATTCCAGCAAAACTGAGCTACTGCACATCCACGGAAATGTATCCCCATGTCAAGATTTCCCTGGACATATCTCAGATCTCACCATCCATCATTGAGCGCAACCTTGGGGAAACCATGAGAAACCAACTGTCCTTCCTGCTGCACATCACTAAACAGACTTGCTCATCCCAGTTCCTGCTCTACAACATTAAGGTGCTTGTTCAGTCCCTTGTCATTTTAAGACTGGGCTAATAAAACTCGCTCCTGACAGGTTTGCCCCTGCATGCCATCTGTCCGCTACAGCTAATCCAGAATGCAGCTGCATGACTTGTTTTCAACCTCCCCAAGTTCTCCCACACCACCCCATTGCTATGTTACCTTCCCTGGCTTGCTGCAGCTGCCCACATTAGATTTAAAACACAGATGCTTGTCTACTAAGCCGAAAATGTACCAGTGCCGATCTACCTTAAAGCACTTATCACACCCCGCTCTGTACCAGTCTCCCTCCGACCATCTAGCACAGCTTGACTGAAACCACAATCCCTCATGGTAAAGGAAGACACGCATCAAGGCTCTTCTCTCGCCTGGCAGAGTCAATAGCTATCTTCAAATGAAGACTAAAGGCCTACCTCTTCACCAAGTACATAAATTAGCACTTTGTTAATAAAAAAATTATTGTCTTGTGTTTTTCATATTGTACTAACCTCTCATCAGGGGTTTTTAGACTGATGGTACCCTTAGTCCCTGACCTAGTGAACTAGCATGAGGATGTGTTTTTTCAAAGAGACTTCAAAGCATTTCTGTAAGTTGCTCTGGATAAAGGCATCTGCCAAAAGCTATAAATGTAAATGTAAATGGGTGTGAGTTATGGATGCATCCTGGCTTCCTTTTTCAGAAGCCAGTGAAGCACAGTGAGAAATGAACGTTAAATACTTTGAGATGAATAACAGCGTAAGAGGCAGAATGTTCTGGTTACACTGAGGATCTCTAGAAGGATGCTATGCTCAGCTTCAGGTCCAGAATCAACAATTTCAGTTAAGCCAAGTCTGAGGCCATGTCGTCTACCCACCTAGAAATTTTGAATGCTTTCTCTGCTTATCTGTATTCATTTGGTATGGAGCATTATGATTAGCCAGTTCTTAGGGCAGTGGCAGATCAGATTCAAATCCAAATCAGCGTCAGCACTGGGCATGTCCAAACCAGTTACTGCTTCTCTAAGCTGGTCAATGCCAAGGCAACAGACACATAGTATAAACCAGCTGGCTTGATGGCTAACCATAATGAGAGCAGGTTACAGTGGAAAAGAAAAATAGGCCCAACAGCCTTCAGACAATGAGGGATGTACAATCTGAGGAAAGAAATACAGAGGGAGGGAAAAACTGCTTGGTGAAAGGAAAGTGATATTAGAGTGTTGTCTTGCCATCCAGCCACTAGTCACTAGTAAAGCAATTTTATTCTCCCATACCTCTTTCTACCTGGCAGGTATTCTTCATCTCCAAGCTTGGCCTCTCTTTGCCCTGTCTGAAGATTCAACCTTACATGAGAGCCTGCTGGAACAGCTTGACCTGCAACAATGTGAATACATACACAATAATTTGTTATTGTGACAAATATAAACACTGAACACTAGGCATACGAAGCCAGGTTTCCACAGTTTTCTGTCAACTGTACAGTATCATTCATGCAAGGGTTAGCTGTGCAGGATCTGAGATACTCCTATTATTTACGGAAATCTCTGATAGGATGGCAGAATCTTACTGCTGAGAAATATGCCTCTGTGTCTACTGTTATCTCTCTCTCCTAGCGTGCTAATAATGGCTGATGTTTCAAAGTTCAATTCAATTAAATTTTATTTGTATAGTGCTTTTAACAATAGACATTGTCAAAAAGCAGCTTTACACAAAGTCATGTTCATATACATATGTTATGTGATTAACATGTTACCAAAGAAGTGTAATTTTACAATGGGAAATGCAGCATCCCCTTGGGTCTCTCTAGTCTCATCACCTAAGGTAAAAGTCACTTGCAGACATTAAACTGTTTGCATCAGTACTGAAATAATAAGTGATTAATTCAGTGAGTTTTGTTCTTTTGTCTAAATTTTAACTTATATTAGGTAATGTAAGCATTCTAAAACTTTGTCCACTGTCATCTGTACAGAGTATTTACGCTATTTAAAATTTTTTTTTTTTTTAATCCCATTTTCTCCCACTAGATAGTTCTCCCTTATCAGGACAGCTACCAACCAGGTTTATTTTGAGATACATGAAGCCAGCCACTACATTTTTTTTGCTTCCACACTTGGAGGAATCTAGACTCTTCCACATATAGGAGCTTTCACAGATGGCCAAAATCTAGTTATCTAGTGTCATTCTGATTGATAGGGAAGCGAGTAACATCATTGCTCCCATCCAAAGAGCACAGGCAATTTTGACTCCCAACCATGGATGGCTGTGGCATCGTTTGGACAATGCAAGTTCGAATTTAATTGATTAGGGTTATGTCCCTTTTGCTGTGGCCATAGCTATCTAACAATGATCAAATTGTAACATTCACTGTGTGTAAAAGCTCATTTAGCAAACAAGGTTTTAAACATCTCTAAGCAGACTGACTGCATTTATCACTGCTCCTTTCAGTGGCTCCTTTAACACCCAACATAATCTTTGCAGAAAACCAAGGCAAGATTAAAAGAAATGAAATAAATGCAGAGTTTTGGTGAAATATATTTTGCGTTGTGATTTCTTAAATCAGGAGGTGTATATACACAAGTATAAGAGGTGTATATAACAAGTATACAGTGATATGTATACAAGTATACATATAAATTTGTATATTTTTAAAAAAATCTATACTGTACAAATTTATACACTTGGGGGGTCTCATTTATTCAGCTGGATACAAATGGATTTATTCGTAAACCGTTTGTACAAGCATTTACACAAGAAATTTGGAAAAACATTCATATCCTACTCATGCTCCTGTGTGTGTGTACATTTATACATATGAAGACTAACTAACTTAAACCTTGACTTGATCAACTTCAAGTCATAATTTGCATGGATTAATGGACTTTCATATATGGAATATACGGTCACGTTTAAATTGCTTATTTTTATTACATTTACAGCATTTAGCAGACGCCCTTATCCAGAGCGACTTATAGAAGTGCTTTGGAGTCTCTATCAAAAACATGCTAGTTCACCAAGTCAGGGACTAAGAATACCATTGAGAAAATTCCATGAAAACCAGTTGTTTATATTATTGGCATTTATTAAACAATATGAAAATTAAAGAAAGTGAGCCAACACAAACCCATAAATTAAAACAAATAAAACAAATTCAATTATGACAAAAGAAATGGTGCCATATAAATGGAAGAAGGGCTGGTCTGTCTGTGCATAGCCATAAGCTGTAAAACAAATGCCTCAGCTGATGGAAGATTCAGCACAAGCTTATTATTATTGTTATTATTATTATTATTATTATTATTATACAAAAAAATCTTTGGCATAGAAATGAGTCAAAATAACTTCTATTTCTATTTTCCCTGATTATTCATTTAATGCTCCCAGCTGTCTGTGCACTTGAATATTTATAGACTTTTGTGGGAGTCACTAAATGCAAATGGGCTGTGTCAGGAATGTGCTTTGCATGTGATGGGTGATCAACATATGCACTCGAGTACATATCAGCATTTCCGTTCAGATTTCCCTTTTGTAAATATGGCAGAAAAGTTTAGTTCAGGCTTCACAAACATTTATACACAACTTTGCTAAAAGACTAATAAATGAGGCCCAATGTCTTTTGAATTTGTACTTCTAAATATGAACAAAGTATGCATTTGTAACTATAAACAAAAATATATTTAAAAAACAAAACAGGGAAAAATAGACATCACAAATGACCAAAATTAGTACTTTGTTGCAAACCTGTTGTTCACACCAATTACAGTTTTGACATGTCTACAGTAAGTAGACTTACATTTTTACAGCATGGCGGTTTAATTGTGGCCCATTCCTCTCTGTAAACCCCAAGAGAAACCCTCAATTGTCTGTATTTTTTTTGGCTTGCTGTCTCGTTGAAATGTCCATCTTCTCTCCAGCTTCAGGACAATGAATTAAATTCTCCTCTAACATGTCCTGGTACATTGGTCCATTCATGTTTCCTTTGATGATGTGTAATACCCCAGTACCATTTGCAGAGAAGTAGCCCCATATCATGATGGTCCCACCTCCTAATTTCAGTGTGGGCATGGTGTTCTTGGGATCATACACGCAACCATTCTTTCTCCAAACATGACAAACTGAATTCTTGACAAAGAGTTCTATTTTTGTTTTGTCTGACCAGAGTATATTTTTCTAAAATAGTTTGAATTGTCTAAAAGCTTTTAAACATGCATTTCTGTGCTTCTTTTTTTGGCAGAGAGTTCACTGCTCACTGTGTCTGTGTAACTGTTTTTCCTGCTGCTTTCAGGTTGTCCTGCAACTCTTCACAAATGACTGCAGGCTTCTCTCTTACCTTCCTTATCATTAATCTGAGATCATGTTGTGCAATTTTGTGTGGCGCGCCCGTCTGGGGATGACTGTTGTTCGATTAACTTTCCAGCTGCATATTATCGAATCAGTTGTACTCGCAGGGATGTTTAAGGTATTTGCTTTGGTTATGCAGCTTTCTCCATTCAAGTGTTGTTTAATTATGTTGTCCCTGAGAACATCAGGAAGCTCCTTCACTTACACCATGATTGCTACTTGTGTGAAATCTTACCAACAAGTGGAAACGTCTTTAATGACAACACCAGGTGCAATTTACACAAGAAAATTTTTTGCAGCATTTCTTTCTAGAACTTATTTATTTTTTGTAACCTATTGTTGTAGTGGGGGCATGGCTGGCTGCATACGGAGAGGAGGCAGGTTGAACCACCAAGTAATGCAGGATTATTCTTACCAGTGTATGATTACAGTTAGTCCACGTATGTGTGCTGAAAGGCATTCTGTGGTAAAATAAGAGTGAGCCAAAGCTCTGTTAAAATCCACCTGCCTCCACAGTCTTCCTCCACACCCACACACCAGGTACTACGGTGGTGCTGAAACCCAGGAAGGAGGACTCAGAATCTGCAAAGTCCCTCGCCAGCCTCTAACAAACCCAACACTGAGCCCTTTTTGACCTGTACAACAAGTAGAAGCTGCAATTCGAAGCCCTCGCTCAGGAGCAGGCCGAGAGCCAACAGGCACTCCAGAAGCTGCTGCAGCCCACCACATCTCCAGCTATGTCCATCATCCAGCATGTGATGCAAAGCTGGCCTCCATAGATGACCCAGAGGCCTACATCGAGCTTTTCAAGCAGACAGCAACTGCGTGGGAATGGCTGGAGGATGAATGGGCTCTGCAACTCCTCCACTTGCGGTTGGGGGAAAACAGCTTGACGCCCAGCAGCTGCCATCACAGATGCAGCTGGAGTATCAGAGTATCAAGGCGGTCCTGAGGCGGGTCGGCTAGACACCAGAGGGGCATCACTAATGCTTCCTGTCTCTGCAAGTCACCAAGGTCAGCTATGCAGCAGCTGAAGGACTCGTGTTGGCAGTGGTTGCTGGCAGAGGAGCAGGATCCGGAATATGTCCTTGAGCTGGTGGTATGGGAGCGGTTCATCCCTCGACTCCTGACAGGAACAGCGGAGTGAGTCCAGAGCCACCGGCCCTCGTCAAGGGAGTACACATCAGGACTTGGTGGATTCGGGTTATAATCAGACCTCAATCCACCAAAGCCTGATTCAAGGCTAGACATTGGGAAGTGCACGATTTAAAAAAAAAAAATCCATATCTTGTGTGTTGTTCATACTATACTAACCTCCCCAACAGGATTTTTGGACTGATCGTACTCTTAGTCTCTGTCTTACTGAACCAGTATAAGGACTTCAACTATAATCACACTGGATAAGGGTGTCTGCCAAATGCTGTAAATGTAAATGATTGGCAAACGTGAGTTGTGTGCATGGGGATATTCATGTACTGTATATCTGCCGATACCTGTATTACGTTTCTGGGACCTTTTTCCATTGTTCCACGGTCCTCCACCCCACCTACCTGTCTCCATGGGAATCCCCCTTGGGAACTTCCCTTTGGAACAGATGCATGACAAGTCCCTTTGCAGCCATCACTTTGTGTTAGTTCTGGTGCAACACCCCAGCACAGTGTTGCGGACTTTTTTGCGCATTCTTTCAAGTCGGAGCCTCATAAGAGATTTGGACTGACCAGGGGTCTCTTTTATGAAGAATGCGTATGCACAGAAAATGTGTCTGAAATCATTGCATGCAATCTCCCACCTCCAGAAACCAGGATTTATAAAGGCAGGAAACAGAGCATATGCAAGAGCCATCCGCAACATTTTAGAAACAGCAGGAACTAGCGACAGCCTATGGATATGTAGAGACAGCTAAATGTGCAAATCACTGTTCTCACATGTTACACTTTATATCAAATTATGCAGCTCCATAATCAGTCTATGCAGACTACTTGGACACAAGAAGCATTAAAAGCAGTTTTATGAGTTTATTTATTTGTGTAAACTGGTTAATCAGTCTGTTTCTATGAATTGATATTTATTGCTCCAAATAACTATTTCAGTCTACAGTTTGTTTAATCCCCTCTCCAAATAAAATAGTAAGCCATTATGTAATGGTATTAATTGTGGGTAATTACAGGCTGCAAACAGCTGTGAAGTAATTTCACACATTCACAGATCTATTAATAGGCTACATAATGATACAAAAAGGCTGAAGAACAATACATTGTCTATGGGCCAATGGCATTTTTGGTATTGTTAGAAGACCAGGCCAACTGAAGAATAAGGCAAGAATGTGTTAGACACCACATGGATTTCCTTGCCATGATGACTGGCTAATGAACTATGTGCTGATTTGGGCCCAGGTTTAGAGAAACCAACAAATCTGGAATTAATTTTGTACTGAAGCTTTCAAATAAAATAATAATATTTTGCTTGTGGATTTTAATGATTAAAATGTAAAAAATATGTTGCAACTGTAAGAAATAATAATAACTGAGAAATAATTAATTTGTCAAAAAGATTACTCTGAATAACACTGTCACTTTGCTTTAAATTTTTTCTGATGATGTTTTTTGCTTCAGGAATCACTCTTCTGCTCCTGCAATCTTCCTTTTGTTTCTGGAATCTTTTTTTGCTTCTGACTTTTGCCAGAATTTTTACAGGGGGTGTGTCTTAGAAGGCGTTCACCTTAAATCTCTATTGGTCAACTGATTTTGCAGTGGGAGGTGCTATGAAAGTTAGCCATACTTACCCCATTGGTGATTGTGGCCTGGCCAAGACCAAAAGATCTTGGAGCTGGCTGGCTGGCTATTATTATAGGCTTGTACCTAATTTTTCAGTCACCAGCCCACTGACTGACCTCACTAAAAAGGGACCGCCAGATCTGCTCCAGAGGATGGAGCTGTGCAAGGAGCCACAGACAGAGCCGTGGACAGTGTCGGCTGCAAGCTGGATGGGGGGCAGGTTTGAGCATCAGTTGTGAATGGAACACGCACACACACACACACACACGCACCAATCAGCCATAACATTAAAACCACCTGCCTAATATTGTGTAGGTCCCCTTGTGCCACCAAAACGGCTCTGACCTGTGAAGGCATGGACTCCACAAGACCTCTGAAGGTGTGCTGTGGTATCAGGTACCACAAGCAGCAGCAGATCTTTTAAGCCCTGTGAGGTGGGGCCTCCATGGATCAGATTTGTTTGTCCAGTACATCCCACAGATGCTTGATCGGCATGAGATCTAGGGAAGTTGGAGGCCAAGTCAACACCTTGAACTCTTTATCATGTTCCTTAAACCATTCCTGAACAATTTTTGCAGTGTGACAGGGTGCATTATCCTGCTGAAACCAGCCACTGCCATTAGAGAATACTGCCATGAAGGGGTGTACTTGGTCTGCAACAATGTTTAGGTAGGTGGTATATGTCAAAGTAACATTCACATGAATGCCAGGACCCACGGCTCCACGGCCTAGTTCTGATGCTAACGTGCCTTCGGCGGTGGACAGGGGTCAGCATAGGCACTCTGAAAGGTCTGCAGCTACGCAGCTCCATACTCAGCCAGCTAAGATGCACTATGTGTTTGGGCACACTTCTATCATAGCCAGCATTAACTTTTTCAGCAATTAGTGCTACAGTAGCTCTTCGGTGGGATCGGAACAGACAGGCTAGCATTCGCTCCCCACATGCGTCAATGAGCCTTGGGTGCCCATGACCCTGTTGTCAGTTCGCCAGTTGTCCTTGCTTGGACCACCTTTGGTAGGGACTATCCACTGTGTACCCGGAACACCCCACACGACCTACCGTTTTGGAGATGCCCTGACCCAGTTGTCTAGCCATCACAATTTGGCCCTTGTCAAAGTTGCTCAGATCCTTATGCTTGCCCATTTTCCCTGCTTCCAACATATCAACTTCGAGAACTGACTGTTCAATTGCTGCCTAATATATTCCACCCCTTGACAGGTACGATTGAAATGAGATAATCAATGTTAAGTTTGTTAAGTTTTATATATATGTGTATATATATATATATATGTGTATATATATATATAATTATAGACACACACACACACACACACATACACACACACAGTTAGGTCCATAAGTACTTGGACAGTAACACAATTTTGGTAATTTTGCCTCTGTATTCCACCACAATGGATTTGAAATGAAGCAATCAAGATGTGACTGAAGTGTAGACTTTCAGCTTTAATTCAAGGGGTTTAACAAAAATACTGCATTAACTGTTTATGAATTACAGCCATTTTTTCACAGAGTCCCTCCATTTTCACAGGCTCAAAAGTAATTGGACAATTGACTGATAAGCAGTTTCATGGTCAGCTGTGGCCTGTTTCCTACTTATTTCCTGATAAATTAAGGAGCTGGAGCTGATTCCAAGTGTTGAATTTGCATTTGGTGGCTCTGCATGGGAACTCTCACTACTGCAGTCAAAAGAGGTGTCGATGCAAGTGAAGGAGGCCATTATTAGGCTGAAAAACCAAAACAGACCTATCAGAGAGATAGCAGAAACTTTAGGAGGGCCATATCAATAATTTGGTACATTCTTAAAAAGAAGGAATGCACTGGCGAGCTCAGCAACACCAATAGGCCTAGAAGACCACAGAAAACAACTAAAGTGGATGATTGCAGAATTCTTTTCTTATTGAAGAAAAACCCCTTCACACCAAGTCAGGAATACTCTGGAGGAGGTAAGCGTATCATTGTCAAAGTCTATAATCAAAAGCCACCTTCATGAATGTAAATACAGACGGATTACCTCAAGATGCAAACCGCTGGTAACATTCAAGAACAGAAAGGCCAAATTAGACTTTGCTAAAAAACCTCTAAAAAAGGCCTCACCAGTTTTTAGCAGGATGAATTCTGAAGTGTATAGAGATATACTTTCTGCTCAGATTCAGTCAAATGCTGCAAAACTGATAGGACAGTGCTTCACAGTACAGATGGATAATGACCCAAATCATACAGTGAAAGCAACCCAAGAGCTTCTTAAGGCAGAGAAATGGAATGTTCTTAAATGGCTGCAATGCAATGGAGCATGTTTTCACTTACTTTAGACAAAAGTGAAGGCGGAAAGACCCACAAACAAGCAGCAAATGAAGGTGGCTGTAGTAAAGGAATAAATTCACATATTTACAATTTATTTTGGTTAATTTAATTTGAATTGATTCAAATTATGGTGGCTGTAGTAAAGGAATAAATTCACATATTTACAATTTATTTTGGTTTAATTTAATTTGAATCTATTAATTTCTGTAAAGCTGCTTTGTGACAATGTCCATTGTTAAAAGCACTATACAAAAAAATTGAATTGAATTAAAGGCCTGGCAAAGTATCTCAAGGGAGGAAATTCAGCATTTGGTGATGTCCATGGGTTCAATCAGGAGAGGACCAAAAAAGAATATCCAAAACCTTGGATATACCATAAAACACTGTGAAAGCCATCATCAACAAGTGGAGAAAATGGGGCACCACAGTGACATTATCAGGTACAGGACATCCCTCCAAAATTGGCGACAGTTCAAGAAAAAACTTATCATGGAGGTTACCTAAGGAGCTGTAGGAATATCTGACAAGTCATTCTCTGCGTGCAACAACAATCTCTCATATTCTTCACAACGGGGCTATGGGATAGGGTGGCTAGATATAAGCCCTTTGCTATGTTGGTAGATTGAGTGCTGTATTACAAGCAAAAGGTTCTTTAAAGTATTAGTTAATAGGGGTTACTAGTTATTAAGGGTGTGTATACTTTTGCAACCAGGTTTTTTAATTTTTCCTAAAACATTTCTGTTTGTTTTTCACTTGAATTTTGTTGGAAACTATATCATAAAAATCCAACATCCTTAATCTTGGTTTCATTTTTACAATCACAAAAACCTGCAATTTTAACATAGGTGTGTATGTGTGATTTGTGTGAATTGGTCAGACCATCCATATAGTAGGTAGTGTTGTACACCTAAAACGTGGGCAAGCAAACCATTAATAAATTCAACTCAAGCCATCTACTGTACCTAATAACTGGACAATGGATATTAGCAAAGAAGGTCATTTACATTTTTAAAGAGTGTAAACCAATGATCTTCTGTTGGAGTAGCCAAATTTTAAGCATTCTTTATAAGTGCAGAGGTATGAAAAGCCCAGTAAAATGAATTAGCGGGCTACTGGTGAGTTAGTGCTACTGGTTATTCATAGCGCAGGAGGTAAGAAAATATTAACTGATTCATCTTCTGGTCTAGAGCCTATCCAGGAACATTGTGCATGAGCCAGACATACAACCTGGATGTGACACCAGAGTACTGCAGTGTTGGAAATAAAATTTAACAAGCCATCTATTTTCTCTGAATTTATTAATGGGTTACTTGGCCATGTTTTAGGTGTAAACCACTACATACGATACAAACGATCTGAGGGACTTCCATAAATGTGCATTTTTAATAAGGGGGTCATGTCAATCGGTGAGCAGAAAGTACATTATTAGCTTGGCCCAATACATGGTTCACCAAAACAAAGATTCAATATTCAGTCAGTTCACAAAAAGAAGAAAAAAAAAAGACGACGACAATCAAAACTGACCTGGTTTGAGAGTCTGCCAGTTGGGGCTCGGATCAAACACATCCAAATCCTTAGGATCAGGCTCATGAGTGTCCTCTGCTTTATTAAATTCATTCAAGTCCTCTGTAATGGTGAGAGCTACAGGAAACTGCAAAACACACAAGATACGTATGTAGTTATGTGTACACATTATTTACAATATATAAGGAATAACACGACAGACTGTGCAGGTATAAGAAAATAATGCGTTCCCAGGATTACCACCCCTATAATTACAACAATTACAATGTTTTATTAATTAATGACATATCACGCATTTTAACACTTAATAGTTAGCTTTAATGTTGTGGAACTTCTGTGTTAGTTCCTGTTATGACTTATGTTATAGCCACGACAAATAGTTGTTCCCTCGCCAGCTTTTTTTCTCCTTCACTGTTTCTCCCTCGCTTGCTGGATTGACTGGCTCGAGCGGATCTCTCTCTCTCTCTCGCTCAAAAAACACAGCCTGCCATTTTACCAAGAAACCGGACAACAAACTACTCTGTACTGACTTTACTGTGCTGGGAAACACTGCAAAACACTGTGACTGTTGCAGAGCACTTACAACCTAGACACCTTTTATAAATGTTAAATAAATGTCTACTAACAAAAAACATCACAGCAATGATTATTTTCATTTATTACATTTTATTTCTTGAACATGTTTTTTTAATCCATTTATTATTAGTCTTAGATTATGTTGAGTGTCTGCCATACATGTCCCTATGTGTGAGCTGTTACTATAGAAACAATAAGGTATTAAACAAGCACATTAATATTAACCCGTTGTCCGTGTCACAGCTGGAACTGCTGTCTCAGCTGTGCTGTTATACAAAAATAATTCATACCTTTGTGGTTGTTGAACATGCCATTCCAAAACCATGGACATTAATATAGAGTTGGCCCTCTTTGCTGCTATAACAGCCTCCACATTTCTGGGAAGGTTTTCCAACAGATTTTAGATTTTGTGCCCATTCAGCCTCAAGAGCATTAGTGAGGTCAGGCACTTATGTTGAGCGAGAAGGCCTGGCAGGCATTCGGCATCCCAATTCATCTCAAAGGTGTTCACTGGGGCTGTGGTCAGGGCTTTGTTGAGGCCACTCAAATTCCTCAACACAAACCTTGGCAAACCATGTCTTAAATGGAGCTCACTTTGTGCACAGGGCACTGTCATGGTGGAACAGGTTTCAGCTCAGCCCCTTAGTTTCACTGAAAGGAAATCTTATTGCTACAGTATACAAAGACATTTTAGACAATTTTGTACTTCCAAATTTGTGGCAACAGTTTGAGGAAGTATGTGGATACCACTCCTAATTATTGAGTTCAGGTGTTTTCACCACATCTACTGCTAAAAGATATATAAAACCAAGCACATAGCCACACAATCTCCATAGACAAATACTGGCAGTAGAATGTGTCATAGTGAAGAGCTCAGTGACTTATCTGTCACAGGATGCCACTTTTGCCACAAGTCAGATCACGAAATTTCTGCCTTATTAAATCTGCCCTAGTCCACTGTAAGTGCTATTATAGTTAAGTGGAAGCATCTATGAGCAACAACAGCTCAGCCACAAAGTGGTAGACCACAGAAACTCACAGAGCGGGGCCGCTGTGTGCTGAAGCAAGCAGAGCTTAAAAATCACCTATTCTCTGTTGTGGAGGAGGGTAGCAATGTCATTGCCCTTAGTTCCAGTGAAGGGCAATGATAATGCTACTGCATACATATATATTTTAGACAATTGTAGGCTTCCAACTTTGTGGCAATAGTTTGGGGAAAGCCCTTTCCTGTTCCAGCATGACAGTGCCCCTATGCGTTAAAGAAGGTCTATACAGACATGGATTGATGAGTTTGGTCTGGAGGAACTCCAGTGGTCTGCACAGAGCTGGATGCAATGAACACCTTTGGAATGAACTGAAACATCGATTGCGAGCCAGGCCTTCTCATCCAACAGTGCCTGACTTCAAATGCTCTTTTGACTGAGCACGCACAAATTCCTACAGACAGCCCACTGTAGGCACAGAGGGTTTGAGGGGGGATGTCTTTCTGCCTGAAAATAACTTCATATTAATGCCCATGGTTTTGGAATTTGCAAAAATTTCTAAAAACTTGTCGCTTTGTCATTATGGGTTATTGTGTGTAGAATGATGGACAAAAAAGTAAACCTAATCCATTTTAAATCACTTCATAATTACCACCTCTGAAGTTGTATGCACCAATGACTGTATATATGAGTGGAAACAGTGGTACAACTGACTCCCATTTTGTGGTTTTGAAGAGTAAATTGGGTCAAATTGAAAGTGAGTTTGCATAGCAGGTGAAAATTGGAGCCAGAGCCAGCACAGCAGAGACCGTTAGCCAAAGTCTGTGCAGCAGTATGAATGCCTCTCGCTTGTCCATATTGGTAGTGGACACTACCCTTATTATACAACAAGATGCAAACCACTCATCAGCAGTAAGAATTGGAAGGCCAGATTGGAATTCACAAAGAAATACAGAGATGAGCCACGAAAGTTTTGGAACCAAGATTAATCTCTACCAAAGTGATGGAAAGGCCAAAATGTGGAGAAAGAAAGGATATGTTCATGATCCAAAACATTCAAGCTCATCGATCAAACATGGTGGAGGCTTGGGCTTGCATGGCTGCTCCTGGATAAGGCTCACTAATCTTTATTGATGTAACCCATGATGGTAGCAGCAGAATGAATTCAGAAGTCTACAGAAACATTATGTCTGCAAATTTACCAAGAAATATATCCAATCTAATTGGGAGGAACTTCATGCAGCAAGACTATAACCCAAAACAAATTGCCAACACAACAAAGGACTTCATCAGAGGAAAAAAGTGGAAGGTTTTTGACTGGCAGACCTTAACCCAATTGAGCATGCATTGTGTTTTGAGACTGAAGGGAGAACCCCCCCCATCCCCTAAAAGAAACAACAACCAAAAGAAGCTGCAGTATAAGCCTGGAAAAGCATCACAAATGAAGAATGCAACGGTTTGGTGATGTCAGTGGTTGCCGGATTGATGCAGTTATTACAAGCAAGGGATATGCAAAATTAAGTGTCATTTACTTTAAGAGTATCTGTTCCAATCGTTTTGCTCACCTAAAAGAAATTGGGTGATCTGCCACCAACAGTGCCATATGCTAAGTTGTTTAACACTTCTAGATGTAAATATCAGGAAATGAAAGTGAAATTCTGACCTATCATCTCATTCCTCTTTTGATCTCAAACCCAAATGTCTTCAGTGTATAGCAAAAACAAAAGAAATGGCCTTACCGTTCCAATACTTTCAGAGGGGACTGTACATGAGATATGACTTGTGGGACATTTCTGCCTGAAAATAAATTCAGCAGAAGACTGACGTAACACGTGTGACAGCCTTCCTCCAACAAAAACAATGAAATCCGATCACAAGTCACCAGAGACACATTTATAATGGCAGGTGTGAACGGCTATGCATCTCGGCTGTTCACTTGTGATCCGATCACCCAGGATGCACGTTAATGCCAGGTGCCTGGGTAAGTTAGTTAACCGTTTGTTAACTTAGCTGGTGATGGATAGTGCTCTTTCAGCTCCTCTCCTGGTTAGGCTTTGTCTTCCATGAGTAGTAGTAATGCTTACTCACATCATAAATTGCGTATTAATCTGTATGACTGATGTTAAAGGCATAATTGTTATATTATTCAATTAGTATCAACCAGGCCTTGATCAAATCCCAATTTGGCTAAGATTAGCTAACCTAGGTTAACCTAGCTCAGTGGTTAAGAGGCTCAGGGTTACTGATCAGAAGGTTAGTGGTTCAAACCTCAGCATCACCAAGCTGCTACTGACATGTTAGTCACTCCTTATCCAGAGCAACTTACATTTATCTCAAGTTATACAACTGAGCAGTTGAGGGTTAAGAGCTTTGCCCAAGGACCCAGCAGTGCTGGGATTTAAACTTAAAACCTTCTGATCAGTAGTCCAACATTTTAACCACTACCACTGCCCTAGTTACCATATATGAAAAAAAGAAATTCAATGTAGTGTATACGCGGCAAATAAAAACTACTTCTTCTAGCCTTGTGTACAATGTGAGTGTTCCACATCGATAATAGTGTGTTCAAAACTGACAGAAAGGAGTAAGCTATTTCGTACATTAGAACAACCTGAAACATGGCAGTAGTGAATTCAAGACACCATGAAATGGTCATTAAAAAAAAAAAAAAAAAAAAACTGTCCCAAAAAAAAAGTATCAGTTGAGAGTGTATGTCAAACCATGCACAGGCTAAAATGGAGTGCTCATACTGTAGCATATTAAAATCATTTGCAGCCTAGATTGTTATTCTTTTTCCCTCTACTCTCTCTTTTGTGTATAATTGCATTGGGTTTCTGGGAAAACAATTTCAGATAATAGGGTATACTTATTGCTGTCTGTGTAATTGTGATATTCTGGCCAATGGTCATGCATCTTTAGTCAGAATTATATTAAATATAATGTTAGGATAATCCAAAAGCAGCCGATTACTGATGTTATAAGTACAAGAAATTAAACAGAAATAAATATAAAAATATTGTAAACAAAAGAAACTGAATATTCAGTTTGGCACAGCTGACACGATCTTTCTGGAGATTTCTGGGGTGGCTCTTAAAAACCTTAGTCTGGAGACCTGATGTTAATCAAAGTAATGTAAATATAAGAAGCTAATGTAATGTACAACCTTAAAATATATTGGTAAACAGTAGTCAACATTTACACTTAATACAACATATTTTGATGAAATATCACTGCTCTCATGATTTTCATCTAGCTCTGACACCAGCCATAAGTTACCCATCTGAATGGTGGTTAAGTGTGCTCCTTTATGCTCCACTCGTTCTGTTGGTGGAGTACTGATTTCCGTTTAAAAAAAAAAAGGAAACAATAAAAATTGACATTTGAGATATTACAACAAAAGTTTCCTCATATTTTTGAGTAGAAGAAATTATATCAAGATATGTCTAAGAATGATCTCTAGGCCAGTTTCAATATTCAAACCAAATTAATACTGTGACACCTAGCGAGCTATTTTTTCATCTTCCCTTCAAGTTGTTTCAGTTTCAGTAGCAACTCCTAGATAGAAACTGCAAAGACCTCCCCGCTGAGGGTCTGTCTGAGCAGTTTACAGCAGAACAAGACATGGCTTTGTTACAGAACAGTCAAAGTTGTCAAGTGGTTTTATTGTCATTTCAACCATATACAGCTAGTACAGTACACAGTGAAATGAAACAACGTTCCTCCAGGACAATGGTGCTACATAAAACACAGAACTACATGAGACTACACATTACTACATAAAGTGCATGTGCAAACAGCACAAGACAGTACAAATAACTACTAAAACAGGACAGTAGGCACAGTAAGAGACAGTTCAGCAGTACACAGTTCTAGTGTGAAAGTGTCAGATAACAGATATAACAAAGGGAGTGGAATGGTGTTCAGCTGAGTGTAAGTGTGTGTGTGTGTTTTGTCAGTCCAGTCTCGCAGTATTGAGGAGTCTGATGGCTTGGGGGAAGAAACTGTTACATTCTGGCCTTGAGGGCCCAAATGCTTCAGTACCTTTTGCCAGATGGCAGGAGGGTGAAGAGTTTGTGTGAAGGGTGCGTGGGGTCAGCGTGTAGTGTAAATGTCTGTGCTGGAGGGAAGAGAGACCCCAATGATCTCAGCTGTAAATCATGTAAATCAGGGGTTCCCAAACCATGTAAATCAGGGGTTTCCAAATCAGGGGTTCCCAAACCATGTAAATCAGGGGTTTCCAAACTTTTTGGGCAAAAAAAAAAAAAAAACCCTAAATGGACATTATTAATTTTCTATGACTCCAATCCTTGACCACCCTACATTTTTTAATTCCAGATTTCTAATTTAGGATGACTGAATCATTTGAAAATTTTATCAAGTACCACACAGCCATGGGAAAGAAAGTACATTCACGTTCTATTCTATATTTTTATTTATCCTCACCAACATCTATAAACAAACAAATTTCCTCAGGTGACCAAAAAAAAAAAAAAAAAACAGATTTCAGTATGTAGTCATTTTCCCCCCAAAAGTAAACCAACATTCAGAAACAAGGTAGGAAAAAACACAAATACACCGTTCCTAGTTCCACAATCATTAAGAGAGTAATTAGCAGCCAGGTGTTGCTAATGAAACTCAGAAGATTAGTTAATCATCAAGAAGTGAGAAGAGATCAAGGTGTTGGAATGGCCAAGTCAAAGTTCAGACCTCAAAACCACTGCAATGCTGTGGCAGGATCTTAAGAGAGCTGTGCATAAACAAATGCCTTCAAACATTAACTGAAGCAATATTATAAAGAAGAGTGGGCCAAAATTTCTCCAAAATGATGAGACACACTCCTACAGAAAACGTTTACTTGGTTATTGTTGCTAAATGTGGTTTTACATGTTACTTAATTATAGGGTGTACTTATTTTCCCCCCACCAGGTTTCTGAATGTTGGTTTGTTTTTCAGGAAAAAATGACTATATATTGAATTTTTTTTTTTTTTTTTTTTGGTCACCTGAGGTTATTTGTTTATAGAATTTGTTGAAGACCACACAATTGTTATTTAGGCCCTGATAAATAAAAACACAGAATTGAATGAGGGTGTACTTTCTTTTTCCCCCCATGAGTGCATGTATGTGTAACGTAAGTGACTAAAAATATTCCTTGAATCGACTTACCACTCTAGTAGTTAGTGTTGTGTTATACAAAAATAATCCATGCTGGGGTGGTGTTTTATGGACTGATCCCAAGCAGTGGAGCCTGATTTATAATTGACACATGCATGTGCACAAGCTGTGGCAATGCGAGCAGCATTGCTCACGCACTCACCTGCCTATCTTATGTACATCTGGAGGATGGGGTAGATGGATGGGGAAGTTTGTCCTGCTCTATTGCTGAATTCCTATGCTTACTGCAGCATGTCAGGATAGTGGAAAAAATAGAAATAGCATGTACACTCTTCTTTTATATGTGGCTTGACTGAATGGGACTCCCAGATTGTGAGTTTCTCTCATGACCCCATTTGTAAAACAAAAGACCCTCATGGGGTCGCTACCCCTAGTTGGGGGACCCCTGTTGTAAATCTTTGGTACAAAGTTTGAAAGATTTCAAATGAAGTTTGATGGGCTATAGTCCCAGTAAGAGCTTCAGGTGCATGTTGGAAAGTGCATGCGCATTCATGAAGCTAGACTCTAATTTCTAGCTGTTCTTCAGCTAACCCAAAACCATCAATCACCTCTTCAACCGAACCAATTATCATCAAATAACTCTTATAAACGCCATTTACTGTATGGAAAAATACTGGGGGAAATATCAAAGTCAAACGAACTTGAAACTACTGAAACGACACACTACGCTTGAAAATAATTTGTATAGATGTAATTTAAAACGTAAATTTGGCTTGGTTTCCATTATCTTATATGGGAATTTTGGCGGGCGGAGACACTAGAAGGCCTCAGACACATTTTGCATTTTGGCTTCACTTCTGAACCCCTGTTACGACGTCCACCCAATACAGTCGTTGGTGCGCACGAACATCCGAGGATTTGAAGGCAGCATATACAGTACTTCCCCTGTATTCCCCCTACAACGCACAAATATGAGATGTGATACTCACCTTTTCAGTGTGGGCACAGATAAGAAGCACACTTAAGTACACGATGAATCCAACTATGAATATACTGAAATTATCTTTCATTATGACTGATAATTATAATCAGTAACGTTAAAATACAATTGTTTTGCTGATGATTGTAGGACTAACAAAAAAGTATAACGTTACGACAAAAATCACCCTGACAAATCCAAACGCAACACGTAATAAACGTTAAGCCAATCGTATTATCGGACGTGTATTTTTTTTGCAATACGCCATCAAGAACCGTATTTAACAGCATTGATTATTATCCGAGTATATCATTTAGAATATTTGAGATAAGTATAACCCGCAGTTCTAACGGCATATATACCTATCTATACCGAAACTGCACTTTTCAAAGTTTCTTTTTCTTAATCTCGTTTGTGCAGTCCGTCCTTACAAGCCACACACACCACAACAACAACTTTTCCTTCTTCTTCCGCTTGGTGTTTTAATGGCGGATGGCATACAACTTTTAGGTGCATTACCGCCACCTACTGATTAGGAGTGTGGGTCAGGATCATAGTTTACCCTTGAAATCACTATATTCTATTATATAATCCCGTGTCCTTTAAATACCGCATTAAAAATTGAAAGTTTTTATCCCCTGATTTACTCCCCAAAATATTTATCAAATCAAACTTCTCTTTATTTTCCTTGAGGTCATCAATCAGTATCTTTCTTTCCTTGCCGTACCTTGGACATTTTATTATAATATGTTCTACATTTTCCTCTTGATTGCAATATTCACATTTTCCAGTTTCATGTCTCCCTATTCTCTTCAAACTGCTATTAAGAGCAGTATGCCCAAATCTAAGCCTTGAGACTATAGTTTCCTCATGTCTATTTCTTCCTATTACTCTATATTTACCAACAATTCTTTGAATGCTATAAAACCATCTCCCTGTTCTTTCTTCTTTCCAATATTTCTGCCATCTATTCTTCACATGTTGTTTGATTAAACACTTCATTTCACTCTTACCATTTTATCTGCATATCTATGTCTACTTTCTTTGTTGCTTCCTTTGCATATTCGTCTGCCAACTCATTTCCTTCTACTCCCACATGCGCTGGTATCCAACAGAAAGCTACATATATTCCCATCATCTGGATCCTATATATTGTTTGAAGAATCTCAATCATTATATCTGCTCTGCTCTCTGAATGACATGCAGCAGCGAGAGTCCTTACTAGAACCAGAAGATATGACCACATCACCCCTATCTTATCCACACTGCATTGGCTCCCAATCAAATTTCGTATTGATTATAAAATACTACTATTGACCTATAAAGCACTAAATGGTCTCGCGCCACAGTACCTGAGCGAACTTTTGGTCTTTTATGATCCGTCACGCCTACTCAGATC
>CM040460.1:12294304-12335095 GCA_022758105.1 Pangasianodon gigas | reverse complement strand
TAATTTTCATGAATGTACTTATGTGTTATTTGAGCATTTGATTTTAACTCATCCTTATTTTCCTTACTTAACAATGTCATATCTACCGTAGGTTGAGATATTATCCACAGAGGGATTGTTGACCATGGAACTGTAGGGCTTATTGGAGTTTCACCAATTTCCATTTCTTTTACCACTCTAGGCACTTCCCATCCAAAACCATCCATTTCTTTCTTTCCTTTTTCCCAGAAAGGTTTTAGAACTACCCTAGCTGGGTGTTCTTGACTATGTTCTATTATATTGACCCAATATCTTAGTGACAGTACAATTTTTCTAAGATCTAAAGGCATTTCTCCCATTTCAATCTGCAAGGCTGCAGTTGGTGTAGATCTCATTGCCCCCGTACATAATCTTAATGCCTTGTACTGAACTTTATCCACCTCTTTTAACACAGTATTAGCAGCAGATTGATACACTATACTCCCATAATCAAATACAGATCGTATCAAACACGTATATATACTTCTCAGAGCCATCCTCTCAGCCCCCCATTCTTTCCCCACTAAACATCTCATAACATTCATTACCTTTTTACATTTATCAACAATTTTTTGAATGTGTATTTTAAACCATATACCCAAAAATTTAAAACATGATACTCTTTCTATTTCAATATAATATAATTTATATTTTACCTCTTTACTAATCCTACATTTTGAAAAGAATAAAGTTTTTGTTTTTTCAACAGAGAATCTAAAACCCCACTTATATGACCACCTTTCTACTTCTGTGATTGCTTCTTTCACTTTTCTTACCATAAACTCTATATTCCTCCCTCGTTTCCAGATTGCACCATCATCTGCATAAAGAGAAATTCCTATTCCTTTTTCAATACTTAAAAACACATCATTAATCATAATAGAGAATAATAAGGGACTAATTATACTTCCTTGTGGTGTTCCATTTTCTACATTTATTATCTCTGAAAATTCTTTCCCAATCTTTACTTGAATATATCTTCCAAATAGAAAACCTTAATCCATCTTATCATTTTTCCTTTAGCTCCTGCTTTTCTCAATTTAATTATTAACCCTTCTTTCCACATCATATCATAAGCTTTCTCAATGTCAAAAAATACTGCCACTACACTTTCTCTATTCGCCTGAGCTCTTCGTATTTCATGTTCCAGACATACTGTAGGGTCCATAGTCCATCTACCTTTTCTAAATCCACTTTGATAATTACAAATATTCCCTTTAGTTTCCATAAAATATGTTAATCTCTGGTTTATAATTTTTCCATTACCTTAAATAAGTGCGAAGTAAGAGAAATTGGCCTGTAATCACTTGGCCTTTTACCTTCTTTCCCAGCTTTACGTATTGGAACTACTACAGCTTCTTTCCAGCAACTAGGTAGTTGTCCCTTTTCCCATACCTTATTATATAACTCTAAAAGAATACTTTTTGATGATTCACTTAAGTTTTTTTAACATTATATAGCATACCTGATCTTTACCCGGCGCTGATAACCTAGTACTTCTTAATGCACTATTTAATTCTCCTATTGTTAATGGCAATTAAGTGTATCATCCACCTCTTCATCTTCGATAATTAATTCTCTGTATCTTAATGCTGTTTCCTCTCGTCCTTTCCTCCCTTCTTCGCTGATATTATCCGAGCTATGGATTTTGACAAATGTTTTCATAATCATTTCCGCTTTCTCCTTCTCTGTCACCGCTGTGCCTTCATTATTTATTAATGTAGGATATCTAAACTCTCTCCTAATTCCGTTCATTTTCCTTATCATACCCCATACTTTATAAATATCTGTTTCTCTTCCCACTGAATCACAAAATGATCTCCAATATTCCCTTTTTGCTGTTTTAATAGTTCTTCTTACCTTTGCCTGCATCTTTTTAAACTTGATTAAATCTTCAAAATTGTGTATTCTTTTAAGTATTTTAAAAACCTTGTTCCTTTCTTTTATTACTTTCCCACATTCTTCCATCCACCATGGGACAATCTTTTTTCTCCTATTCCCTAAACTTCTTGGAATTGATTGTTTTGCTGCTTCTATTATAACTCCACTAACTACTCGATTTAATTCCTCTATTTCCTCATCAACATTAATCACCCCCATCATTTCATCACTTATCTCCCTGAATTTCACCCAATCTGCTTTACTAAATACCCATCTTTCTGACCCATTTGACTCATTTATTTCATTTCTTATACCTATTTCTATAAAAATTGGATAATGATCGCTTCCTAACGTAGTATCTTTATTAACTTCCCACCAACATAACCCTGCTACAGCTTCCGATACAACTGTAATATCAACTGCCGTTTCCTTCCCATTTACCACATTTATTCTAGTACCGGCTCCATTGTTTACACATACTAAATTTTTTAGTTCCATTAATTCCTCTATTACGTCCCCATTTGAATCATTATAACTATCCCACAACGTATTATACCCATTAAAATCTCTCCTAACACTATCATAACCTGCTATTATAAAATCTAAAGATGGTTTCAACCAAGTGTCTTGGTTGCAAATTATGTCCGGTTTTATTTCTAAGTCACTGATAAAACTTTTGAATTCCTGTCCATTTGCCAATAGACTTCTTGCATTCCATTGAATTATATACATTAACTCTATCCAATTTGGCCTGAAGACTTTCCTTCCAACTCAAGTCTTCTGGTAATTTGTTCCCAAGAGAGGTTTCTGACTGACAAGAATTTATCAGCACCTTTTGTAATAACTTTAATCTTTTTTGTTTTATGTTTTACCTGATCAGTACAATTGATAACATATGCTATGAACAAAATCAAATTTTCTATGTTCATTGATACCTTTTTTAGGTTTCTCCCATTATCCAGGGTTCTTACATCCTTGGCTGTCCCCTCCTTTGTTTTTTCTTCTCGAATTTTTTTAACTGCCTCTGCATAACTTATTATTACTCTTTGTTTTAATTTGTTAGACCTCCACCGCTCTTTTCCTTACCTCACACCCTCCATATGTTACACTATGATCTCCACCACAGTTACAACACGCTGCCTTCACATTTTCCCCACATTCCTCATACCTGTGCTCTCCCCCACATTTTGCACATCTTTGTTTTCCTCTACACACTGCAGCAATATGTCCATATCTCTGACATTTGTAACACCTAAGAGGTGGTGGAACATATTCTCTGACATAGCAGCTCATGTATCCTATTTTAACCTTTTCTGGAAGTTTTTCCATCTTGAAAGTCAATTAACACAGACAAACTGGCAATTCGTTTTCCAGGTACTGTTTTATTTAATCTCCTCACATTCGTCACTATTCCTCCTAGAATATTGTTTTTGATGTTGTCCAAATCCTCTTCGACTGGAATACCCCATATTACTCCCCGTGTCCCCGTTTTCCATGTATTACTTTTTTATCCACTACAGTCTTCTTGCATACACTTCCAATAAGTAACTCTTTATTCCTTTGTTCCTCTGTCTTACATTTGATCAATATATTCCTATCATAAAGGATTTTTGCCATTTCTATCTCTCCCAGCTTCTTCTTTAACTCTTTGGTAAGTGCAATTGGACTTAAACCTATGTGTTCATCTTCTTTCCTCACTACAAGTATTATCTTAAATTCTTCCCTTTCCAATTTTCTCCGAATCGTCCGCTCATTTTCCTCAAAACTACTTTCTTTACTATTTTTATTTTTACTGTGGTACATCACCTACATTGTGCTTTTTTTGGGAGTCCGGTAGAAGAAAGAGAAAGTAAAGTGTGTGATCCTGCAGGATTAAACTTGAGATTATAATAAACTACAGCAACTACATTTTATATAAAATATTTATATTAACACAATGTCATGGCTGGAGTTGTCAGGAAATAAATTCATTACACAATAATATGATCATATTGCCGTGTGCGAACCAAACATAAAATGCAGTGGGTTTTAGCGGGTTTTATCATTGAGGAGAAATATTTTTTAAAGCTTTTATTAAACTGAGATTTTTACATACCATTTTTCATCCGTTTCTGTTGCAGGCTGTTTTAGGGTTTTTTAAAGGACTACACTTTCAGCAAGCAGTTTGGGAGCACAAGCACATCTGTAGAAGACGGAAAGAACTGGATGCAATAAGGGAAATTTTTATTGTTTACATTTTACTGTTTAGACTTCAGATGTACTTTGAATTGTATTACTCTGATTTAAGCAATATGAATCTGAATTTGATTAAGCCCGCAGTAGAAATGTCCCTATACATCTCATCAAACCGTTTCCATGTTTGCAACCGTACAAACCTTTCCGCCAACCAATCAGCGTTCACACAATGCACAGCACAGCAGGTACACACACCGTGTAGTTAGCTCGTGGGAGGACTGCGCATTGTGCCTCTGCGTGCCACATTTGCACGTGACTCCCTCTCTGCGTCGCAACACAAATACGTGTAAACACAGAAGTATAAACCAGGCTTAAATGGTCTATATGCACGGTCATTTGCGTGTTTTTTCTCAGGGAGCCCATTTACATCCGGTGCTGCGCCGGAAGCCATTGATCTTTACCTAGAGCTGTCAAAATGACTGAAAAGAAAATGAGCTTTTACACTCGCTGCTTAGAGGAACTTCCCCGGATGACTGTAAATGAAGTTCATCGCATTGTGAGGCTGTCAGCTGTCACACCGTCCAATAAAATGCAGAATGGCTTTAAACTATACGTTTCAAGTTACATCGACAACTTTGAGAGTGAGTATTAATGTTAACGTCTACTCACATTAATGGAAAGAATTTTTTAAAAATCTCAGTTGATCCATCGGTCTTTACCAGTTAACTTTACTATTAATCTAGACCATTTGGGTAGCTGTGGAATGAGCAGGGGTTATTGGAAATTCAACTGTAACCTACCTGAAGATGATCTTTTTCAGAAAGAGGCCAAAAACATTATTAGGACATTCTAGAGTAAAGCCCATTTAGAAAACGCCTATGGGAGATACTGGGAGTTAATGAAATACGAGTTGAAATTAATAGCTGTGAAAAGGGGTAAGGAAATTGCTAAAAGTAGGAAAAAAAAAAAAAAAAAATTAATTAAATGTAGAGAGAATCATCAGTGAAATTATCCAACTATCTTCTGCAGATACTGACCTAGAATCTAATAAGTTACATATAAGCTACTACAATTAGCCTTGGAAAAACTGTGTGAAGAGAAAGCAAAGGGAGCTTTTGTGAGGTCAAGAAGGAGATGGTTAGAAAAGGGGGGAAAATACTAAATACTTTTATAAAATATAAAGATCTAAATTTGTGGCTAAATTTTATGGGAACCTTTATACCAGTCATTGATAACTTCTTAGAAGCAGTTAAAGCATATGCTACAATCATAGATAAGGTATCCCAGAATTTATGTGATGCAGAAATAACATTAAATGAGATCAAATTAGGTATTGCAGAATTAAAAGAGAACAAATCCCCTGGCAATGATGGATAGACGAGTGAATTCTACAAAGCTTTTCAAGATGATATCTCTGAATTTTTACTTTTTGTTTTCAAGGAAGCAATTGAAACTGGTTCCCTTCTTACCACAATGACACAGGGTCTAATAACTATAATTCCGAAACAGAAAAAAGATCCATTATCATTAGATAATTGGAGACCAATTACCTTAATTAATGATGATGCAAAAAATGTTAGCTTTAGTATTTGCTGAAAGACCACATAGTTTAAGAGTAGGAGGACACAACAAAAGATAGCTGTAACCTGAGGCTTGAATTGATTGCTTACATTTTATGTAGAAGTTTTCCCGGGATCCATAACACAGACATAGTAAAGCTGTTCAGTAAAAAAGCAAGAAAGTGTGCAAGTGTACAGGACTTTACCTGCACTACAGCCCCTTTAGTTACCACAATCTGGATGTCTGCTGAGGATTCACTGGTGGATTCTGCCTTGGCAAAGTTCAGGCTGGGCGTGTGCTGTCATAACAACAACCTGCAACATTACTCTTCATCAGCATGCCCTTCCACTGCCACCTCTGCCAGCTGATGGTTACACGCTTGACCCATCTGTCTGCTTGTTTGTCCACACCCATCAAGAACTGCTACACGAGGTCACTGGCAGTAACTCTGGAAACAGCTCACAAGATCGAGCATTCCACCAAAGACCATAGTGCTTCGCATGACTGTTCTAGGATCTACAGAGGAACTCGCCAGACAGCAGATATGAAGAGAGGCCTTGAAATGGAATCTGCAGCTGTTCATGAATATTGTCTGTTGTGAGAGGTGAACTTCTACCCATCTTGATTCTTAATTCACCCAGATGCACCTTGTCTTGGGGCATCTCCTGATGGCATCGTTTATGACCCTACAGTGCACCCAGTTTTTGGTCTTTTGGAGGCAATGTGCCCAAATGTGAATAGTTATGTAGACTGCCTTTACCTTAAGTTTCAGAATGACACACGTTCAAGTTCAAGGTCAGCTGTTGATCTCAGGATTGGACTGGTGTGATTTTGCTGTATATGCACAAAATGTCATGATGATCCAGCACATCTACAAAGAAAGCAGAATGTTTCAAATGATCTGAGAGAAGGCCTGTGTTCACATGTGGGGGGAGATTTTTGTTACTGTTAGTCCGGCACATAGTGTTAGTTTTTTAGGTTTTAGCCTAGCTTCCTGTGTCCTACTTCCTGGTTTGTTTCTTTTTTGTTTCTTGTGTTTTTATTAAAGAAGTTCTGCACCTGCATCCGTCTCCATGGGCTCCATTATATGTTTGTCTTTTTTAAGTCCTGAAATGTGATTTATGTTATGGTGTAAGCTGTTAGCTTATATGAAGCATACTCCAAGCAGTGTGCTACAAGGCTACAAACATATTAATTTGGACAAAGTGATGAATTCACTGAGGTGTAGCAAGCTAGCCAACCAATCTCTGATTTAACTATTACTGTAGTTATATATTGCTCAAGTAGGAACAACTGATTTGACCAACACTAGATAACATTACAGTAACAGATGTTATCAGACAGTTGCCTATGGTTACATCAAATCTAGATAAAATAGCTAGCTTGTAAAATTTACAACAACATTGCTCTGAATAATGTAAGTGTATTTATACATATATGACGTACATTTTATTGGTTAAAGTTATTTAATTTCACCAAAACTACAAACTTACAAAATGACATTGTAAACTGTGAACAATTAGTAAGCTTACAGGTTAGAAATAAATTCTCAGTTACCCTGAACACTTGTATTATTACCTCATCAGCTTTTTGAGTGAATGAATGATGACTGTTCAGTTAGGTCTATTGAAACCTGCCGACTGACAACAGCGCCACCTGCCGGTCGGAACAGGCACTTTTTAACAGCTGGCTAATTAAATACCCGACACAGCGCTTGAGAACTGCGGTAAGCGGTAATGTCCAACGACCAGCGCCATCTGCTTTTCATCACGGACAGAGAGGATTTCTAGTACTGGGAGAACAAATTAAAAGTCATAAAACCTGTTTTATTTATGAACTGAAACGTGTTCAATCTTCAAACAGATCAGGGGCTTAAGCCCCCGAAGCTCCCCCTCACAATGCCACTGCATTGAACAATGTATTCAATAAAGACATTTCTATTTAACTATGTCTCTATGTGTTCAGTTATTGTGCATTACCAACAGTAACTATGTTGCACATGTTATGTGGCTTCAGTCTTTGAATCTTGATGCCATTTTTATCACTCTTGCAGATCTAGTGGTTACAGCCAGTGGTATTTGACTCTGAGCTGCATCTGCTATGCGCATTTCTTTGCCTGGCATATGTAACTTTAAGACTATATTTCTGAAGTCTGAGTATCATCCTCTGTAGTCTAGATAGTTTTTTTGGAGCGACTTCTTGAAGATACTCTCAAGTGGTTTGTGATCACTTTCTACTTGAATTTCTCACATCTGTAGACAATGGCAAGTAGCTCTGTGGAAGCGGGGGCGTGGTCAAGCGCCAGGTTTGTGAATGGAGGGAGGAGCTGGAGAAGGTGAGTGGTAAGGAATGCACACCTGAGGGGAATTCTACTAATAAGTGTTCTGTGCTGCAGTGAGCTGTGGCGAGGATTAAAAAGGAGAGAGACGAGGACCTCATGAGAGAGATGCATGGTGGTTTAGTGGTTCGCCTGTTTGCCTTGTACCTAAAGGGTTGGGGGTTCAGTGCCTGTCTTTGACATTTGTTATAAGCTCAAGAGTTGTCAATCTGTGAGTGCTCATGATCTGTATGCTACTGGTCTTTAATCTTGCAGTAAGACTGCTCCTATGGCTTCAGAGCTAGCATCCACAGACAGAGTTAGAGGTTTGCTGTCATCATAGTACATTAGTGTTAGTGCATTTGTTGCCAATGTTTTCAGCTTTCTAATGCTTTTTTTCTTGTTCGCTTCTCCAGTTCCATTCAATGTCATTTTCAAGCAACTTTCTTAGTGGTGCACTTACTTATGACAGATTGGGAATGAACTTGGCAAGATACTGTAACATAACCAGGAACTTCTGTAGAGCTTGCTTGTCTTCTGGTGGTGGTAACTGGATTACAGTTTTCAGATTTCAGATTACAGATTCATCATTTGGTTTGAGTCCATCGGCTATAAGTACATGACCAATGTACTTGATCTGTGATGTTCTAATTTGACTTTCCTTTTTACTCAGTTTAAGATTGTACTGTCTTGCTCTTTGCAGGAGTTTTTCAATCTGTGACCATGTTCTTGTATGGTTTCTCCCCACACCAACAGATCATCTTCAATGTTGATCACCATCCAGATCTTCAATCTGTGCTACAGCTTTTTGAAATACCTCTGATGCTGATGATATTCCACAAGGTAGATGTAGGAATCTATCTTCCTATGGGTGTGTTAAATGTGCACAGCTTGGAGCTCTCATAATCCAATTTAATCTGACACAACCCTTGACTGGCATCTAGCACAGAGAAGAGTTTTGTGTTTGGCATGTTTGACAAGACGACTTCTACTGTGAGCAGTGGGAAGTATTCTCGTTTGATTGCCTTATTTAAGTCCTGTGGGTAGAGAATGCTTAACTATCATTACCTTGCTACTAACCCAATCTGTTGGCTCTGTTTGTCTGGCAGTTACACCCATCGCTTCCATTCTGTGTAATTCATTAATTATCCTGTCTTTAAGGGCAACTGGAACTTTTCGTGGAGCATGAACAACTGGTGGAATTGTTGGATCCACTTGTATGTCCTGGCATACATCCTAGACCACAGAACAGATCTTCATATTCCTTCAGTATGTCATTGTGCACTTCATGTACTCTTTTTGTCATGCCTCATGTTTGACATGTGATTCTTAGTATTGCAGGTGCACCTCTTTCTATGATCTGAAACTCGGTTCTGTTTTTCTGTCCTTTGTATTCACGTCAGCAGTTTCTGGCCCACATCTGGTGGCCAGAGTAGGTAAGCAACTTGCAGGTGAATTTGTTTAGTTTTTTCATTATGGCAAGGGAGTTGAAGATCTTTAATGATAGAACGTTGCATTCTGCACCAGTGTCCAGTTTAAAAATTACTACTTTGTTATTTATCTCGAGTGTCTCTGTCCACTTTTCTTTATCCTTTTGCATTTCTGTTGACAGCTTGTATGTTATACTTTTTAGTCATCTGAACTTTGATTGTGCCCAGGAACATGCTAGTGCCAGTTTCCTCATTTTGTTCAAGTGCATGCGTCTTTCTTGATTGTTTTAATTTCTGCACACTTTGCAAAATGGTTCTTTTTACTGCATGATTTACATGTCTATCCATAGGCAGGCATTTTCTCTGCTCATGTTTGTAACTACATCTGCCACATTTTGTGTCCTCTTTTGAAATGTTCTGCACTTCCTTTGGCTTGTTCTTTGTTTATTTTTGACACTTTTAATTTTGTGCATGTCTACCTCATTGAGTGCTTTTACTTGGCTAGATGTGATTTCAATGGCACAAATATAGACAGCTTTATCTAATCTGAGTTCTGGCTCTTACTTGTTCATCTCATATTCCACAAACAATTCTATCTCTAGAGTCCTGCATCTCTCCAAACTCGGTCTTTTGCCTTGTTCTTTAGGTCCATGACACAGGCATCAATATTCTCCGATGGTCCTTGAGCCCTCATGAAGAACATGGTGGATGTAAAGTAGGGTCTTTCTCAGTTCGCAATAGTCTTTAAACTTTTGCTTGAGCACAGTGATCTTGTCTTTCTTGTTGTCTGGAAATTCAAAAGTATTGCAAACTTTTGTAGCCTCCTCACTCATGACATAAAAAAAAATGTCGCACATTGGACTTTTTCCTACTTTTCAGTAATGCCACTTGCAGTCAGGAATGGCATGCCCATTCTATGTCACAGTACTGAAACCACTGGAATTTAGTTTTGGGCAAGATTCCCTTGGAGACATAAGCTTGAAGGTGGTTGTAGTTGTGCCACTGTGCAGTCGATTTATTTATAACTTCTGACACCATGTAATATTTGTGTATTAATGAGCCAGACAACAAAGATGGGCAACAAAATATAGCTTTTTGTTTAATTCTTTAATGCGCTATATTAATATTAATATCTTTAATACACTGTAGTCTTCCTCGTTTTCACGTACATGTTGTGACACTACTGTATTTTACGTATTCTAACAGAATACATTAGAGAGTACAGCCCAGTGAAATTAAACATCTTTAAAACTTTGTAGATTTAGTGTTGACAGCTTTGGCAATTCTTTAGTAAAGCCATGGAATTGCTTTTTACAGAACATCTTAACAACAGGCAATTGCTCATTTTGATGTCTGCAGCAAACCAATGTGAGTGAAGTGGTGGCATAAAGTAAGGCAGCTAACGAAAGCTAATTTTCATAACAATTTATTGACTTTATGACCTAGAAAAGTTGAAATAACCTGGAAAGTTTATCCAGTCACTCCTTTTCAAACTAACTCCACCAACAGAATGAGTAGCTCATAAGAGGGCACTTGACCATTCAGATGGGTAACTTACTGTAGGTGAAAATAGGTTGTGTTGTATGTAAATGTTGACTGCTGTTTACCAGTATATTTTCAGTTGGTACCTTACATAAGCTGCTCAAGGTTGCCAACTCGCACATCTGGCATGAAACACGCGCTTTCAGACTCTCACACTTCCCAAGTTTCACAAGAAATTAAATAACAAGCCAATGTAAAAATACAACATAATCTCATATCAGCAGATTTGTGACTTTTTTTTCTGTCAGTATCAAGAAGGTGTGGGGTTTAATAACACCAATGATGCAACTTCTTGATTGGACCAGTCTGAAGTGGCTGGGTTCTGTACCAATCGCATTTCTTCCGTGCTGTTCAAGGTCGCTGTATATAAGCCGTAAGTATTTGTGCACACACATCATTTGATTTACATGTCTAAAATAGCTATTATTCATTCTTTACTGAGAATGTAGTCTGTGTCAGCCAGATTTATTGAGATTTGAAAAACAGTTGTGATCATTGATTGTAGATGAGTATTCCAAAGTACTTTAAGAAAGATGGCAACCCTGCATTAGCTACTTAAACTTACCTTATTTTGATTAAAATGATGAATAGTTAGACTAACTGAACTACCATTTGCTGATTCAAACCTCTAAAATAATTACCCGACAATGGTAAAATCAAGATACCTGTGAAAATTATACAACAATTTACCATTTTACATGTTAATTAATGCTGTATTGCCACTTTGAGTTAGGACTCGCAGAAAGTCTGACCTTTAGTATAAAGGAGTTAACATACTCGTGTGACGGCAGGCCCGCGGCCCGCGCACACAATTTTTCTGCCGCTCCTCACACGACTGCCAGCAGGGTGCTGAAAGGACAGCGCCGCTTCAGCACCCCTATTGTTTTGGACAGCCGGAGTACACATGGCTGCGAGGCGGAGCAGCCTAACGAGCGCGTCTGGCAGCCAATAAGAGCAGCGGCCAAAATCTACCCTCTCAGAGGAAACCAAGGGATATAAAAGGAGCACGTGGCCGCTCTCCGGTTGAGGTAGGTGAGGTTTACATGCCCACTAATTGTGTCCTCTTCTCTTCACGCAGATGGAGACATGAGCGGAGAAGACGAACCTCACTCTCTGCAGGAACCTGCAGCAGCAAGCCCTGTCCCAGGAGCTAGCCCACGGCCTCCACGCCACCACCCAAGAGCTCCTGGAGCTGAGGAAGAAGCCAGACACCACTGCGGCCCCCCTCCCCAGCCCCTGCCACGAGGCCCAGCACCTCCTCACCAAGCTCGCGGCCGACGATGAGGTGGAGGCCTATCTATACACGTTTGAACGCATCGCCCGGAGGGAAGGTTGGCCCACGGAGGACTGGGCCTCCCCCCTCGCTCCACTCTTCACGGGAGAGGCCCGGCTGGCCTATCATGCCCTCAACCCGGAGGAGGCCACGGGGTATGGCCTAGGGAAAAACAAGATTCTCTTGCGCTGCGGTCTCTCCCCTGCCAGCACGGTGGCAGAGTTCCACCGGTGGAGCTACGATCCGAAGTCCACCCCTCGCAGCCAGATGGACTGACTGCTGCGAATCGCCAAGTGGTGGCTCCAGCCAGACCGCCTCTCAGCCACTGAGGTTGCCGATCGAGTAGCCATGGATCGGTTCCTCCGAGCTCTGCCGCCCGAAGAAAGGAAGGCGGTGGGCATGTGGGGCGCCCATACTCCCAGGGAAATGCTGGGAAATGCTGGAGGCTCTGGAGCAAGCGGTGGCCACTCTGGAGATTGGCAGGGGTGACCGACGTGACTTTCCCCGACCCTCTCCTACGAGGCACTTAGATCTGCACACCCAAGGGGAGGGAAGACCCAGCCACAGCCGCTCCGCTTATGGGACGCCCCAAGAGGTTTCCATGCCGACCGAACCGGACACACTTCTGCCAGCAGTGCCCCCAGTGCCAGAGGACGACCCCCCCCCTACAAGCCTGCTCTTGCGCTGCTCATCCCTCTCCTCGTTATCGGCGTCCCCTTCGAGAGGATCGGCATGGATCTGGTAGCTGCCGAAGTCGGCCTGGGGCCACGAGTACATCTTAGTCATCGTGGATTATGCCACCTGGCACCCCGAGGCCGTCCCCCTTCGGAGGGCCACCTCCCGGAACATCACCTGAGAGCTTCAGCTGTGTGGGAATTGCCAAGGACATCCTCACTGACCAAGGTATGCCCTTTACATACATACATTTTACGCCCTTTACACCCTTTACTAATGGCGGATCTGTGTCGGTTGTTGCAGGTGGCCCACCTGAGGACATCCGTCTACCACCCCCAGACAGATGGGCTGGTGGAGAGATTCAATCAGACACTGAAGCGGATGCTCCGGAGGGTGGTAGACGAGGAGGGGAGGAACTGGGACCTTCTCCTCCCCTACGTCCTCTTCGCCATCTGAGAAACCACTCAAGCATCTACCGGCTTCACCCCCTTTGAGCTACTCTTTGGACGGCGACCCCGGGGACTGCTGGACGTGGCCTGAGAAGCCTGGGAAGAGCAGCCCTCCCCCTATCGCTCCCTGGTGGACTACATTCAGGAGATGCAGGAACATATTGACAAGGTGATGCTGATCGTCCGGGAGCATATGGAGGCTGCTCAGCGGGAACAGAGCAGGACCCGCTCAGCCCTGGGAGTTTCGCCCAGGTGACAAGGTCCTTCTCCTCCTCCCAGACGCCACCTGCAAATTCCTGGCCCGCTGGCAGGGCCCGTTCATGGTCCTCGAGAAGGTGGGGCCGGTCAACTGTCAACTATCACCTGCAGCAGCCAGGTAAGCACGCAGACACTCGGGTTTATCACATCAATCTGCTAAAGAAATGGACTGAGCCCACCCCTGTTGTGTCTGCGTTTGTGAGCCTTCCCACAGATTCGTCAGAGCGTACCTTGGTCCACCGAGGAGAGGAGCTCACTCCAACCCAGAACCAAGAACTGGTGGAGGTGGTGGACCAGTTTGCAGATGTCTTCTCCTCTAACCCTGGCCTTACGCACCTGGTCCACTGTGAGTATCCAAAACCTACCACCAAGAAACAGGTACATGCCTTTTTGGGGTTGGCTGGATATTCTAGGTGATTCGTGCCCAACTTTTCCTCGATTGCCTCTCCCCTCTCTGACCTCACCAGGAAGGGACAACCGGACCAGGTGCACTGGAGCCGGGAAGCTGAGCAGGCATTCGAGGAGTTGAAGCAGGCCCTAACGAGTTCCCCGGTGCTGCAAAACCCCGACTTCATCCTCCCCTTCATCGTCCAAACAGACGCCTCCGAGACCGGGCTAGGGGCTGTCCTCTCGCAAGTCTTCGATGGGGAGGAGCACCCGGTCCTCTTCGTGAGCCGAAAGCTGACCCCCTGCAGAGTAGGAACTACGCCACCATGGAGAGAGAGGCTCTAGCCATCAAATGGGCCATGGACGAACTTAAATACTACCTGGCCAGGCGGCCCTTCAACCTGGTCACCGACCATGCCCCTTTCCAATGGATGGCCAAGGCAAAAGATACTAACGCCAGAGTGACACGGTGGTTCCTCTCCTTCCAAGACTACAACTTCACAGTGCAACATCGGGTTGGGGCTCAGCACGATAATGCGGATGGGCTTTCCCAGCGCTACTCACAATTGGGTTAAGGTCTGGGGATTGACTTGGCCAGTCTAAAACCTTCCACCTTTTTCCCCTGATGAAGTCCTTTGCTGTTTTGGCAGTGTGTTTTGTGTAACTGAGTAAGTTCCTCCCAGTTAGCTTGGATGCATTTCTCTGTAAATTGGCAGATAATGCTTCTGTAGACTTCTGAATTCATTCTGCTGCAACCATCATGAGAGACATCATCACTAAAGATTAGTGAGCCCGTTCTAGAAGCAGCCATGCCACTATGTCCACCATGCTTGACAAGAGCTTGTATGTTTTGGATCATGAGCGGATCCTTTCTTTCTCCACACTTTGGCCTTTCCATCAGTTTAGTAGAGGTTAATCTTGGTCTCATCAGTCCATAAAACTCATCTCTGTATTTCTTTGTGAATTCCAATCTGGCCTTCAGGTTCGTACTGCTGATGACTGGTTTGCATCTTGTGGAATGGCCTCTTTATTTCTTCTCTCGAAGTTTTCTTTGAACTGTGGATTGTGATATCTTCACCCCTGCCCTGTGGAAGTTATTGTTGTAGTGGTAGGGGCAGTGGTAGCTCAGTGGTTAAGCTGTTGGGCTACTGATCGGAAGGTCATGAGTTCAAATCCCGGCACTGACGAGCTGATCCTGCTGGGCCCTTGAGCAAGGTCCTTAACTCTCAGCTGCTCAGTTGTATAAATGAGATAAATGTAAGTCGCTCTGGATAAGGGCGTTTGCCAAATGCCGTAAATGTAAATGTCACTGACTGTTGTTTTTGGGTTTTTCTTTACAGAGCTCTCAATGTTTGTCATCAACGGACATTTTCCTTGGCTGACCGTTCAATGTCTGGTTGTTAGTACACCAGAGGTTTCTTTTTTTTTTTCCAGGACATTCCAAGTTGTTGTATTGGCTATGCCCAGTGCTTGTGCAATGGCTCTAATCAATTTTCCCTCTTTTCTCGGCTTCAAAATGGCTTGCTTTTCTCCCATAGATGGCCTCATTGGCCTTCATGTTGGTTTATTATTTTGAACAACAAATGCAGTCTTCACAGGTGAAACCCAGGGCTTAAACCAGGAATAGACATTTAGAGCTATTAACTGTTCAAACAGTCAATCTAACAGGTCACACCTAGGCAACAAGAAATGCCTGTCAGTCACATGCAATATTTTTGATCATTTGAAAAATGGGTTGGTTCAAACAAAGGGTTCCATGTTTTAAGTTGTTTAACACATCTAAATGTAAATATCAGGGAATGAAAGCTGAAATTCTGATCTATTGTCTCATATTTGTCTTTTGATCTCAAACCCAAATGTCTTCAGTGTATGGCCAAAATTGCTCTTGCCATTCCAGTACTTGCAGAGGGTATTGTGTAATTAGCCCAAACCCAACTATAGATGTACTTATTTTTGGGCATTAAGGCATTTAACAGCCAGAGTGGTATTTGTCTTTGGGCCAAAGGTTACATGGTATTTATTTTTGGGTTTTTTGGAAGTTAGCAGGCAGGGTGGTATCTATATTTGAGCTTGGGGAAATTAGAGGTCATGGGGTATTTATTTTTGGGTTTTGGGACAGTTAGCTCTCAGAGTGGTATTTCTATATAGGCTGGGGCAATTAGCTGTCAAGGGCTATTGATTTTGGGGTTTTGTGGCAATTAGCAGGGTGGTATTTATGCATGTGAGTGAATAGACAATATTAATTTTGAAATGGCTTTGTCAAATTGCAGGCCCACACATCTGTATGTGTGTGTGTGTGAGATTGTCCCTTTGTGACATCACGGAACTCTTAACTGATAAATGTTCTGTTGTGTACTTTTAATGGGAGTCTATTACAAAAATTCAAGACAGAGAGCCGATGGAGTTTGCTCCCTACCATGCCTCTGCATGGAATATTATGATTTAAGTGAAGTTACTAGTACTAAGTGAAGTAAATAGTTTGGGACTGGTCGTCTTTTTGTGCTGAACTTTTAGATTATGGGAACATACGCTGAAATACATGAGCAATGAAGAAAAGGACCCTGATGCTCCAAGGAAAGTCTGCCTGTCACCTTTTTGAGTCCTCCTTCACACCCAGGCTCACACAGAGTTCTACAGTGGTGCTAAAATCTGAGAGGAGGTACCTGACACCACCATGTAAACCTCCCCGCTCAAAGAGATAATTAAGTCTCTTGCCAGCCTCCACCAGACCCAACATCAGGCCCTCCTGGACCTGCGCTGTGACCAGCAGCAGTGATTTGAAGCCATCATGCAGGAGCATGCCAATGGTCGAAAGGTGCTCCAGATGTTGCTGCAACTTGCGACTCCTCCAGCTGCCGCCCCTTCATCTACGGCCGCACCAGCCGGACCAGCCAAAACATTCAAAGATGTCCTCCATGGATGAGCCGGAGGCTTTTGTGGAGCTTTTTGAGTGCATGGCCGCTGCCTAGGTATGGCCAGAGAACGAGTGGGCCCTACGCCTTTGCTATCAGGAGCACTATGTTCTGGACCTGAGAGCAAAACTCCACACCTTGACTCACCTAATGTAGGAGAATTTGCATCAGGCCCAAGAACGACGGTCCTGACTGTATAATAGGGGAACTTGCCTATGAGAATTTGCACCAGGAGATCATTTGCTTGTTTTACTACCCACATTGAGCTCTAAATTATTTGCAAAGTGATGCAAATAATGACCCTTTGAGGTCACATGGCGAGTTAGAGAAGTTGACTATGAGGTCAGGTGAAAGTATATACCACCTCAATCTCTTGAAACCATGGGGGAAGTCAATTCCTGTGACTCTGGTGATGGTGGTTCCCGAGAGAGAGGAGTTGGGACCAGAGGTAAATCTAAAAGGTGCAGCCAAATCCATCCCCATCCCTTGTGGAGACCATCTGTCACAGTCCCAGAGAGCATGGATTGCCAAGTTGCAAGGGGAATTTGCCAGTGTGTTTTTGCCTCTACCTGGTCACATGGACCTTGTAGAGCACCACATTGAGACTCCTCCTGTTGTATGCTAAATCAAGCACGCTCTTGATTTTAATATTAAGATCCGGATTAAAAATGGAAAATGGTCATATTACCCCAATCTGAAGAATCTCAGATCATTACTTCATCTCATTTAAAATGTGTCGCAATATATATGCACTTCGCCATGCTACCATGTCAAAAGTTCATTCATGGCAGCTACTGCACATGGTTTTATCAGTAATCTCCCAGATTTATCAACCTTGGTTGGATCACCAGATTAGATTATCCTTTTTTGCCTCCGGTAGGAGAAATTTGTCTTGGGCAATCGAGAGAACACAGCTGACATTACGATACACATGTACAATCAAACTACGTTGACATGCATTTGCAACCAGATCTGTATAAACAGCAAAACATACACACCATACAATAACCAAACATACACATAACATACACAAATGCCATACATCAGTTGTTGCACAAATACCCTACACCAAGACAACTCTTTGTGAAGGATGTGGTTTGGATCACAAATGATCTTAAGGCTCTGCTTCCTTACAGTCTCCTCAAAGATCTTCTCAAGAGAAGGTGAGGTCAGCATGCCAGTTATTTTTCCAGCCCTTCTAATCAGGTTTTGGAGTTGTGATCTGAGTTTAACGGGCAGGTTAACAAACCATGTTGTAATACCATAATGGTTAATGGATTCAATGGCTGCCCTGTAAAACAATAACATAGTGCTTTTATCCACTCCATGGACCCTAAGCCTTCGAAAAAAAATGCAAATGCTGACTAACTCGTGAGCAAATATACTCCACTTGATGAACCCATTGTAACTGAAAATCAAAATGAATCCCTAAATACTTATGTTGTTTCCTGCTCAACTCTCTCCCCATAGATTAAAACTGGGCTGTGGTCACCAACAGACCTGGGATCAAAATCCATTTCTTTAATTTTTTTTTTGTGCTCCTCACACAACTGCACAACCTCTTCTATCTCCGACTTATACATAGTAGTATCTGAATCTCTTGTCAATAAACTGTGTATGGCTGTGTCATCCAAAAATTTAATAATGTAATTGTTTGTATACTGGTTTCTACAATCATATTTTGTATAGTGTAAAAAGAAGGGGGGAGCTTACACAGCCTTGAGGAGCTCCGGTACTTATAACCTGTATGTCAGAAAGGATTGAATTGACTTTCATCTACTGTTATCTCCCTATAAGAAATGCACAATACCATTTAATTATATAAGAATTCGCCTCCATCCGTTCCAACTTGTTAAAGAGGATCTGCGGGAGTATGGCATTAAATGATGAACTAAAAATCCATAAACATTAGTCTAGCATAAGCTGTAGGATTTTCAAGGTGCTTTAAAATAAAATGTGTTGTAATGTTTAAAGCATCATCTGTGCTTCTACCATCTTTATAAACAAATTGATGGGGAGCTAATAGATGTTATACTTCACCTTGTGGATTCCTGACACTAATGCGATCAAATGATTTCATCACTACTGATGTTAGTGCTACCGGTCTGAAATCATTATTTTCTTGTGGACAATGTTTTTTTCAGAACAGGAACGATAACCGCTTTTTTTTCCCCCATATTGTACGAATGGTACATGTATCAGCTGAGAGCTGGAATAAAGGACTCCAGGCTGGGGTCAACTCATCAGCAAATGTTTTAAGTAAAAGAGTCAAAATATCATCTGGCCCACTGGCCTTCTTAGTATGCAACTTTTTAAAAATCTTGGCCACAGCACTTGGATCAATTACTATTCTATCCTATATTGAATCACATGTCACTGTACTAAACAGATTTCTGCATTCATCAATACAGTCGCTCCCAACAGAATCAAAACATTTATAAAAATTGTTGTTCCTTTGCTTTTTCCAATTCATTAGTACATGCGTTTCTCTCGTCAGAGTTCAGATTGATCATTTGTCTCACGACATCCCACTTTTTTTTTTTTTAATAAAGAGTTCTTAGTTGAAACAGCTTCTCTAACATAGTTTACATGTTGCTTCCCTCAATTTCCCCCTTAGTGCTCTTTGGACTGCTCTCAGTTCCATTACATTATTATTCCTAAAGGCTTGTTTTTTCCTTTTAATGCAATAGTTAATCTCGGAAATAATATAGTCTTTATTATTTGGGTATGTCCTAATAGTTTTTTTGGAACTACAGTATCAACACAAAAGAATGTACCCTGTGATCACCTCCTCATTACTGTCAATATTATTGTCTTGATAGAAAACATCACAATCTGTGGCCTTAATCAGGGGCATGTCTAAAGGAGTGGCACGGGGTGGCAGTTTCGATTCGTTGCTCTAGGAAAGATGACCCTTGCAGGCATAGCGGCTTCAAAAGCTCCCAAGAGTCCCATTATAATATTACATAGCTATGTAGACAGTTAGCTAGCTTAGCTAAAGTAACTTCGGCAGACTACTGAATAGCTATGACCTCCCCATGTTATTCAGCAGCAGTGCACCACCACATAAATAGAAAAAGACATATATTATTTGTGACGGCAGGCTGGCAGCCCACGCATGGAAGAAATTCAGCACTCCTCATATGACTGCCAGCAGAGTGCTGAACGGACAGCGCCGAGTGGAGTGCAGAGAACACACACACAGTGCAATGTTTGTGGTGAGAATAAAACAAGTTACATGAATAATTAATGCCTGTTTGATATTTTTTATTTAGTAGAACAGATTTGTGTTTGTCCTATCCATGCAAAACAGTTATTCAATACAAAATGATTTTCAGGCTCTTGTGCAGTGCCACTTTTCATGTAATACCACATGTATTAGGGAACAGGACACTGCACAAGAACCTGGAATTTGTGCCCAATGTTTTCTAAGCCAGTATTTATTTCTGATAGAATTTTCGGATTTCCCATGGGCCCCCCTGTGCCACCCCATTTTAAAAAAATCCTGGAATCGACCCTGCCCTTAACTCCTCCTTATTACTATCGTGTCACACATTGACAGTCCTTGAGACAGGTTTACTTCTTTTAAGGGCAGACCTGAAGGTGGGAATTAGTTGAATGGTGTTATGGTCCGAATTTGAAAGAGGAGGTCTAATCTTAGCAGCATATGCCTCTTTAATATTGCCATAACATAAAATGGCGGCATGGCCTGATTTACCAAAAGCCAGTAGCGTGTTAACTTTATAGCCATTCTTAAATTGAGAATAGCTGTGATCCAGTGTGTTTGCCCCTCTCGTTGGACAGAAGACATATTATTAAAAGTTCGGCATGACCTGCCTGAGGTTGGCATTATTAGAGTCCCATGCTACGATGAGGGCAGTGTCAGGATGTTTGTTTAGGTAGACATTGAACGCATCGTGGAGCTTAGAGCCATGCTTGTGTCCTCCTGAGGAGGGATGTACACAGCAGTGGCGATGACCGATTTAAACTCAGTGGCAGGCAGAATGGATGGCACATAATAGTCAGATGTTCCAGGTGAGGCGAGCAGGAACGCGACAGAGTGGTAGTGTTCCTGGGGTCGCATCGTTTGTTGTTCACCATGAAACAAACCCCTCCACCTCTGGGTTTACTGGCCTCTGCTGATCTGTCCATCTGTAGAACAGAGAAGTTATCAGGTGGCATTACATTGGGGTCCAGTACTGAGGGGTCAGCCATGTTTCAACAGACAAAGTCTGTTACAGTCCCTGATGTCCCATTGGAATATTATCCTGGCTCTGAGATCGTCCATATTGTTCTCAAGAGACTGGACATTGGCGAGCAGAATACTGGGCAGGGGAGGACTGTGTGCTCTGTTCCTCAGCCTGTTGCGCACCCCAGCATGTTTTCCTCGGTTTTTCTTTTGTCATCACCTCTGGGGAGCTCTCACGTGGCCATGTTCCTCTCTGTGCCGTGGAGTATCTCAGATGGACATGTTGGGTCGGTGGATAAAATGTCGCGAAATAAGTGAGTATAGTGGTTACTGATCTTCAAAAGTGTTCTGCTGTCATAAATGATAAGTGCAGACATTGTGTGTGCAAAACGAGAGATTAAAAGTAGGTAAAAAAGTAAATAAAGGCACAGTCTAAGCGGAGCGACCAGGACAGCATCCGGACATGGTGGTACCGTGCTATCTTGGAACTAAGGTATGGGCGGCTGCGTAGAAGCACACCTGGAGGAGTCTGGATGTGGTGCTCTATGAGGTGAAAATGCTGGAGATTGAGGTGGTATATTTGAAGTGCTTCACCACGATCTGTTCGCCTGACCTCATATTTGACTTCTCTGACTCACCATGTGACCTCAAAGGGTCCTTGGTATTTTGTGAGTAATTTAGTGCTGTAATTTATCCACTGAGCAATTTAAACACTGGTGTGAATCGATTTAATCCCTAATATTTCTTGAAGCTCATATAGTGTCCATGACATAAACGTATTGTCTTGGTCAGTCAGAATCTCTTTCGGGAGTCCAAATTGGGAGATGAATGGAAAAGTGCATCTGCAACACTGCGTGCTTAGATGTTGTGCAGACGCACTTCTTCTGGATATCGTGTTGCATAATCCATCAGGACTAACACAAAGCGATATCTTCATGTGCTAATGGCCCAGTGAGGTCCATGCCAAATTTTTTGAAGGGGACCTCGATTAAAGGTAATGGATGCAATGGTGCTTTTGGGATAACTGGTGAATTCACCAGCTGACATTCATGACATGTGGCACACCACCTGCGTCACCTTGAATGCCCAGCTAATAAAAACGAACCATTAGACAGTTGAGTGTTTTATCCTGTCCCAGATTATAATCAGCTGCCTGGAATAACATTTCTTGATGGCGCTTCAGTACCAACAATTGGGTCATTTTTTCCTTAGTTTGAGTGTCCTGACTTACTCAGTATAACCTTGATATAACCAATACAATCTTTAATAAGTGAAACATAGGGGTAGATGAGTGCAATTTCTGGCAGGATTAATTGACCATTGATTACTCTTACTTGGTCAAAGTCTTGGCAAAAGGTCTCGTCACGTGTCTGTTCCAAGGGGAAATCCCCAAGGAGAAACCCCACAGAGGCAGGTAGGTCGGAGCCCTCCCCCTTCTCCGAGTCATCGTGATGTGGCACAGATGTTGACGGCTCCAGCATCACCCCCCCCAGCCAGAGCTGCACATACCCCACACCTCGTTACACTGCAGCAAAAGCCAACCACCATCATAATTTCTAGCATTTTCTTAAACCCTGGCCAGTTTGTTCCCAAAATTGGGTGGGTGAGGTGGGGACTAACCGCCACCTCCATAGTATGCGTTTGGCCCCAGAAATTTGGCACCAGCAGATATTCATGAATACCACTGTTCACACAACTCACCTTCACCAAATGTGCACTTCCCAAAGCTTCGCATTGAATTTGGCTTTGGTGGACTCAGGTCTGATTACACCCCGAGTCTACTAAGTCCTGATGTGTACTTCCTTGTATACTCACCGGTATGCAGTATGTTCTTGCTCGAACGGGGAAGGCCTGATGCACGTCAGGGATCAGGATTCCTACCTCCATGCAGGCACACTGATCCTGGAAATGCCCAGCTTCCCCACAGTGCCAACACACCTGCCCTGGCTTTGCCCCAGCTCTGATGGGAATAGGATGTTCCCCCAGTGGAGAGAGACAGAGACAGAGCATCGGGAGACATTACAGAGAAAAAATGACATGGAAACTGGGTCCAGGGTGTTGGTTTCAGGGCCCCGGCACCTCGGTTCCGGGGAGCTGGAAGCGTGGGATATGAGGGGAAAGAAGAGAGAGTGAGAAAGACTAAGGACACCTGGACCAGGGACTGCTGCCAAGTGATCCTCTGCCAGCTACATGGCTTCGTCCAGGGACATGCGCTGGTGGCAGTGGACCCACTCTGCCGTTCCTGTTGGGATTCAACTGCTCCAGTACCACCAGCTCAATGATCTGTTCCATGTCCCGCTCCTCCGCCATCAACCATGGTGACAGGAGTCCTTCAGATGCTGCGCATAGGTGAAGGGGTGGCTGACCTCAGGGAGCTGCAGCAACTGGAAGTGTCAGCAGTGCTCGTCAGGTGTCCAGCCAGTGCGCTGCAGGACGACCCTCTAGACGCTGGAATTCTCTGCTGGATGGCAAGCTGGGCTTCCCCTGATAGCAAATTATGCCTCTCACCTTCCCTTTTTGCAAATTTGCAAAGACACTAGGATTTGCGGGACAGATGCAGCTAATTCCTATGACTGCTCCAGTATGTTTACAAACCCCAAACAAAAGTGTAACATTGTCCATTTTGGTGTCTGAGCAAAGTCCTATTAATTTGTTAGGGAGAGATGCATTATGTAAATTGGGACTTTGCTGGGGTATATATAGAACACAGGGGAATTTATAACCAGATGTTGATAATAAACCAAAAGCAAATGTATACTGGATAGGAGAGATATAAAGTGATGTAATGCTAAGTGTTAAGAAATGGCAAAAATACATAGAGGCACAGATCCCAGGTGCATAATGGCCAAAATCCAACTTTCATTGTACAATGCACTATGACACACAGTTAGAAAAATGGCTAAAAGAAACTGAGGGTAAAACAGAGCTCCAGAAGATACCATTGATGTCTCAATATTTAATAATAGGTAAACAAGGAGCTGCTATGCAAGTAGATTCATGCAAATTTATTCAAAAATGGTTTCAAGTACCTGATGCTGTCCCACACATCACTTTGTATGTAGGTAAAGGGTATGAATCAAAAGATCTGGGACCCATGATGAAAAAAGCAGAAGAGAGTTAATGGAATGCCATGGAGCACCCTTTAATTTTCCATTCTACTGATAAATCATATATTAAAATTCTCTGTACCACGCCTCCCACAGGAAGTGGTACTGAGCTGTGCATCACAAGTACCAGGCACAGAAACAACTGAAAACGTAGTGTCTAGAACAAATGATTTAGTACATCAAATGGAGACACAGGTTCCAGGGGTACTGTTGGTCTCATTAAATCCGCAAACCCAATTAAGATTAGTCAGACCAGGAGCAGTTCTACCACAAAAGCAACAATACTCATTGCGGCCGGATGCAGAACTACGGATTAAAAAAACCACTGAGGGATTAGTTCGGGCTGGGTTACTAATAGAAACAGTTAGTTTTTGTAACACTCCAATTGTACCTATCATTAAAGCAGATTAATCGAAATGGCATTTAGTGCACGACTTAAGGGCTGGCAATGAAGTAGTGGAAGACTGGCCAGCCAAGGTACCAGACCCCCACACATTGTTAACTAATATCCCTCCTGATGCCAAGTATTTTACAGTGATTGATCTTTGCTCCGCCTATTTCAGCGTTCCTCTAGCAGAGGAAAGTAGACATTTATTTGCCTTTATGTATGCTGGTAAGCAATACACATACGCTAGACTGCCTCAAGGTTTCAAACTTTCCCCACATGTATTCATTCAAGTATTTAGGGCTGATCTAGCAGATCTTTCACTGGAAAGTATGCTATTGCAATACATGGATGACATTATGATTTGTTCTACGTCCCTAGAACAGTGCCACAGAGAATCTATTAAAGTTTTAACCAAACCGGCACAGGGCGGGCATAAGGTATCCAAGACTAAACTGCAATACTGTCAGCCACAGGTTGAATATATAGGCCGGTTGATAGCATATGGAACTACAGCAATAACACCAACCCAATTAGATGGAATAAGTAAGGCCCCACTGCCTCAGACTGTAGGACAAATGATGACTTTTCTTGGTATAACAGGTTTCAGCTCAGACTGGATAGAGGATTATGCAGTGAAAACTGCACCACTGAGGGAAATTATGAAGCAAGCTGGACAACAGAATTTGCATTCAGCTCTAAAATGGAACAGTGATGCATTGTTAGCCTTTGAATCCATCAAAAAGGAACTTCAGACTGCACCTACACTAGCTACCCCAGATTACACTAAACCATTCCATTTGTATGTAGCAAATAGAAGAGATGGATATGCTTCAGCAGTGTTAATGCAAGAAACATGTAGTGTCAAGAAGAAACAACCCATTGCATACTATAGCTCTAAGCTGGATAGTGTAGCACAGGGCTATCCTCCATGTTATCAACAAGGGCTAGCTGCCTTATACTATGCTTATGAAAAAGCATCCACTTTAACTATGGGCTACCCAGTAATCATCACAAAGTAGTGGAACTAATAGAGCGAGGTAGATTCGTTTTGAGTCTGGCACGTATTCAGGCCTATTCATCTCTTCTCACTTATCCTGATGTAAGTATCAGACGTTGTTCTACAATGAATCCTGCTGACATGATTCCTTTAGATTTTGAAGGTAGCCCACATGACTGTGTAGCAGACTCTTTAGCTTTTCACCCGACCAGACCTTGAGTCAACACCTCTTGCTGATGCAGATGTTGATTACTTTGTAGATGGTTCATGTTTTAGAGACCATTTGGGCAACCATGCAGGTTATGCAGTGGTTAGAAAAGACCAGGATGAGTTTGTAACAGTGATTTCACAACATTGCAAGCAGCCATGCTCTGCCCAATTAGGTGAATTGAAGGCTCTCACTATTGCATGTCAGTTAGCAAAAGGAATGGTGGCTAATATATACTCTGACTTCGCTTATGCCCATGGGGTGTGTCATTTATTTGGGGCTGTTTGGAAACAAAGGGGTTTTAAAAAGAGTGATGGAACACCTATTCCAAATGCTGAACAAATTAGTCAGTTAATGTCAGCCATGATGCAACCAAAGCGATTAGCAATCATCAAATGCCAAGCTCATGAAAAGGGAAATGATTTTGTAATCAAGGGAAATAATACTGCAGATTTAGAAGCCAAGAAGGCCTCAGGTTGTAAAATGGCAGTGTTAGCACCAATGGATAGAACCACACCCTCAGCTAGAAGACCTAATTCGTATTCAGCTCCAGGCCAGTCAGTTTGAAACAGAGTGGCAACACGAGGGTGCTACTAAGGATGTAAATGGTGTATAGCATTCACATGAAGGACTTATTATTCTCATATCTGATGCACATAATCTAGATCACTGTGCGAAGGGGGAGGTTATAAGAAAAATTAAACAACAGGGTTATTGGTCCCCATATCTACAGGTAACAGTAGATAAATATTTGTCTGAGTGTGAAGTCTGTGCCCACAATAACATCAGGAAAGGAACCTCAGCACCAATAGGTTATATACCTGTCCCAGAAGGTCCATTCAAACATCTGGTGATAGACTATGTAGACATGATAAAGAAAGCACAAGGTAAAAGGTATATATTAGTGGTAATATCTAGATTCAGTAGATGGGGGGAAGCAGTGCCATCAGTAGATCAAGCGGCAGGAACAGTAATTAAATTCTTGATGAGAGAAGTAATTCCAAGGTTTGGTATACCATCAGAAATCAGTTCTGACAATGGGTCAGCATTTGTTCAAAACACAGTGAAGAAAGTGTTGCAGCAGCTAAGGATAAAACAAAGGCTGGGATGTGTTTATCATCCTCGAACACAGGGAATGGTGGAGAGAGTTAATGGTACTCTCAAAGCTAAACTCAATAAGATTTGTGCTAGCACTAAGCTTAATTGGATTGATGCATTACCCCTTGCACTCATGAGCTACCGCATGCAAACTATCAGAATGACACATCTAACACTGCATGAAATGCTTACGGGTCGACCCATGCCTGTGCCAGGATGGAGAGGGCCCTATAAGGGACCCAATTTGAAACAATTGCAAATGGAATTGAAAGCATATATGCAACAACTAACTGCTATACATAAAGCCATCTATTTATAGGAAAAGAAAAAGGAGTCAAGAGAAGAACCAGTTACACCATGTCCAGTGATACCAGGAGATCAGGTATATCTAAGAGTGTTCAGAAGTAAATGGAATGAACCCAGAAGGGAAGGACCCTAGTGGGAAGTGGGAAGTGGTAAGAGCTACGCCACCAGCAGTACAAGTAGAAGGTAGTACTACTTGGTATCATTTAAATCACTGTACCAGAGTCCCTAGAATAACACCAGAAAAGCAAAATGAAAACGATCTCCACACTTAACTCCCCAGCCCTTGATTGGGTCACACCGTAACCCTAAGCCAGCCCTTACAAGGCAACAATTAAATGAGGGATGAAAAATATTTAGTGATAAAATTACTGGTAGAGGAATAAAAGAAAAGCTGTTAAGAATAGCATGACATAATGAGTGGTATAAGTTGGCTACATACACAGCAAATGAAACAAGAATGAGTAGTTGTTTAATATGCACACCATCACCATTAAGAACACTTGTAGTAGTACCCAATCAGTATAACTATAGACAGTGTGCTGGTTTTAATCAACACATTTGCCATCTGCATGATTTTAAAAGACCATATTGCCCAGCTGAATGCTTAACAATATTGAGTAGTCCAGATTACTTTAGTAGTTACAATTCACCAGGATGGGGAGAGTGATGCCAACAATTAGATATAAGAATAGAAACTAAAAAGATAGAGATTCCCTCAGATTATGAAATAGATTATATGCTTGAATATGAATGTTTTAATAAGGCTAAAGGCAAATATAGCATGGGCGAATTTCAAGGTAATTGTATGGTGATGTGGCACCTGGACAGTGACTCTTTCCAGGGAACAGATGTCCAGAAGAAATCTATACTTCATGCAACAGTAACAGTACCTGAGAATATGACAATAATACATGGATGCGCAAACCAAACTTTGGTATTTCCAATAAAACACCTTTATGATGAACAAATAGTACTTGTACCAGATTTCTTCTGGCTCTGTGGAGGAACACTGTTGAGGGCAACCTTACCTAAGGGATGGAAAGGGATCTGTACTAGAGTACAGATGATTCAAGAGACCTCAGTAGTGGATTGGAATGTAGAACAACCCATTAGAAGTAACCCAAAAGAGAGTAAAGAGGGCTTATCAGACTGATCCTAAAGTGTACATAGATTCAGAGGTATACCTAATGAATTCAAAGCCAGAGATGAAGTGAGGTCAGTATTTGAGTCTATTTTAATATGGATAACTCCCAATAAAAATGCAGAATGGCTAAATTATATTTACTATAACCAGCAGAGATTTATTAATTATACTGATGACGCATTAGCCGCCTTGGGAGAACAATTAGATGCAACAAGCAAAATGACATGGCAAAACAGGCAGGCACTAAATTGGTTATTCTTCAGTGATCAATGTTGTATTTACATCACTAATAAATCTGCACCAGAAGGAACTTTTACTGAAGCCATGAACAAACTAAAAAATCTCAGACAAGATGTGACTGAAAACGCGGGCAGAAGTGCCAATGCATGGGATTGGTTTGAACTACACTTAGGAAAATGGGGAGCTTTTCTAACTCAATTGGGAATAATGATTGTTGTAGTTGTTGGTGGATTGTTGTTTTGTTGTGTTCTACCTACTTTTAGAACTCTGGTGGCCAATGCTGCTGCTAAACAAATGATGGTGATGCAGAGAGTACCAAAAAAGGACCCATGGGACATTTGACTTGATATAATGGATATTCCACTAAAAACAGAAGATCCCAATTCCTCAAGTGAGGATGAAGAAGATGAATGATGAGCCATGCCCTGGGCAGAACTGCTCGGCTTGATTCTTGAAAGGATAAAGTCTATTGGCCTGAACACCCCTGCTCTCTGGAGTGATCTTTGCACCTTTGGACAATCTTCGTTATTTGCTACTACAGAAGCAGTAAAAGACCTAGGTGTGATTATTGACTCTAGGCTCTCATTTGAAGCTTATGTAGATAATATTAACAAGATAGCCTTCGTTCATCTCTGAAATATAGCTAAGATGAGGAATATGTCACTACATGATGCAGAAAAACCCCTTCTTGCTTCTAGGTTGGATTATTATAATGCCCTGCTGTCTGGATGCTCTAGTAGGAGCATAAACAAGCTGTAGTTAGTCCAGAATGCAGCAACCAGCATCCTTACTAGAATCAGAAAGTATGACCACATCACCACTATCTTATCCACACTGCATAATACAGAAGTATTTTATAATCAATGCAAAATTTTACTGTGCAGTAATTGCTGGACAGCAGTAATTGTTGCATTGTAATTTTACAATGCAGCAATTACTGCTGTAAAGCAATTACTGCACAGTAAAATTTTGCATTGATTATAAAATGCTACTATTTTATAGTAGTACTAAAATACTACTATTTTATGCTACTAACGCATTGAATGATCTTGCACTGCAGTACCTGAGTGAAATTTTGCTCTTTTACGATCCACCATGCCTGCTTCGATCAAAAGGGGCAGGCTCTTTTTTGGTACCTTGAATAATGAAGGCTACAGCAGCGGGCAGAGAGTTTTCTTATAAAGCCCCACAGTTATGGAGCAGCCTCCCATGTAGTGTTCAGGACTCAGACACAGTCTCAGTCTTTAGGCTGAAAACCTATTAGTTTAGTCAAGCCTTTTGTTAATAAGCTTTTCTCTTAGGTAAAGGCCCAGATCTGGAGGGTTCATTGGCATAGAGTTTTTTGGTAAACTGGGGTGATTGGATGCTGCCAACCACCCCCCTCCCCCACTCTCATGGTTTGTTGATGGTGGAGTGGCTGGCCGCTTTATGTGCTAGGGCACCTAGTGCTTAGTTATGCTGTCACAGCTAGTCTTGCCGGAGTCCCTGCTTGCATTCTGCACACAATGTACATCTTCTTAAACCATTACAAATACAGTACATATCTGTGTCAGAGTCAAGACTTCACCAGAGTAAATACAGCAGGTTTACCACGATATACCATTGGTAAACCTCAAAAACAGGAAGACCAGATTAGAGTTTGCCAAAAAACATTTAAAAAATCCCATACAGTTCTGGAAAATCCTATGGACAGATGAGACGCAGATCAACTTGTACCAGTATGATGGGAAAAGAAGTATATGGAGAAGTTAAGGAACTGCTTCATGATCTGAAACATACCACCTCGTCTTATGGTGTGGGCATGTATGGCTGCTAATGGAACTGGTTGCTTTTTTTTTTTTTTACTGATGATGTGACTGCTGACAAAAGCAGAAGGGTGAATTCTGAAGTGTAAACAACTATATTATTGGTTCAGTCAAATGCTTCAACACTTCAAGCAGTCACTGACTGCAAAGGATTTGCAACCAAGCATTACAAATAATTAAAATTATAATTGAGAGTATAGTGGCCATTTGTTACTAATGAAATGTGCAAGATTAGTTAATCATCAAGAAGTGTGACTACCTCTATAAAAGCAAAGCTTTTGCCAGTTTGGTGTTCTGGAGCACTCAGGTGTGTGTCTACATCATGTCAAGAAGAAAAGACATCAGCCATGACCTCAGACAAGCAGCTGCTACTGCTCATCAATCTCGGAAGGGTTATAAACCCTTTGAAAACCTCCTGAAATATTTTATGACATTTCCAAATGTTTATTTGTTAGTGTTGACATAACACACATACAGCACAGCTCATTAGAACTGTTTTAAAGGTCTTGTATATACTATTAACAGCTGGTATGACAACATGGTAATATAATCACAGACAGTGCATTTTTTTATTGTCCATTTTTGCTGTTAATTCTTAGTATTGCGTCACGTCAGCTCCAAGGTCTACAAGAAACTCAGATTTCCAGAACACACTGCAGCATACAGACATGGCCGCCATGGACCACACTTCCCATCACTCACAGAAATTGTCTTTTGAATCATACACACCTGAAGACAATCACACTACGCTGTATATAAAGACCCTATGTTTACCGCCACTTCACGAAGTAATGCTCAGTGTACTGTGTACTCACCTGTATTTGCAAGCCTTGATTTAGTATGTGCTTTGATACTTTGGATTTGACTCTGCCTTGATCTTTGTTTCGAGATTTTGGATCCTGCCTTGAGACTGATGTTTGCTGATCGCCTGACCCTTTTTCTTGTTCTGTGGACCACGCTTACTGAGTATTGTGTTGGATTTGTTTGCCAGTGTTATTAATAAAACTACTAACTGCATTTTCATCCATCTACAAATCCCTCTTCTGACACCTTGTCTTCCTGTGCATCCTAGTTTCTGCTTTCCTATTTTTGACCCACACCAATTATTCTGAGTTATGATAATAAATTATCATTTGTTTTATTTGACTGATTCTATATTGAAATCATTACATTATTGCAATCATTACATTATGTTGTAAACTTTAATTATTGTAATATAATGCACTTATAAAACACTTGTTTTGTAAGTGACAATCAATAGAAACTACAATTAAAAAGATTTATAAATTACCACACTGATGCAGGGCATCTCCACTGCTTAGTCATTACAAAGAAATCCCACTGAACAGTTTCCTACTTTGTAGACAAGGGACTTTCCCTGTCTTTCTTAGAAAAAAACTCACCACCAGAGATATGGAACAACATTGATCCATTACTAGTTTGTGGTTAAACAGTAAGCTCACACAAAATGGTCTCAGCTAAGTAAGAATTCTTCAGAATTATGCATACATGACCATTTTCACAGGGTGTGGTATTAGTGTAAAGCATTTATTGATTCTCGACTGTGTTACAAATGCATTATAAATAAACTAGTTACTAAAGCAAATGTATAGCAACCTGGGAAAACCCTTCATATGGTGAGATCTTAACATTTCTTATTATTTGGCATTCTGAAACTGCAGTATGCTCCTCTTTTGCACATATCTCAACCTCAAGTTAAGAACATTCAGTGTTTGGTTACCTCCATAAGTGAGATTGAGAAAATAATATTTAAAGATTCTGAACATTTGAGATCCACAAACATGCTGCTTGTATAAAAGCCACTATTACTGATTGATTTAATTTAATATAGAATAAATACACATAAAAAAAATACAGACTAAATATCATTTGTGAAATAAATATAAGATTATTAAACCTATTTCTAGACATTTTTAATACTTTCAAGCATGAAAATTTAAAGCTTGAAATTAGCAAAGTCTAGAAATAGGTTTAATAATCTTATGTTTGCTTTCTTGTAATCTTACAATAGGAATTATCATAAGTATTCAAAATACTTTCACTTGATGTCATTTTTTGCAGTGTTGTTTTGAGAACCATGAAACAATGTTTTGCTAAATAAGGCCCTTATTTATGAAAACTTTAAATATTTCCTTTAAGAGTAAATATAATATCATAACTCATTTTTATTCATTCACTGATTCATTGATTCATCGATTCATTCATTTATTCATTCATTCATTGATCTTCAGTAACTCCTTTATCCTGGTCAGGGGGGCAGTGGATCTGGAGCCCTGATGGAACACCTGATATGAGGTGGAAATATATCCTGGATGGGAACCCTTGACCTGGAGATGTGAGGCATCAATGCTGCACTACCATGCAACCCTAAAAATTCAATTCACCTTTGAAAGAAGCTTCTCAGCTATTCAGAAATTTAGATTCTGATTGGCTTAATCAGACTGGGGTTCAGGGCAAAACCTCCCTATGTGTAATCATTCACCCACCAAAGCACTGATTCAGTGTGAATATAATATATGAAATGTCAAATAGATCCCCACTGGAGATGTGGAAATAATAGCATCATGATGCAGCTGAAATTGCAGCTGGGTGATTCAAGGCAGTAGAAGATAATAATAAGATAAGTGGTTAACATGAGTGTGAATAGCATTGTAAAAGCTTTCCTTACCACTTGGGTAAAACTGTCATTTTGTGGGTATAGTATGAGAAATAACTATAGTGCCATAAACAGTAAAAGGAATTTCCCTCTCCCATGGAATTTCTATTTGGGAGTTTTAAAAGCTGCATCACTCAGCTGATAAAACACAGAGTGAATAGAACTCAAAGCCGTAGAAAGAACAATGAATGCTGTTTCAGGCTTCATCTTTTTGCTGTCGTTGATTGCATATTGTCACTTTTTTCCATTGACAGAGTTTGACATAGACTTCCAAGAAATTCAAAAATTTGAAAAATCATACCGGGTAAGTCATACACTTGCTTTATTGAATGTATATCAAAATATATATTGAGAAACTTTACTAGTTTAAGAAGATTAATATTTTATGCATGTTCTTAATAGCACTGTCCAAATAACTGCAAAGAGCCAATGGTAAGTACTCTCAGGATATCTAAAACAGTTAAATTTAATTGTTTTAAGAAAATGAGCAAAAACAATCCAACATTTAAGAAATGATAAATATTTAAAATATTTTTGTCTCATTTGAAATGATGAGTCAATGCATTGTGAATGTGTTTCAAACAACTCTTATCTGATAATAGATTGTATCAAACTCATGCATTGCAGTGACTTCCTTCCGATCATATTCTTTGAAGTGTTATGCATTATGTGCATCTAATTCCTGTTGGAGAAACACACTTTAATTTGTAGGATGCAAGGCTTTGGGTCAGTTTTATTTTAGCTTCTACATTGAGACTGTCCTCTGATAACCTCTGGAGCATGTCATTATAATTACAGTCAATATTTAAAATCTGTGTGTTCAAACAACCTGGAGTAATCTAGAGTTTATGGACAGTTACTTTTTTCTATGATTGTAGGAACCTGAATGCCAGTGTCTCTCCATTCCCCACACAATGGTAAGTGTTCTTCTATCTATCTATCTATCTATCTAATTCTTGATGAATGACTATAATTAAAATATACACTGGTTATCTATATTTCTGTTCTATTAATATGTATTAATCATATATATTGTCACTATTGTGACTGTATACATATTACATTACAAAATAAAATTACATAAATTTTTTTCCCATTTTTTTTTTTTAAGAACTGCACTGATCAGGTTATTGAACATGGACTACGCAAACTAAACTTGGTTTGCAATAGTTCTGACACAGGAACACACGGCACATGTCGAATCCTTGAAAGACTAAAGGTAATGATAGATATAGTTTGAAGAAATTTTATGTTTACTAATAGTTGCAATTATCAGAAGGGGAACTGAAAGAGTCATGTTTTAGAACTCTCTAGTTTGATTTTGTATGATTAATTAGAATACAATTATAGACTTTTTATAGATAAGTAACCCACTTATCATGGAGCATGCCGAATTGTTGATTTGTTAATTCAATAAAAAAAAAAAATCTAATGATTGATTATGAAACAACATTTCAATAATCTTTAATTTACGGAATTAAAATGCTAATTTGTGAAACAGCAAAAACTATATAAACAGTATATATTTTATTTAGCTTTTTGCTATGCAAAGCACTTTGAATTGCCTCAGACAAGGGCTTACAATGTGCTATATAAATAAGCTTGCCTTGCCTAACATATACACATTTACCTACTGAAACTATGCTTCTGCCTGTTTTGACTAATTTTCATTTCTTTTGTCCTCTAGAATCTTGTGACCACTGACCAAACACCCCAGTGTCTGTGTGGGACCCGAGTATCTCAGAACTGCATTTTGGATTACATCAGAACAGTGTACCAAATTTCGCAATCAAGAAAACTCTAGAGTAATCAGAAAACAGAAAAAATATAATTATTTACTACTCAAACTTTATTTAATAATGTAGGCATAGACAAGCAACAAATTAAGGAAGTAGTTTCCTAGTTTTAGACCATGTGTTTGATTTCCAGTCAGTCCATATGTACAGTATTATGTGTTAAATCAGGAGATAAATGTTTTTATGTACATTTTGTGTTCAGGAGGCTGTACATTTCATTATTTGTACTTGTTTGAAATTACAGCAGACAGTATATTATTTAAATAGTACACATGTTTCTGTACACATCTAATCATTAGAATATTTATCATATCTTAATGTCTTATTGATTGTATTGATTACATGATTATTGCATTATTTTCATTATATATTATATATTTTTATATATATCTTATATATAAAAAAAATCTTATAATACTCTCCAACCAGTCATGTTTCTGTTTTGGTGGTTAAAAATAATCAGTCATAGTCAGTCACTGGTCTGTAATAATATCTGTCTGTACAGGCCTATTATTCCTTCAATTTTATTACGCTGTGATTTTATGCTTTAATCTATTTTTCTTTTCTAAACTGTCAAGAAAGTGTAGAAAAACAAAAATTTACATTATAGGTTTTCAGTCATGTTTAATTCAGGGAACTGAAATGGCCATTCAAAATGCTGATTTTGTTGTGTTCTGTTGTGTGAGAATTTTCTGTCTGGATCAGGTAAATTGGGTCTTTGTCATTATGAAAAATTCAAACCTGACATTGTGCAGTTTGTTAATCTCTTTTTATCCACAATAAAATGATTCTAGTGATTAGCATTCTCATTGCTAGCCATCATCTTGGTGCTGACACCCTTGGTTTGCTTGTAATGTATGTGATAGAAGGGCAAGGCATAAGTGCTTAGACTCAGTGTGTTCTTTATTAATTAGGGCAAACCAGGAATTATTATCAAGGTCTGTAGCAAAGGTCAAAATACAAGGAGGCATCAGTATCCAAGATTCATTATGTTAAATGCTCAGAAATGCATGACACAATCCACAATGAAACAAAAGTGCCTAAATACAGAGACTAATCAAGGCAGGAACTGAAAACAAGTGAGAGCAATAATGACACATTAGGAAGACAACCAAAGACAAGACTGGGGCAGAGACAAGACATGAACTAAAACAAAATGAACACTGAGAGCTGCAGCATGCACTGAGAAGGGGACAGCTAAAGCACAGCTCCTGAAGTGCCACACGAGTCAACACCCCAGGGTGAAATATCTGCAATTTGCCCAGAGTTCTGTGGCAGGCATTGCCCAGAAGGAATGACGTCCTCGCCAGAGCCAGGAGGCAGAGTGACAATGTCCTTGCTGGACTCATGAGGTGGACTGTGGCAACATCCTCACCGGACTCAGGATGAGGAGCAGTGATGTCCTTGCCGGAGACAGGAGGCAGATGGGACTGGCCATGAAAGGCCTTGTTGGCCTTGGGTGTGTGTCTTGTGAGGCTGCCTTGTCAGTCTTGGGCTTGAGCATGGCTTGCGAAGTTGCCGCCTTGGGCTTGAGCTTGGCTTGGGAGGCTGTTTCTGACATGGGCTTGGCTGGAGAAGCCACCTCATCGGCCTTGTGCTTGGGCTTGACTTGGGAGGCTGCCTGGTTGGCCTTGGGCTTGCGTGAGGCTTGGCAGGCCACCTCGTTTGCCTTGGCCATGGGCTCAGCTTGGGAGACTTCCTCGTTAACCTCAGGCTTGGGCTTGGCTGAAGCCTTTGTTGTGTTTCCAGGCTTGGGTGTCTTTGGGTGACCGGGTATTCAGCCAATTGGTGTGTGATCCAAGGAGAATTAAGTGCCCTCATTGGCCATTCTACTAGTGCAGCAGGTTTTTTCCAACAGGATGTGTGCTTGTCATGGTTAACCACCAAATGGTTAACTGGTTTCCACTATAAACACAGCTTCAGCTCTGAGTACTTACAAGGCATGCTACAGGATTGTGCATGGGCAGCAGATGTCTAGAGTCTCTGGAGGCCAGGGATGCAATAAGTCAGCCATGTTGGCACTGACCATTGTGTATCAGCTAGATGGCATCCTTGCGTGGCCACAACTTGGCTTATCGTCTGCCTCATGTGAGCTCTAAACAGACAACTGTCAGGCTCTCGGGCTCCTAAAAGTCATCTGAGTGCTATTGATTTAACAATGGGTGGATCTCCAGTGGACAGCCACTAGATATCCATTCAAGATTGACCAGGGTTGCCAATGGGATGTTTATGGTCAAAAAGCTTTTTTTAGCTGTGTCAGCATCAGACAGAGATTCTGATGACCAAGTTGCATGGTGTATAAACAATTCCGCCATTGACCCAGCCATTGCGGCTTATGGCCTGGCCAAAATTCAAACCCAATTGAAAAACTGTCTGTCCCAAGAAAGTCATTTTCCTTGGAACAGAAGTAGAAGCAGAAAGAAAGATCCCATGGTTAGAACAGGGGATTGTACTCCACATGCTTCCAGAAGGATATTGGTCCTCATTGAGTTTTTTAAGCCCATCTGTTAGACTGGGTCACATCAATGGGCCTGTGCATAGCACCCTTCATGCCCTCATCATTTTGCAATACAATTCCTTAACAAACATTTCAGGCCAATGCCTTATCCTCCACCTTCTCTCTAGAGATGAGGGTGTAGACAAATTACCCTGTCACTTCTGAGGGCCAGATCCATAGGAGCATGGCCATAATGAGGTTAAAGGTGTTCCGATGGGTCCAGGTTCCTCATGTACTTTAAGGAATTCAGTCTCACGGTGAACAGGAAAAAGAACTACTACTGGAATAGACCATACAATTCATTGCGGTGAAGATAGATTCAGTGGGAATGATAGCCACCCTGTTGCCCACTGTCTGTGTGGCAGACACTATCGCGCCTTACCAGTTCGGGTAGGCTACTATGAGCAGTTCCATGACAGGACTGCTGTTTCAATAAAACCCTCAAGGGCAGTTGGGATTAAGGAAATCTCTGAAGTAGGTTTTGCATGCAGCTAACCTCAAATACCACAGACAGGAAACATATCCTTGTCCCATTGAGAAGCACATGAGCTCAGTTTCTGTGGAAGCATGTTTTTTTTTGGTTTTTTTTTTTTTTACAAAGGGACAAAATAGCACATCAGCCTATTATAATTTAGGGTAGCCTGGCTGACACCCAAGTCTTTCCTACCTGGATTTGTGACACATCTTGAGCTGTTCCAACAATATGGTGACTGACAGGATGGCAGGAGATTAAAGATTATTCTCTGTCTTACATAGAGCCTCAACAATTGGGCTCACCAATATTTAGCCTCACAGTGAGGGACTTATCCACCAGGTTAGTGCAATGGCACAGCGGTCCCACTGTCAAGAAAGTGCATACACCCAGGAGAGTAGTGTTTGCACCCTGAAGTGGTACAGTGGACCTGGGAATTCACCCATGCACACCCTTTTTGCTAACATGACAAACAACACTCTGGGACAAGGCACAGTGGCTCATGACTGTAATGACTCTGCTCATGCTACACAGCGTTTGGCACCAAAACAGTGGACCATTGGAATCTTTCCCCAGGCATACTCGTTGTCAGAGATGAGCAGGTGTGATAACATGATATTAGCAGACAATTTAGGATGTAATAAAAACTACCCGGCCACTCTTATACATTAATTCTTTAATCTGAATACCATTTTCTATATCTCTATCAGTGTCAATTACTAATAATTATAATTATTTAAAAATCCATTACATGTTCATTGCAAATATGAGATTAAATTTGCCCAACTAGTGGGTGTTGTAGAAGCTGTTTTTTTTTTCATAAAGAAATGATTTATTTTTATTCAAATTTTGTAAATTAATAAAATATTTCAGTTACTAAAATATAATTTGCAATCATAATTTATGCTGTTCCTTTCATAGTTAATATTCAATAAAAGGGTTTTATGAAGTCACAAGTCTCCTCACTGTTGCACATCCTTAAAAAAATCAAAAGTAATCTGTGTTCCAGTAATGTCTTATTGGAGGTGGTTTCTTACAATATTCCTTGTGCTCTACTATATCAATATCTTATAAGAAACAAAGTTGAAGGTGTCAAAACAACAAAAATCCATTTGCATTATTTTCAGGATGGATCTGAAGAAATATTTCTTATTTCATATAAGACTATATCAATATGTAACCACAACAAAGATTTTGTACCTTGGAATAGTGTGATTAATAACTTGTGTGACCTATATAATCAAATGCAGAGTTAATTGTCTTCTGTGTACCCCAACACTGTTTTATCATATCTTGAAGTGTCTGCCAGAGCACTGAATATCAAGTACTTTGTTTATCCAAACAAACAACAGCATTCTGTAGAGATTCAATGTGTACATAGTCTTTTATGCTGGACAGTCATTTCATGCTACTTGCTGTAAAGAGAATGGTAAATAAGAATCCTATGCTTGATCAAGGTTAGATTACCAGTTCGCTTTGTACAGTACATTGGAACTGCTACTAGCCTTAAGTTATTGTTCCTAATTGGTAAAACAATGCTGAATAAAGACATCTGTTCACTCACTATAGATCAACACTAAAATAACATCAAATAGCTTTTAAAAAGTGCATATCCCTCTTGGCTTCAGTGCTGTGATTTGAATGAAAATGAACTACAGACAGACTGTTAGATAGATATAAATTACCTCAGACCTTAGTTTAAAGGACCACAATGCTAGTAAGTATGAAATGCAAGAATTTTGCAACACAAGAAGGTTTTTAAGTGCACCATGAAAATCGTTTACAGAAGTAATGGAATGTAATAAGATTTCCCTCCAGGTTTAACCCCTAAAACCCTCAGGGTCCATTGGTACATTCACATGTACCTTCCTTACTCTCGCAACTACACACTTTTCCTGTATGATCCTATTCTGCAGTCTGAATCATTCATAGTATTTATTGAATAATGCATAAAGGTGAAAGGTCATACTACACTTCGATCATATCTTGACTGTTTTATTTCAAATCCATTGTGGTGGTGTATAAAGGCAAAATCACAAAAACTCCGTCATTGTCCAAATACTTCCGGACCTGACTGTACATTAATAAAGCAAAGGAGCATATATAAGATCAAGGGAGAAGTGGATAGTGGAGGGTGAAAGGAGTTCAGCATGTTTTTGTAGATTGGAAAAAAGAGACAAGAGCGGAATGCTGTAAAGGCACTGCTAATTAATAACCATGAATATATGGACCCTGATAAGATTTCTAAGGAAATCTTCTATTGCTACAGTAAGCTGTACTCCTCCTCTTATTCATACATAGATACTGATGCTTTCTTTGAGCACATTAAGGAATGGATTCCTAAAGTGGATGAGAGTTTTAAAAATGTATGTGATGCAGACATCAGTATGGATGAAGTGGAAAAAGCTATGAAATGCTTATCCTTGGACAAATCTCTGGGTTCAGATGGTTTAACAAATAATTTCTATAGGCATTTCTGGGAATATTTTAAAGACCTTATTTTCCATATGTTAAAAGAAATATCTGAAATCCACACTCTTCCTACTACTATGAACCAAGGGATTATCTCTCTCATCCCTTCTTCTTCTTCTTTCGGCTTTTCCCTTCAGGGGTCGCCACAGCAAATCATCACTCTCCACCTATCCCTATCTTCTGCATCCTCAACACTTGCACCCACTAGCTTCATATCCTCATTTATTACCCCCATATACCTCCTCTTTGGCCTTCCTCTTTGCCTCCTGCCTGGCAGCTCCATGTCCAACATTCTCCTACCAATATACTCACTCTCCCCCCTCTGAACATGTCCAAACCATCTTAATCTGGCCTCCCTAACTTTGTCCCCCAAACGTCCAACATGAGCTGTTCCCCTGATGTACTCGTTCCTAATCCTGTCCAACCTTGTCACTCCCAAAGAGAACCTCAACATCTTCAGCTCTGCTACCTCTAGCTCTGACTCCTGTCTCTTCCTCAGTGCCACTGTCTCTAAACCA
>CM040460.1:12273099-12294204 GCA_022758105.1 Pangasianodon gigas | reverse complement strand
TCCACTACCTTCCTTAACCTAGCTTCCACTACTCTTTCCCATAGCTTCATTGTATGGCTCATCAACTTTATCCCCCTATAGTTGCTGCAACTCTGCACGTCACCCTTATTCTTAAAGATCGGCACTAATACACTACTTCTCCATTCCTCAGGCATCTTCTCACTCTCTAAAACCCTGTTAAACAAACTAGTTAAAAATTTCACTGCTGCCTCTCCTAGACACTTCCAGACCTCCACCGGGATGTCGTCAGGACCAACTGCCTTTCCACTTTTCATCCTCTTCAAAGCCTTCCTGACTTCATCCTTTCTAATCTTATCTACTTTCTGTTCCACAGAGGTCACCCCTTCTACTCTTTTTCCCCTCTCATTTTCCTCATTCATCAGCTCTTCAAAGTACTCCTTCCATCTCCTCTGTACACTCTCCTCACTTGTGAGCACCCTTCCATCTCTATCCTGAATAACTCTAACTTGCTGCACATCCTTCCCATCTCGATCCCTCTGCCTAGCTAACCTGTACAAGTCCTTCTGTCCTTCTCTAGTGTCTAACCTAGTGTACAACTTGTCATATGCCTCCTGCTTGGCCTTAGACACCTCCCTCTTCACTCTGCGCTGTAATTCCTTGTATTCCTGTCTACTCTCTTCAGTCCTGTCCATGTCCCACTTCTTCTTGGCTAACCTCTTCCTCTGGATACTATCCTGAACTTCCTTATTCCACCACCAAGTCTCCTTATCTTCTTTCCTCCTTCCAGATGACACACCCAGCACCTTTCTTCCTGTCACCCTGATCACTTCTGCTGTAGTTTCCCAGTCATCTGGCAGCACTACCTGACCACCCAGAGCCTGCCTCAACTTCTGTCTAAAGTCCTCACATTCCTCCTTTTTCAGCTTCCACCACTTGGTTTTCTTCTCTATCTCTATCTTTGACCTCTTCTTCTTACAGACCATCAAAGTCATCCTACACACCACCATCCTATGCTGTCTGGCTACACTCTCTCCCACTACCACTTTACAGTCATTAATCTCTTTCAGATTGCCTCTTCTACATAGGATGTAGTCTACCTGTGTGCTCCTACCTCCACTCTTGCAAGTCACTCTATGCTCCTCCCTCTTCTGAAAATAAGTGTTAACCACAGCTATGTCCATCCTCTTAGCAAAGTCCACTACCATCTGTCCTTCAAGGTTCCTTTCCTTAACTCCAAACTTGCCCATCACCTCCTCATCACCTGTGTTCCCCTCACCCACATGTCCATTAAAATCTGCTCCTATCACCACTCTCTCACCCGTGGGAATACTCTCTATCACCTCATCTAATTCACTCCAGAATCTCTCTTTCTCCTCTGACTCACAACCTACCTGTGGGGCATAACCACTAACAACATTCAACATCACCCCTTCAATCTCTAACTTCAGACTCATCACCCTGTCTGACACTCTCTTCACCTCCAGAACATTCCTCCCAAACTCCTCCTTCAAGACCACACCTACCCATTTCTCTTACTATCCACACCATAATAAAACAGCTTGAATCCTGCTCCTATACTACGAGCCTTGCTACCCTTCCACCTGGTCTCCTGTACACACAGTATATCCATCTTCCTTCTCTCCATCACATCAGCCAGCTCTCTACCTTTCCCTGTCATAGTACCAACATTCAGAGTTCCTATTCTCAGTCCTACACTCTTACCTTTCCTCTTCTCTCTCTGTCTACGCACTCTCCTCCCTCCTCTACTTCTTCGACCAACAGTAGCCCAATTTCCACCGGCGCCCTGTAGGTCACCGGCGCCGATGGCGGTCATTGTTAACCCGGGCCTCGACCGATCCGGTATGAAATTCAGAGTACTGACGATTCGCATGATTAAATTTGGCAATGTTTTACGCCGGATGCCCTTCCTAACGCAACCCTCTCTATTTATCCGGGCTTGGGACCGGCACAGAAGTCACTGAACTGTGACTCCCATGGCTAGATTATCTCTCTCATCCCTAAACCTGGAAAAGATCCAAAATTAATAGACAATCTTAGACCTATTACCCTGCTTAATAATGACTATAAAAGTTTAACTCATATTTATGCCAACAGATTAAAAACCGGTATTACACAAATTATCTCAAATACACATTCAGTTTTTTTGAAAGGTCGGTCAATTCATAACAATATATAACTTGTGCTTAACTTATTGGCTTACCATTATTTAATTGAAGATGAAGGTCTTATTTTATTTTTAGATTTTCTTAAAAGCCTTTGATACGATTGAACACAAATTTATGAAACTAGTTTCATACTTTAGAATTTTTTGCATTAGGAGAAAACTTTATAAATTTAGTTAAACTACTTTATAAGGACACTCATACCACAATTTTATTACCACAAGCTATGTCTCCAAGATTTTCAGTTGATAAAGGAATTAAACAAGGATGTCCCATCTCTCCCTTGCTCTTTATTGCTGCAGCGTAAATGTTCTCCATTCTTATAAAAAAAACTCAGATTTTGAAAAATTGACAGTGTTAGGCAAACAGCTGGCAGTCAGCCAACTGGCAGATGACACAGCCATATTCATGAAAAATAGTAATCAAGTTCCAATAATCCTCAAAACAATAGAGCTTTTTTCTAGGGCATCTGGCTTAAAATTAAACCTTAAAAAATGTAAATTACTACCCATTCATAACTCCTCTCTGTCGACAGTTCATAATATCCCTGTTAAATTAACCATTAAATACCTAGGCATACACATTACAAAGGATAATAACACACTAATTAATCTCAACATTTGGAATAATCTAGATAAATGTAACTCTTATTTGATTTGATTTGTGGTCTCAAAGAGACATCTCTATTATTGGCAGAATTTTTCTTACAAAAATAGAGTGCATTTCAAGATTTATCTACCCAGCTTACTCAATGTCACATCCCAAAAATGCAATAAAAGCTATAAACCAGGCTAACTTTAATTATATTTGGAAAAGAAAAACACACTACTTTAGGAAAGGAATTATGGTTAAAGAGCATGAGGAAATAGGGCTGAAAGCCATTGATATTGAGTGTATTAATGGTACTATTAAAACGAATGGGAAAAGATCTTTATTGAAAAATGAAAACAGCTTTTGGTTCCATATCCCAAGCAAAATTTTTATGAAACTACGAGACATCAACCTCCTTCTCAGATGTGATTATGACCTAAAAAACCACCCTGTTAAGCTATCTGTGTTTCCTTCTGGAAAATATCCTTCCGGAGAATTTTTAAGACATCAGTTTGGTCTAGATCATAACAACTGCTCATTTTGTGATGAACAGATTGAAACAACAGCACATTTATTTTATGAATGTAAATTTGCTAGTGTCTTTTGGGAAGATTTGCATTACTGTTTTTTCCCCCCCTAAATTTGACAATTTATTTGAATTAACAAAAGAAAATGTGGTCTTTGGTATATTTATGAAAGATGAAACACACGACATTGCAATTAACATAATTATTATTCTTGGAAAATTCTTTGTACATAAGAACAGATTCCTGAAAACACAACCGAATTTCTACATATTTCACAAGGAGCTGTGTCATTATTTCTTATCACTAAAATTAATGGAGAAGAAGAATGCCCTGAAACTCTGTAACTTAATAGGGGAACTTGCAGAGAATCCCTAGAGCTCCTTTTTTCTTTTTTTTTTTTTTAAATGTACTTTTGTTTTGTATCCTTTGTTTTACATATGACTGTTTTATGGTGCTTGTCTGCTGTCTGGATAAAAAATATTTAACATTGTACCAGGCCATTTATGTTTGTAAAGAACCTTTCTTACTGTTCAATAAAGTTCGGTTAAAAAAAAAAAAAAAGAAAGAAAGAAAGAAAGAAAGAAATTACACGGCGCAGGCGCGGCGCATGCGCTTTGCTGATCGGGCGAAGAACGCGGATTGGTGAATCAGAAATGGTTCCCTCCGTCCACTACTGATGACGTAACTCTCCTCATGACGATTTAAAGCTGTGCCAACCGGAACTAACTGTTCAAAATTGACCGAAATTGCTTTGAAATTTTGTACGCATTCAGGTTAAGTGGTAAAATGACTAACCGGACGGCGTATTTCTATGATCCAGATGTTGGAAACTTTCACTATGGTAAGGTTCTGATTTTGTGATTGCGCTATCAAACCCGTTATAATTAGTTAGATACATGGCGTCCTGAAACTGAATTATTGCCAGACTGAGTAATAGCTCAAGCTTACTTGCTAACTTTGGCTAGAAGACGCTAAAAAGGCGGCATGCAACATTGTTTTTCTAGTACGTATTACCTGAATATTTTAAATACCTAATCCATACCAAGTTAGTTGCTGTCATATAAAAAGTGTTGTAATTCCTACTCCGTTCACCTGATAGCGTGGTAAAGTTAGTTTTAGGTTCGATATTTGGTAGACGTTGGGTTTTCCTTCCCACAGACTTCGGAGGTGACTGTCTTACGAATATAGCACTAGCGTATTTTTGTTTATCAGCACAAATACTACTTGTACATAAAGCATTCTCTCTCTCAAAAAAAAAAAAAAAAAAATTATTGTCGCTGCAGAATTATGTTTGAAAACGCTCAAATGCACTTACGTAAGGGACCGTCTGCAAATTCCTCCCACTGGGCTACAACATGGTGCAAACATTATTTAACTGACGTCTCTAAAAGTTTATAAAATGACTTTTTTTTTACACATGAAGGGTGTAGTAGACTCCCAGTAGAATGATGCATACAGGGTTGCCAACTTTGGCTTCCTGGCTGGAGTGAGATTTATGAATCAAATTACCTTTTTTTGTTATGTGGAAATGAGAATTAGGGGGTAACGTGTGTAAAGGTGTGAAAACAATGTAAATGCAAATATACAAGTTATGCTTTTCTTTATTTTGAAGTAAAATAGGGCAGATGTTTTCCTGACATGTTTTATGAGCCTATTTTGTTGAATGTTCTTTGTTGTATGTGGAGGCTGTCATCTGCACAGGTGGGTCATATTGACTGTTTCTATTTCTTCCTCACCATGCCCTTGATTTTGCTCTCCATTGCCATTACTACTTTTCATTAAAATATCATTCCTGTCTTCTCCAGTGTCTTTACCCTCTCTCTTCTTAAAATACTTTAGAATACTCATCTACAATCATAATGATCACAACTGTTTTTCAAATCTCAATAAATCTGGCTGACACAGACTACATTCTCGGTAAAGAATGAATGAATAATAGCTATTTTAGACATGTAAATCAAATGATTTGTGTGCACAAATACTTACGGCTTATACACATTGATCTTGCATGGCACGGAAGAAACGCGATTCATACAGACTGGTCCGCTTCAGACTGGTCCAATTAAGAAGTTGCGGGGCTTCATTGGTGTTATTAAACCCCACATCTTCTAGATACTGACAGAAAAAAAAATCATATGAGCAGATTTGTGACTATGTTGTATTTTTATGTTGGCTTCTTATTTAATTTGGCATGAAACTTACTTGGGCAGTGTGAGACAGAGCCTGAAAGCATGTGTCTCGTGCCAAATGCGTGAGAGTTGGCAACCTTTATGTTTGTTAATGTACATTGTATTATATGGAAACAGGAATAATTTTTTTCTGTAAAATAATTCACTAAAAATCAACTAAATCATATTTTCATATAAATGTTGTAGTAGACTTCCAGTAGGATGACTTGACTTACTACCAGTGAGTTTTGTCAGTATGCCGTATTATACAAATATGTAAGTTAATTAAGTAATAAAAAAAAAATCAAGTATATGACATTTTCATATTCTAAATGTTGTAGTAGACTCCTAGTAGGATGACTGACTTACTACGGGTGAGTTTTTGTCACTGTGTTGTATTATACAAATACATAAGTTAATTATTATGGAAAATAATTCACTAAAAATCAACTATATGACGTAAATGTTGTAAGTTAGGTTTGTGACAGCAGTTATCATTGAGGAATTTTACCCTGTGCTGTTTTTTTTAGTTATTAGTTCTTTTCTTTTGATGATGATTTGTAGCTTCTTATTGATCACTGCTCACATGAACTGGTAAGCCCAACAAATAAAACCCACATTTCTAGAGAAGTACAGGATACATAGACACACCATAGATTCTTCTGTTTGTACATGCCATTTTAATAATGTATGGAGGGAAAATAATTATGAAATTTTGATCATGTAGAATGTACAAAACAGTGTGATTAAGAGCAAAGCAGCACTGGTTTTGCTGTTGACACCAAGAGTAGTTAAGCTTATAACTGGTTTTTATGTCTTTTGACATTATGGCAGGTGGCAGAAAAGGAAAGGGGACATTCAACAAGGTGGATTAGATGATGTAATCAAAGAATTTTCAAAAGGGAATTTATTTTTCTGTCATCCCACTAGCAGTCTACTACAATATTAGGAATATGAAAATAAAAAAAATTATTCCTGTATCCATATAATGTGACATACTGACAAAAACTCACCTGAAGTAAGTCAGTGTTCCTACTAGGAGTCTACTACAACATTTAGAATATGGAAATGTAATGTAGTTGATTTTTAGTGAATTATTTTCTAAAACTTTTTTTTAATGGTATCCAATAGATAGGACATGAATGTGAAAATGTGTGGAATTTGACGATGGTCCCTTACTGAATGTCTAACCAATATAGAACCTAAAACTAACTTTATCACGCTTCACCAGATTTGGATGTATATGCCCTCAAATTTAAGTCGAAAGACTGCACTTTGAGCTCATATGCATTATTTAATTTCAACTACAGCTCCAATATACTGTGGTAGACAGCTACAATAACAATAACTTTGTCAATGTTCAAATATTTAAGGACTTGTTTGTATATGCAGTGTAAGGTATGGAATTCGTAAAGATGTGTTATTACATGAAAAATCCTGTGTGTACGATTTCCTCCCTATAACTAGGTGCTGGACACCCAATGAAGCCCCATAGGTTGTCCCTAACTCACAGTCTTGTCTTGCATTATGGCCTGTACAAGAAAATGATGGTATAGCAGATGTATTTGTACCTTTTTAATTATAACGATATTCTGTCTGTAAATATTAATGATATTCTCACTGCAAATATACCTCATACACAAGGAGTACAAATATAAATTTTTTTTGACAGGTTTTCAAACCATACAAGGCCTCACAGCATGATATGTGTCGTTTTCATTCAGAAGACTACATAGATTTTTTGCAGAAGGTCAGCCCAAATAACATGCAGGGCTTCACAAAGAGCCTTAACACCTTTAATGTAGGAGATGATTGGTAGGTCTGATTAGATTTGTTTTGTATTGTATTTAGTTTGTACCATGCAGTCTTAGTCTGCTTGTATTAATTAGCCCTAAAGAAGGTCATTTACATTTGGATGTAAAGTGTGTGCATGTGTATTCCATGTGTCTGCATATATAACATTTGTTATCTGGCTTGTAGTCCTGTCTTTCCAGGACTGTTTGAGTTTTGCTCCAGATACACCGGAGCCTCATTACAAGGAGCAACTCAGTTGAACCATAAGGTTAGATACACTTATTGCATCTGTGACTTTATTTGTAGCATGCTGCCTTTTTCTCTTCCAGTTATGCTTTTTTCAGTTAGTCAATATTAAAAATTAATAACATTTGACTAAATTATCCTTAGATTTGTGACATTGCTATCAACTGGGCTGGAGGCTTACACCATGCAAAAAAGTTTGAGGTAAGGTTTTAGGGATGTACCCAAGTATGGCCCTCTATGTGTATTCTGACACTGACATCAAATTTAGTTTTGCTGTACAATCAAGCAGTGTAGCTGAAAACAAGGTAATGGTCCTGCTTTATTTCTGATTGTTAAAGGACATGTTTGCATTCACATGCTCCAACTAAAAGGCAATGTTTCCTCCAACCACAAATGTCTTTAGTGTTTTCCTATAAATGTCTTTAGTGTTTTCCTATAAAAGGACCCCTTTTCGTGGGTTGCAATTTTTGACATAGAGCCATGAAATTCGACACAGATATACAGTGGATATAAAAAGTCTACACACTCCTGTTAAAATGGCAGGTTTTTGTGATGTGAAAAAATGAAATGAAGATTAATCATGTCAGAACTTTTTCTACCCTCAGTGTGAAATTACAATGTGTAAAAATTAGGTGAAAAACAATCAAACATTTTAGGGAAAAATAAAAAACTTACAACAACCTGGCTGCATAAGTGTGCACACCCTTTTATAATTGGGGATGTGGCTATGTTCAGAATGAACCAATCACATCCAAGCTCATGTTCAAAAGTAATTATCACACACCTGTCATCAATGAAATTATTCTGATTAAACCCAAATAAAGACTAGTTGTTTCTGTAGGATTTTCTTCACATCTTCTTGTTTTCATCTGACTGCAGAAGCCATGGACAAGTACAGGGTCTCACTGTCAAAAGATATCAATCAGGAGAGAGGTACAAAAACTTTCCAAAATATTAGATGTACCTTGGAACACTGTGAAGACCATCATCAACAAGTAGAGAAAATGGAGCACCAAGTGACATCACCAAGAACAGGACATCCCTACAAAATTGGCGACAGCACAAGAAAAAACTTATCACGGAGGTTACCTCCCTGAGAGACTTACGGCAACACTTAAGGAGCTGTAGGAATATCTGACAAGTCTCTGCGTGCAACAACAATCTCTCGTATTCTTCACGACGGGGCTAGAAAGGACAAGACAAAAACTTACCAGGGAGGCTGCCAAGAGACCTGTACAAGAGGTTGACAAGTACTTATTATTCTCTGCATGTGACAACAATCTCATATTCTTCACATGTCTGAGCTATGGGGTAGGGTGGCTAGACAGAAGTCCTTTCTCACAAAAAAAACATCAAAGCTCAATTAAAACACCCCAAACTATGTGGCAAAATGTGTTATGGTCTGATGAGACCAATTCCAAAAGGTATAATAATTCCATAATTCCAAAAGGTATGTTTGGTGCAAATAAAAGCACAAAAAGAACACCATACCCACGGTGAAGCATGGTGGTGGCAGCATCATGCTTTAGGGCTGCTTTTCTTCAGCCATAAACTGGGGCTTTTATCAAGGTGGCGGGAATCATGAATAGTTACAAACACAAGTCGATTTTAGTGCAAAACCTACAGGTGCCTGCTAGTAAACTGAAGATGAAAAGAAATTTCCCCTTTTAGCACGTCAATGACCCAAAACATACATCCAAATCAACAAAGGAATGGCTTAACCAAAAGATCAATGTTTTTGAATGGCCTATCCAGAGCCCAGACCTGAATCCAACTAAAAATCTGTGGGGTGACCTGAAGCAGGCTGCGCACAGGAGATGCCCTTACAATTTGATGAATCTGCAATGTTTTTAGAATAAAGAATGAGAAAATATTGCCAAGTCAAGATGTGCCACGCTGATAGACTCTTACCCAAAAAGACTGAGTGCTGTAATAAAATCAAAAGGTGCTTCAACAATGTATTAGTTTAGGGGTGTGCAACCAGGTTATTGTAAGTTTTTTATTTTTCCTATTTTTCCCTAAAATGTTTCTGATTGTTTTTCACCTAATTTTTACACATTGTAATTTCACATTGAGGGTGGAAAAAGTTCTGACATGATTGATCTTGGGTTCATTTTTTTGACATCACAAAAGCCTGCCATTTTAACAGGGGTGTGTAGACTTTTTATATCTACTGTACATCCCAAACGGAAACGAGGTGCTTGATCTTTTGGGAAATATCAACTCCGAAGTGGATCATTTGGCCATAGGAAAGAAGTCAGGGTGCTTTTATTTTTAGTCATTAGGTCATGCAGACCAAACTGCATTCACATACAACTTGATCATTATGTAGTACATGGGGTATCTAGCAACAACCTAGCAACCAACTTGAATATCATAGCAACTACCTAACAACACCCTAACAACCAACCAATTTAGCATAGCAACTACCTAGCAATGTCCTAGCAACCCACTGGGCTAGCATAGCAAACACCTAGCGGTAACCTAGCAACACCCTTGCTACCAACTGGGTTAACCTAGCAACCACTTAGCAACACCATAGCAATTAATTAGGTTAGCATAGCAACCACCTAGCAACACCCTAGCAATCAACTGGGTTAGCTGAGCAATCACCTAGCAACCATGTAGCAACACTCTAGCAACCAAGTGGCTTGGCCTATCAACACCATAGGTGAACCGTTAGGCTAAATGTCTGCTGGGTTAATTTTTGGCTGCAGTGACATTAAAAATAATTTTAACAGAAGAAATAGACAGATTGACCCACTGCCTCATCAGATTTTTATTAAATCAATTAATTCACACACAAACCTACAAGCAAAATATTCAGATTTTGACTGATAAAAAGGAAACAAGCCCCACTCTAATTCCTATGATTAAAAATAACTTGTACAGTACTTGGCCATAATTTTAAGTGTTTTTATTACAGTTAAAAATGACTTTGTTTTAGTGTTGCACTATGCATCCCTCAACAAACCGCAGTTCTGTTCTTCAGCATTCGGATGAGTCCTATCTCCGCTCTGACATCGCATTCCAGAAACTGAAATACATTTCATGTTATTATAACCTCTGATTACAATGTACAATCTCCTAGCGAGTGAGAACTGTTTTTTTTTGTGAATAATGTTAAAAAAACGTGGTATAACTACTAGCTGCAAGAGCACTTTTTTTGGTGGGCCAGACTCCCACTCCCCATAGCTTTGGGTCAGTTCGAACAAAGATGCTGGACCTGACAACATACCAGGCTGAGTGCACAGAGAATGTGCTGAACAGCTGACTTTGACAACTTCATCATCTCCCTAAGGCAGGTAGTTGTGCCCAGGTGCTTCAAATTAGCAACCATTATGCCCTTGGCAATGATGTCTACTGTGACATGCTGAATAACTACCACCCTGTAGCACTCCTTTCAACCATCATGTAATGCTTTGAGAAGATGGTAATCTGTCAGGGCCTCATTTCCAACTTCACTTGACCCTTACCTTATCACTCAAACCAGTGCACTGACGACGCTATATCCACAGCCCTATACCTAGCCCTGTCCCAAGGACAAGAAGGGAACATACAGTCATGGCTAAATAACAATTGTGTGGTCCTCACAAACATCTATAAACAAATAACCTCAGGTGACAACAAGAAAAACACAACAGATATCAATATGCAGTCATTTTTCCCAAAAAGTAAACCAACATTCAGAAACCAGATAGAAAAAATGTGTTTTCATCGAATCCTGTCCTATATAATCTCTCATTAAATGTGTATAGAGACATTATGAAGAAAAAATGAATCTTGGAAGAAAATAGCAAAGATCATTAGTGTCTCTGGAGAGTGTTTTAGCTAGTACAGTTAGCTTGTGCCGCTAATAGTTAATATGAATATGCCTAGCACGTACATCAAATACCTCATTTTTCACACTTTTTTCACTTAATTAAAATATTGCACTTCATTTTAAGTGCAATTTAAAGACAAGTAAATCTTGTGCTGTTGCCTACATTTTGTTCATGAGTCTCTCTCATTGCTCACACCCACGAGCGAGAACAGTAGGCACTTGCTCCGTGCCCACGAGAGACAAACTACATGTATGTTTTTTGCTTCTTCTTTTGTTCTATCTTCACAGTGGGAGTCTATGGCAGCCCATAGAATGTTTATGCTTTTTATGAAATTTGGTGCAGTGATGGTGGACGGTCTTAGCTACCTTCCCAGCAATTTTGGTGTATGAAACCTTAATGCCACCAACAGGGCAAATATGATCATACCATTACAATAATAACTCCACAAAGCAACTTTGTAGAAATGTGGTTCCACTTTCCTCTGATTCTTTGGGTCAAGCAAAGTTTAGCAGATACCATGGCGATAATTTCCACCATATTGTAATTCGGCATTTTTTTTTTGTTTGTTTTTTATTTTTCGCTACTTCTATTATGCAAATTATGTCCAGTTATCAACCAGTTATATGGTTCATAGCATCGTGAGACCAACCCGAACAAAACTTGTTTCGAATTTTTGATATACATGACTGTTCATCCATAACGTGCAAACAAATTTGAAGGCGAAGACAAAACATGAAGTGAGGGTACATTTTAGTAAGAGTGTGATGTGTTCAGATCAAAATTTGAAGATGACTGAAGGACCTCATCCTAAGTGACTCCAAGGTTTGTGTAAATTCATCTCTAGGTGGTGCTATAATTCACAAATTTGTAAAACTGCTCATAACTTTTGGACTGCTCAAAAACAATTCTTGTTTTTCTTTCCCTGGAAGGTTGCTGATTGTTGTTGATATAACAAATTTGTGATGTCAAACAGGAACCTGGCCTTTTTGAATAATAACAAAAACTGTTAACGGTTTTTTTTCCTCCCCTTTTTCCTTTTTCCTTTCTCTCCAATAACCATGGTATTTAGAAGACTGCATTGAGAGACCAACCTGAAAAAATAGTTTCTTAGATTTTTGATATGATGCAAAGTTCGTCCATAGCCCACAAATGGCAAAGTCTCGAAACAGGAACTGAGTGCATATCTTGGCAATGGTGTAACCTTTTCAGACCAAACTTTGCAGGTGATTAAATGTCCTTGTCCTAAAGAACTGTAATAAGTTTTGTCTAATTCCCCCTAGAGGGTGCTGTAATTTGACCAGCTCCACAAGAAATTATGATTCTTCTTTCTCATGATTTGCTGGAAGGTGGTGCATGTTGATGTAAGGAAGAGATTTGCTAAGCAGGAAGTTGGTCATTTTGAACTTTAATAAATTTTTTTTTTTGCTTCTTCTACTACTACAAATTTTGTGCAATCATGAAATTTTAATCACAGCCTCATGACGCCAACATGATTTTCTGAATTTTGATATGCTGGCTGTTTTGTTCATAATGTGCAAATTAATTTGATGGGGAAGTCACCAAACAGGAAGTGAGCACACATCTCAGCAATGCTTTCATGTATTGACAGCCACCCTGTATACCTATCACACATATTTAGCAAAATGACCTAATGTTAAGAAACATTACAAAACAAACTTTTATTTCATTGTCAGGGGCCACTGAAAGTTATGCAAAAATCATGCCAAGATATGAATCAAATCAGAGTATGGTATAATAAAACATAAGAAGCCATAAGTCATCTGCAGACAATTTATAATAATTTGGGACAGATTGTTTCAAGTAAGGCTGATGATACGACACTAATAAATTGTGACGGCACACATTCGAGATATTGCAGGTATCATGATAGCTTTTTAATATTTTTTAAAAACTATCAATTTTCATTTTATTTATATATTATAAATTATATTAATGTTTTTAAAAATGTTTTAAAATGACCAAGAAACATTTAAATAATAACAGACACATTATTTGATGTTCCTGATTTGATAATTTCTAAATGTTTTTAAAATGTTTAAGTAAGTAATTGTGGTAGACAGCTCATAAACATGTTTTTGTGAATCAAATTTTTTTTTTATCTAACAACTGTTTTGCTGACAGTTTGTTTGCAAACCTATATATTGTTATACATTTGTAAAAATGTCTTCAGGTATCATATGATACTTTTATCATATCTCCCACCCCTAGTTTCAAGACCTGATGCAACCAAATAACACACATTAATCTTTAACAACAGTAGTTTTGATTTGCCAAAACATTGGCAAATCAAGGGCAACTTCACCACTCAGCAACACACCATGATATTTCACCCATTTCACTGACAGCTCATTAGTTTTAACAAACAAACAAACAAAAACAAGTACCAAACTCAAGACAGCAACCTGTCTTTGCCAGGCAACAGCTCGTGAATTAAATTGAGATGTATAACAAGCACTACGAAGAACATAGAAAACCAAGTATTTTAACTCTTTAACCATTATTAACTATTTTAAGTCTCTAATGTTGGAATCTGGTCCTCAGTTCAACAACCCTTAGGCTCTCTGACCTTGCCAATGTCAATTTGTTACTTGCTGTAATACTTGCTGTAAGAGGCACCAATCACAGACTGGACCTTGAACAGTTCAACTAATATGCCCATAACACTAACAGACTTGCATGGGACTGCTTTCTTGTCCATGATTATTATGTATCCATAGATACTGTTCTTTTTCGTCCCTATGGCTGTGTTCTCTATTCAGTGGCTTTGTTGTGTTCCTGCTGGCATCAGCCTAAAGATTAAGCAATACTGCTTCACAAATCACTATATTTGTAGGCATCACCACCTAACAATTTGACAAGGGTTCTCGAATGACATATGATACATATGATTATGATTTTTAATCAATAATACTATATTATCAAAACACTGCTATATTCATTTGACAAGTCTTAGACTGTTCTGTTGTGGAACATAGGCCAAAAGTCGAAGCTAACATTTTTGAAAATTTCCAAAAGCCTGGCTGATGTTTTCACCAGAAATCATGACAAAATCTTGTTCAATCTGTAATAGGCTACATGACAGACAGAAAAAAAAAAAATCCTGTTCACTTGGCTAAAGGCTGATGAAAAATGAACTGGGAATGACACACGTTATCCTATGACTTAGATTTTGGATGATTGTTAGTTTTCTGATGTGCTATTCCTCTGAATGTTCTTTATTTTCCATGCCAAATATCCTTGTCCACTTTGAGGGCTATAGAAATGTTCTTTTTAACATTGAAAAATTTTCTTGTATTAATTTACTAAGATTTAAGACTAAGACAGATTTCTAATCTGTTAAAAGGCAAATTTGAGGAACTCTAAAAATAAAACAATAATTAAAACTTTAGCTTTCATTACATGACAATGTGGACAAAAGAATATTAATTTGGCTAGTTACCTTCCTTCATGAAGTCAACCATTTTGCATACTACTGTTCTCATCTGAAATTATACTTGATTAGCACATTGAGGCTGAGGATAGATAAGATACGGTCCCCTCCAAAAGTATTGGAATGGTAAAGGCAATTATTTCGTTTGGGTTTCAGATCAAAAGATAAATATGAGATGAAAGCTCAGAATTTCAGCTGTCATTTCCTGATATTTACATCTAGATGTGTTAAACAACTTAGAACTTGGCACCTTTGGTGGCAGACCCCCAATTTTTAGGTGAGCAAAAGTATTGGAACAGATAGTTTTAAATTAAATACCACTTAATATTTGGTTACATATCCCTTGCTAGCAAGAACTGCATCAAGCCGGCAACCCACTCACATCACCAAACTGCAGCATTCTTCTTTTGTGATGCTTTTCCAGGCTTGTACCACATTTTAATTTAGTTGTTGTTGTTTGTTTTGGGGTTTTTTTTTCCAGTCATTCTCCTCTTCAGGAGGTGAAATGCATGCTCAGTTGGGTTGAGGTCTGTTGTTTGGCTTGGCTAGTCTTAAACCTTACACCTTTTTCCCCCTTTGTTGTGTTGGCAGTATGTTCTGGGTCATTATCTTGCTGCATGATGAAGTTCCTCGCAATTAGATTGGATGCATTTCTCTGTAAATTGGCAGACAGAATGTCCCTGTAGACTTCTGAATTCATTCTGCTGCTATCATCATGAGTTACATCATAAATAAAGATTAGTGAGCCTGTTCCAGAAGCAGCCATGCAATCCCGAGCCATGACGTGTTGATGGTATCAATTAGTTTATGTGCTACCAAAGAAGTCTGGCTGGATGTGAATGGGAGCAAGCTGTATTAAAAAAAAAAAACCTTTTTGAAGTTTTATAAAAACTAATTTTTTTTTTTAAATATTATTTTTTAAATATATTGAGTATTTTTGTGTTCCTAGTTTGGCAGACATGTTTAATTTTGTTAAAAGTGGAAAGACCAATCTTTATACTATATCTACAGATGTTGTAGATGGTTCATTATGTGCAATTTACTGGACTGCAGGTTGGACATGCACTTGTGTTAACTTTGCAACAATTGTAAAAAGAAAGCTTATTCACTTCGCTAATTTCTTATTTCTGAAGATTGCGGTTAAAGATCAGTTAAATAAAGTTACTTAATTAATCATTTTCTGTTGTTTCAGGCTTCTGGATTTTGTTATGTGAATGACATTGTCATTAGTATACTTGAACTGCTTAAGTAAGTGCACAGTTTGATTTCTAAGTATGTTACTTCATAATAGGAGTTACAAACACTGTGCTGTATATCCTTATACAGAATTTAAATTCTGACATTTTCCAAAGTTTCCTTATATCTGTTAATCACCCTCCTGTCCCCAAATACCAACAGGTACCACCCACGTGTGCTATACATCGACATTGACATTCATCATGGTGATGGGGTGCAGGAAGCTTTTTATCTTACAGATCGAGTCATGACTGTGTCCTTCCATAAATATGGAAACTACTTTTTTCCAGGAACAGGTGAGTGTATAATGTAAACACAATCGAATATGTAGACTTTTGCAGCTCTCCTTGTCTCTACAATGTTCACTTACATCTTTTCACAACTTGTAGAAAAAAATCTTGTGGTGCCCCAATCAAGGCATGGTATAATATGAAAATTGTGTGAATATCAATGCCCAAACTCCATGTTTACTAGCTGAGTAATGACACTTAATATCTTGTGCAGTAAGTATTAATATGTTTATTAATTCTTGCGAAATGTCATCCAGGTGACATGTATGAAGTTGGGGCTGAGAGTGGCCGCTACTACTGCCTGAATGTGCCTCTGCGTGATGGGATTGATGACCAGAGTGAGTGACGTATTTGAGTTAAACAATAAGCTTGCTCTGCAAGTTGGTTGATGTTGACTTTGTTCCATTGAACTGAGTTCCAACCAATAAATTATTTATTAAAATGTGTCACCAGTGTATAACAGCAGTATAATATTAGTAGTACAACAATAGCAGCATGAAAAAAATGGCACCGCTGTTAATACTGACAGCGAACAGTTATGTAATGTAATGATTGCGACTGACCTGATTAAGAGTTCATTCCATATTTGGACTCATTATTTGGACAGACATTATAATGTGATGTAGATAGACAAGTGGCATTCATGTGGTGTACCAGCTTGAAGATGTATAACAAAACTTGACACCCTGGTACAGAGGGAGGCTCTGTGTCAGCCTGTCAGTTTTAATAGACTTTGGTCAATAGGGTTTTGGGAGCAGCATTACATTGATTTGTATTGTGGGAGTGATCCCCTGTACTGTCAGCGTGGGCTCTTTGTTTGCATCCAATGTTTACATGAAGCAGAAAATGTGAAAGGGGTCGTTTGGTTTAGTTATGACGCCTAATGCTGCGTAGCATACTAGGACAAAGAATCTTGTATGATGCTTTTTTAAAGGATGCAAAAGCATGATATTTTGAGAAAATTAAAGATCAATGAGTGGACTAAGAAAGTGAACTGTGATGGTCATTTGAATGAATGTAAGTTAACATGCGTTATGTACTTTAAGAAAGTAAGATATGTGACCTATATTTAGATTGTGAGTTAAATTCTTCATCTGAGTGAGTACATAAAGTTTGGTGAATTTTTACCATTAAGGGGGATATCACATGACGATGTTTCAGAAACAATAAAATGTCAGCTGATAACAAAAATATTTCTTCATTTCCTCTTCTGCTTGCCTGCAGTTGTAATATCACATCAAAATAATAGTTAAGTAATAAATATTTTTTATTGCTTTTACTTGATCAGTACATTTATTCAGCTTTTTAAAATGAATTTCTGTGTTAAATAATGTTTTTCCAGCTTCATCATTAATGTTCATTGACCCTACAGTGTTCCATACAATTTCTGGTCATGTGACTGATCCAGAATACTATAAAGGTCTATCTCAAATAAATAAGTACTTCGTATGATTGTATTTTTAGTACGGTTAATTTAGTACAGTGACTACAAATCCCATAAGGCTTCCAAAATATTTTTTTCTAAACTGAACAGAGTTTGTGATATTATGACTGGTGAATGTTTTTCTTTGGCAATGGCTTTCACTGTTAGATAAAATCTTACTCTACTGTCTAATGAAAAAAAATAACATTACCTTGCATTGCATTTTGTAAAATCTATGCAAAGTAGAATTATCATCTCTTATAATCACTTGGTTGTGTTGAAGATGATTTTTTTTTTTTTTTTTTTTTTTAATAATAAATTTTTTATAAACCATGTGTAGAGCCATTTAGAAGCACCATGGGGTACTAGCTTGTGTTTGGTTTCCTCAGTGGTTTTCTAGACATGTTATGTTCCACTACCGCCCTGTCTATGAGTTGGCTACCAGTTCTTCTGTTGCTTAGTACACCACTCATCTCTCATTCCCTTGCAGAGTGCTTCTTTCCATGGTGCTCTGAGTTTTTCATAATGTCCACTGTCCTGCAGGCCTGTGAGTATGTGTGGCTGGTGTGGCGCTCCTTCGCCATACTGCGCAGTCCACCTCCACCACTCCACTTGGGTTTCCCTTTGTTTCTCCCTCACGTGATATTCCCCTCCTGACTAGTGGCCAAAGGCTAAACAGGCTTTACCCTTTGTGCAGCCAATGCCTAAGCTTTCTGAAAGTCGAGGATGAATGCCAGTTATGTGTCTGCTGCCTCATCGTTGACCATCTTGGAGAAGCAGTCACCAAGTTGGCCGTTCCCCTCTGCTTACCTGGAAGATTTAGACCTTGATTTGGTGTTGAATCTGACCACAATACCACAGCCCAAATGTCCAAACCCAACAACATGCAGGTAAACAGAGACATGTTGTTGACCTAGTCAGATGACTCAGGAGTGACCTTGTGTTTGAGCCCTGGGTTTCTGCCCTAAGTAATATATCCCATTTTTACCTCATTTCATGATGCTGAACCTGCTGACTGTTCCTTGCTGTTGACCCCTAGGCATTGCCCGATGGGTAAACTGCTGAGGGTTCCTTGCTATGTTGCGTGTTCCTTAAGATACTATTATTAATGGATGTCTGCGATTTGATTATCAGACGAGCCCCCTATCTATCCTTCTCTGTCTGTCCCAGTGTGAGGTGGATGTCATTACTTGGCTTACAGACAGGCCACTGCCACCTAGGTAACACCATGTACCTTCTTCAGGTTATGCAGGTTTGATTTTGCCCTTTCAGGGGCATGAGTTTGACAGTCATTTCCAAATACTTTTTTTGTCAAAAGTTGTTTGCCTATTTTCTTTTTAGGCAGCTGTTTCATTTAATACATTTCAGTAAACCAGTTAATATTAATACAATTATTACTGTATTCCAGGGTACTATCCTCTTTGTTGATGATCATATGTTCCATTATAGCCTCAAAGACCATGGAAAATGAAAGCACAAATATAAAAAGCCTTTCTGACAGACTAGAGCTTCACAGTAAATTTAAGTGAGCTAATGCATAACAGTTAATCAAGGTGTTTTTACATTCAAAGTTACTAGATAGCAAAAGAAAACCCAGCTACCATACTTCCACTTGTCCAGTTGCACACTTTCATATTTGCCTTCAGTCCAGCCTGTCTCATGGCTCCCATGACTGCACTCAAATTCTGAGTGTGCTCAAGCAGTTGTTAATAGATTATTATGTCATCTAGGTAGACAGCAGGATACACTGTGTGATGGCAGTGTCCTGTGTCACTCGATACAGCCTTTGATAATCGCAGGGTTGGCGTTTCAATTCCCAGCCCCTCCAAATGCCAAAGTGTCCTTGGGCAAGGCACTGAACCCCAATGGCAGGCTAGTGCCTTGAATGTGTGTTTGTGAATGGGTGAATGAGAAACAGTGTAAAGGGCTTTGTAGAACAGCTAAGGTTAAAAGGCTATATAAGTGCAGACCATTTACTTTGATAATGGAAAAGTAGTTGTAGGACTGAGCAGTTGTTTAACTAGTCAACTAGTGATGACTAGTGTATATCCCCATGCTCATACTTTATGTTCACCCCACGTGCCAATCCAGGCTTTGGTGGATTGAAATTTAGTTGTAATCCGAATCAACCAAAGCATGATGTGTAACCCCCTTGTATACTCACAGGTATTTGATCCATCCCGTCTTGATGGAGGGAAGCCTGTGGTGCCTCAGGGGATTGGGGGATCTCTTGAAAAATGGCCAGGCTCCCCTCAGTGCCAACAGACTTGCCCAGGCTTTACCCTTGAACTTGTGGCTCCATGAGGGCCAATGTGTCTGGGCAGCATGAGAGTGAGAGAGATTGTGGGGGGGGAGAATTGATTGGGGAAGGAGTGGATCAGCTGGGGGCCTGGACCTGAAGAAGAGGTTTAGAAGGGAGAGCTCCTTTGCCAACACTGCAGGTCAGGTTAATTTGAGAGTTTTTACATTCAAATGGAGTGAACACTGTAGGAATTACAGCACTTTTCATACACTGTATGGCCAAAAGCATGTGGACATTTGAGCATTACACCAATCCTATTCCAGAGATGGTCCTCCCTTTGCTGCTATAACAGTCTCCACTCTTCTCATCTGTCGGTCACTGATATTGGGCAAAAAGGCCTGTCATGCAGTCTGCTTTTCAGTTCGTACCAAAGGTGTTCAGTAGGGTTGAGGTCAGGGGTCTGTGCAGGCCACTTCTTTCACACCACCCTTGGCAAACCATGTCTTTATGGACTGTACTACAGTCAGGTCCGTAAGTATTTGGACAGTGACACAATTTTGGTAATTGTGCCTCTGTACACCACCACAGTGGATTTGAAATGAAGCAGTCAAGATGTGACTGAAGCGTAGACTTTCAGCTTTAATTCAAGGGGTTTAACAAAAATATTGCATTAACCGTTTAGGAATTACAGCCATTTTTTTACAGAGTTCCTCCATTTTCACAGGCTCAAAAGTAATTGGACAAACTAATATAATCATAAATATTAGAATTATTTTTATTACTTGGAGGTAAATCCTTTGCAGTCACTGACTGCCTGAAGTCTGGACCCCATGGACATCACCAAATGCTGAGTTTCCTCCCTTGAGATGATTTGCCAGGTCTTTACTGCAGCCATCTTCAGTTGCTGCTTGTTTGTGGGTCATTCTGCCTTCAGATTTGTCTTCAGTAAGTGAAAAGCAGCTCAGTTGGATTGAGGTCAGGTGACTGACTCGGCCATTTAAGAACATTTAATTTCCAAGCTCTTGGGCTGCTTTCACAGTATGTTTTGGGTTGTTATCCATCTGTACTGTGAAGTGCTGTCCTATCAGTTTTGCAGCATTTGACTGAATCTGAGCAGAAAGTATAGCTCTGTACACTTCAGAATTCATCCTGCTACTTCTATCAACAGT
>CM040460.1:12250754-12272999 GCA_022758105.1 Pangasianodon gigas | reverse complement strand
TTAATTTATCATGAAATAAGGAGGAAACAGGCCACAGCTGGCCATGAAACTGCTTATCAGTCAATTGTCCAATTACTTTTGAGCCTGTGAAAATGAGGGACTCTGTAAAAAATGGCTGTAATTCCTAAACGGTTAATGCAATATTTTTCTTGAAGCCGTTGAATTAAAGCTGAAAGTCTACACTTCAGTCACATCTTGATTGCTTCATTTCAAATCCATTGTGGTGGTGTACAGAGGCAAAATTACCAAAACTTTGTCACTGTCCAAATACTTATGGACCTGACTGTATGTGCATAGGGGCATTATTATGCTAGAACAGGTTTAGGCTCAGTCACTTAGTTCCAGTGAAGGATAATCATAATGTTTCAGTATTCAAAGATATTCTAGACAATTGTGTGCTTCCAACTTTGTGGCAACAGTTTGGGGAAGGCCCTTGTATGGGTACGGTGATCACGTATCCACATACTTTTGGCCTTACAGTGTATGTGGTCCCCCACTTGTAAGGGACCAAAATTGGACAACTGACAACTGTGATGTGCGTGTTATTCCCTCACTATCCCACGTACAAGTAAGCAGAGAAGTCCTAGTGTTGATTTAAAGTGTGACATTTGCATTTGAAATCTGTTGCTGTTAACTTACAATAAGAAGTTTAAAGAGCTGTCACTGCCATCACTGAAGCAAGCCATCATTAGGCTGAAAAATCAAACCAAATCCATCAGAGAGAAAGCAAAAACATTAAATAAACACCAAATAAAGAATGCACTGGTGAGCTCAAGAACTCAAAGGCCCAAAAGACCCTGGAAGACCACTTGTGGTGGATAACAGAATTCTATCCCTAGTGAAGAAAAACCCCTTCACAACAGTTGGCCAGATCAAGAACATGCTCCAGGAGGTAGGCATATCTGTGTCAAAGTCAACAATCAAGAGAAGCCTTCGAGAAGAAGAGAAATACGGAGGGTTTTACCACAAGATGGAAACCACTGATAAGCCTCAAAAACAAGAAGACAAGATTAGAGTTTGCCAAAAAAACATGTAAAAAGCTTGTATAGTTCTCGAACAACATCCTATTGGCAGATGAGACAAAGCTCAACTTTTACCAGAATGATGGGGAATATGGAGAAGGGAAGAAACTGCTCATGATCCAAGGCATACCAGCTCATCTTTGAAGCACAGTGGATATAGTGTTATGGCATGGACATTTATGACTGCCAATGGAAATGATTCCTTTGTATTTATTAAGGATGTGACTGCTGACAAAAGCAACAGGATGAATTCTGAATTATATAGGGCTATATTTTCTGCTCAGATTAAGCCAAATGCTTCAGAATTCATTTGACGGTGCTTCATAGTGCAGATGGATAATGAATAGAAACTTACTTCGAAAGCCACCCAGTACTTTTTTTTTAAGGCAAGGAAGTGGAATGTCCTGCAATAGGCAAGTCGGGAAACTGACCTGAATCCAACTGAGCATGCATTACACTTGCTGTAAATCTGAAGGCAAAATGCCCCAAGAACAAGCAAGAACTGAAGAAAGCTGCAGTAAAAGCCTGGCAGAGCATCATCAAGGAAGAAACCCAGAGTCTGGTGATGTGTATGGGATCCAGACTTCAGGCAGCTATTGCTTGCAAAGGATTTGCAGCCAAGCATTAAAAATGACAATTTAATTTTTGATTGTTAGTTTGTCCAATTACTTTTGGTCCCTTGACAAGGGGAAAATAAGTGCTGCAATTCCTATACCGCTCATCTGATTTGGATGTAAATAACCTCAAATTAAAGCTAAAAGTCTGTATATTCATTATTTCATTTCAAATCCTATACTGTGGTAGATGGTTGGAAAAAAATTACTTTATCAATGTCCAAATATTTATGGACCTGTCTATATATTACTGTCTCATTAATTGCACACAGGGGCAGCCACTCTGTCATTACCTGCACACTCCCTACTCTTCCCGCACTGTCCCATAGCCAGTGCTCAACAATGCCCCTGTTGCCACAGCATCCAAGTGTAGGAAAGACTGATGTACACAGCCCATATTACAAAACCAGTGAACTGACAATAAGTTCCTTTTAAAAGCTGGCAAAATCTTTGGCAAGAACTAGGCATGAGTAAAAGAAACATATTGTACTATGGGCTGGGCTGTATATGGCCAGACTGATGGTTTGGTCCAGCCCTTGACTTTGAGTCAAAAATAGGGGGAAAAACCTTCTAGTACAGTTCCTGATCTATTCAGTCTGATATTTATTGATGCATAGATCTTCTAGAGGTCCTTTCGGGCCATTGTTTGGTGCAGTGCACCCATAGGCTAGCACTGTGCATTGAAAAATGTCTTGGTTCAAGAAATGTAAGGTGGATTCTGAATGCTGAGTATTCAGGAGAAATGGACAATGTCATATTTCTTCTCAGAAATAAACTACAAGCCCATTTTGGCTCCCATAATTGGCTCCCAGCCTGTGGCCATGCCTGAAGCATTTAACATTCAAAGGCACTATGAAACCAATCATGGTATAAAGTATGACCAGTAAACTGTACAGCTATGGACAGACAAGGGAACAAGCTAACTGCATGATGCTGGTGATGAGGGCTATTTTTATCAAGAAATCGGCATCAGAGCCATGTTCTAAATGGGAGTTTATTAAGAAGTGTGTGTTGAAGGCAGCTGAACTAGTATGCCCTGACAAGTGATAGGCTTTTGCTAATCTAAGTTTGTTGAGACAAACTGTAGAGGACAGAATCACAAAGGAGAGAGTTAAATCTTTCATTTCTTTATCCATTGTGATAGACAAGAGCACAGACATTAATGATGTGGCTAGGCTTGCAGTTTTCATCAGAGGTGTTGGCGAATCAAATTGATTGCATTGTGTTTATTGTTATAAAGTTGCAGCACTACAGTCAATAGCAAATATCAGCAAGAAGTTATAACAGTTTTTTTTTAAATTGTTATTGGGCTGCTGTAGTCATACATATTATTAATGACAAGTGACTGGATATGTTGGTGTGGCCCGTTTTATGTGAGATAATGAGAGTTTGCCACCCCTGTAGTATATGATTATCAGGTACAGTGTAAACAACACAGCTCTTATCATCTTATTAAGTTTTTCGCCATTCATTCTTTCATTCATTCTTTCATTCATTCATATTCCATAACTGCTTTATCCTGGTCAGGGCTGTGGTGGATCCAGAGCATATGCCAAGTACACAGGGTGCGAGGCGGGTATACACCCTTAATGGTGCACCAGTCCATCTCAGGGCACCATGCACATACACATTCACACACTTGTTCATACCTAGGGAAAATTTAACAATCAGCCCACGTGTTTGGGAGGTGGGATCAGACTGGACAACCTGGAGGAAATTCACGCAGACACAGGGAGAACATGTACAGAAACATTACCCATTATTATTATTATTATTATTATTATTATTATTATTATTAATTGGTGGCCAAGCACCGAAGGTGCGTAGGCACCCTATTGTTATTCTACATTTTAGGGGGCAAAGCACCGAAGGTGCATAGGCACCCTATTGTTCTGTGTTTTCTTCTTCTTCTTCCAGCTAGGGTGTCTATGGGAGCCCATAGAACTGTCTGGTAAAAAGTTGTGAAATTTGGCACACTGATTGGGGAGGGTCTGAGGAACATTCTGACCAAATTTGGGCCAAGTGTTTTTCCAGCACCACTATTGGGTCAAATTTGGGCCTAATTTGGAAGTAGTTTTCCAGCACCACTATTGGGTCAAATTTGGGCCTAATTTGGAAGTACATTTATGGTCATAACTTTTGAACCGTGTGTCCAAAATTTAAAAGCCATCCCTGGATTTGCTGGGTCGAGACGAGTTCAATGCACCCTATGACGTCAGTTTCCGCCTAATTAAATTTTCCACCATCTTGGATTTTGTCAAAAACAGTTTTTTCTCTACTCCTTCTACAATTTTTTTCCATCACCAAATTTGGCATACATCATCAAAAATCCACTTAGATGCAAGATAGCAAATTTCAGCTTGAGAGGACTTAGGGTTACTGAGAATGTTATCACCCCTTTGCTTCACACCCTATGTATGACCATGTCCCAACATTTGCATATGCCCTCATGGTCATATTGTTTATAAATTTCAACACATTTTAGATAATTATTAAGTTTCACATTCTCCTGGGTACTTTTGTGAAGATCAAAAATCCTTGGATTAGTTGGCAAACATATGTTCTGTATATTATGCAAATTAGCAAAAAATTGAAGTGGGGGAACTTTAAGCTTTTTTTTTTTGTTGGGGACAACCCAAGGAGTCAGGGGGACAAAGAACTGTTTGTAGGACACACGGTTCAGGACATAGGGACTAAAACGTAAAACCCTGCGCTATAGCAATTGGGCCCATCTCGCTTGCCTGATTAGCAGAAGGAGTACTTGTAGGACTTAGAAGTTTCTTGTAGGACTTAGGGTTTGGACTGCACAATTTGTTTTAAAGCAGAAAAAGAGGAGAAGAAGAGAGAAAAATTCTAACAACAATAGGGTTCCATCACCTTAAAAATTTTGACAATTATTAATGTGTTCCAGCACCTTTGGTGCTTAGACCCCTAATAATAGGAAATATCTTGACAATACCAATAGGGTTCCAACATTTAGACGACTAAATATAGCTAAATATATCCAAGCAGTCTTAGAAAATATTGCCCCGAGTGTCCAGTTTTTACCAGTGCATAGAACAATAAAGAGACCAACCATACAGTCCCCTCCAAAAGTAGTGGAAGAGCAAGGCCTTTTTTTGCCTTTGCTATACACTGAAGACATTTGGGTGTGCTATCAAATGATGAATGAGATGATAGATACGAATTTCAGCTTTCATTTCCTGATATTTACATCTGGATGTGTTAAACAACTTGGACCATGGCACCTTTTGTTTGAACTCAACCATGTGCCTGATAGGTGATTCTTGTTGACAGTGTGTGACCTGTTGCGCAGGTGTGCCCTGTTAGATTGATTGTTCAAACAATTAATAGCTCTGAATGTCTATACTTGGTTTGAGCTCTGGGTTTCACCTGTGAAGACTTGCTCTGGGTTTCACCTCTGGGTTTCACCTGTGAAGCAGGGGAAATAAATCAGAGCCATTGAACATGCATTGGGCATAGCTAGTACAACAATTTGGAATGCCCTGAAAAAGACAGAAGCCACTTGTGTACTAACAGCCACTTGTGTACTAACAGTGTTGAACAGGCCAGCCAAGGAAAACAACAGCAGCTGATGACAAATATTGTGAGAGCTGTGAAGAAAACCCCAAAAACAATAGTCAGTGACATCACCAACAAGCTTCATAGGGCAGGGATGAATGTATCACAATCCATATTTAAGAAAACTTTGAGAGCAGAAATATAAAGGCCGTACCACAAGATGCAAACCACTCATCAGCAGTAAGAATGGGAAGGTCAGATTGGAATAGAAATACAGAGATGAGCCACAAATGTTTTGGAGCAGAGTCTTAGGGACTGATGAGATCAAGATTAACCTATAACAAAGTGATGGAAAGGCCAAAGTGTGGAGAAAGAAACTATCTGCTCATGATCCAAAACATATGAGCTCATCAGTCCAGCACTGCGGAGGTAGTGTCATGGCTTGGGCTTGCATGGTTGCTTCTGGAACGGGCTCACTAATCTTTATTGATGATGTAACTCAGTCAAGTCAAGTGGCTTTGTCATTTCAACCATATAGGTCTAGTACAGTACACAGTGAAATGAAACAATGTTCCTCCAGGGCTATGGTGCTACATAAAACAACACAAAACTACATGAGTCTAGACATTACTACATAATGTGCACATGCAAATATGTGCAAACAGCACAAGACAGTACAATAACTACTAAAACAGGACAATAGCCTCAGTAAGAGACAGTACAGCGCTGACCAGACCAGAATTTTATTTGTAGAGCTTACGGTTCATGAGATACCAAATGTAAACGCGTGTGCTATAGCGCCGCCATTGGACATTGAGTACTACCTGTTGACCAAATTTCACATCTGTCCATCTGTAAATCCTAGCAATCCTTCGCAAAATTGGTATCAAACTACTCAGGAAAGTTTGTCCTTCAACAGTGATCCAAATCCTTTTGAGATTTGTAAACAATATGGCTGTTACATGTCAATCAATTCTGTTAAGTCTGAGCCTACTTTACTCAAGCCGCTTTAACTCATTATTGCTTGTACTGATTCACACAAAACATAAGAATATACAGGACAAGATTCTGAGCTTATATGCAAAGGTCATGCATAAGGGAAAGGGCTAAATTAAGATAATTGTTTCTTGATCAAGCTCAAATTTGTTGTAATGCATCTCTGTGCTAATCTTTAATGGATATTTGATGACCTGGTTACTTAAAAACTTTTAGCAGGCATGTGATAGAGTAATCGCTGAACTTTTTCATGAAACTTGAAAGTTTGGTACCTCTCAGGACCCCCTAGTGATTGATACAGTCTAATTCAACTTATTCATGTTTTTGCACTTATTTTACAAGAGCTATTCTTGTTTTTAAGTGAAACTTCTTTTATCCCATAATTTGTTTCCATACACCATAAAAATGAGCCTTTTGGACCATTTAGCTCTGCCCACTCAAATTTACGATAATTGTCTTAATTTGCAAAACATACTTTTGAGGACTCGTCCTAGGACTTGTGCCATATCTTAATAATTTTGGTGTCACATTACTCAGCAAAATCTGAAGCTTTTTTTTTTTTATTGTTAAATTATATATTATTAGTTTGTTCCCATATCCCACCCCCTACTCACCCAAATGAAATGACACATACGCATCTAAAGGGGGCACTATAGTAAATGAATTTACCTTTTGGTTTGTAGCTCCACAACTGTAGGGGATAGAGTAAAACGTCTTATGTCAGTCGAACTGCTATATCCTCCTGCACTTTGGCCTATATGGTTTAATTACATCTGGCTGAACTATTTTCTGCCTTCTTGAACTATCTGAAAAAACATCGACCCAACTTTTTGGATCTTAATGGGCAGTTAACTTTTAGGCCATTGCATGTACACTCACCTTCCATTTTATTAGGAACAGGTGTATACCTGCATATTCATGCACTTATCTAATCAGCCAATCAGCTGTAGCAGCAGCGCAGTGCAAAAAATCCATGCAGATGCACTTCAAGAGCTTCAGTTAAATTTCACATCAGAATGAAGAAAAAGTCTGATCTCTGTGACTTTGATCGTGGCATGGATGTTGGTACCGAAAGGGCTCGTTTGAGTATTTCAGAAACTGCTGATATCCTGGGAATTTCACACACAACAGTCTAGCGTTTACACAGAATGGTGCAAAAAACATTGAGCGTGTGACAGTTATGTGGTTGGATATTGCCTTGTTGATGAGAGAGGACAGAGGAAAATGGCTAGATTGGTTTGAGCTGCCAGGAAGGATATAGTAACTCAATCACTCTTTACAGTTGTGGTGAGCAGAAAGGATCTCAGCATGCACAAAACATCAAACCTTGGGCTACAACAGCAGAAGACCACATTGGGTTCCACTCCGGTCAGCCAAGAACAGGAATCTGAGGCAATCATGTGCACAGGCTCATCAAAACTGGACAGTTGAAGATTAGAAAAAATTTCTTCTGGCCTTTTTCCAGTCTTCAACTGTCCAGTCATTAACTGAAGCTTTTGACCTGTATCTGCATGATTTTTTTATTATTATTTTTTTTGCATTGCGCTGCTGGCACTGGCTGATTAGATAACTGCATGAATGTGCATGTTTACAGTATATCCAAATAACTATTTCTCAGTCACTGTAATAGTAACAGTAACTTTATTTTTATTTTTTAAAATGATTGATTACTTACTACTAAAGGTGTCTGGGGAGCAAAAACCAAGGCACAGACACAAAACTTACTAGTTCCCAAACGTGATTAACTACTGAGGCATCTGTAATCGCACGGTTGCCACACAGTGGTGTCATAAGCGATTTTCTAATGAATACATTTGGAGCAGAAATTTAGCCAACCAAAAACTGCATATCCAGAAATTGGTGGAATTTTGGACCCTGGGGAACAATAACGTGTCTGTGTGTGTGTCTGTGTGAGAGAGAGAGAGAGAGAGAGAGAGAGAGAGAGAGAGACCGAGACCATCTTCAGTTTGTTCACCGAATACAGATTCTGAATGGTAAAAACATATTGAGATTTTTGCCAACATAAGATATTTATCTTTTTCCTTGTTTCCATAAAGTCATTGCAGATGGATGTGATGGAGAGCTTTAGCATTTATTTTTGTGAGAGAACAGGATTTTGGAATCAGCTGCAAGCGGGGACTTCCAGATGAAAGGTGTTTGATGTGCTCATGCAGTTTGGCTGGATGCCAGACAAAGCCGTGATGGCACAAATTTGTTATTTAGTCATCAAAGCACAATCTACCATCAACCAATTTTGATGGTAGTTCACGCATTAATAGCCTTCATTAATAACAAGGCAATAAAATGCTGACAGTTCCAATGAAAATGATTTAAAATATCATAATGACAATGTAAAAACAGATCTACCGTTTTTAAATATGGTGGAATAGTAACAATGACTTTTTATTGATGTTTTATGAACATAATAATGCAATTACTGCTCAACGCAATTCATTTGACACACACTGTATGTACTCAGGTGTACTCTTCGTGTATGTTAACCTTCATGAATAAACATTTGGGACTCTCAGTTCGGTGTTCAAACCTGAAATCCACCCTTCACCTATGCCAGATGGGGCTAGTTTAAAATACTGTGGCTAACAAGATCTTGTTTTATAGCAAGTAATCTGACTTTAAATGTAATGCATTTCTCCAAAATGGCAAAGTGTAAGTACAGACAGTGTTTCTATGATGAACAGAAGTAAGATATATTCCAAAGATTGAGATATACTGCAAGGGAGATTATGGAGTGAGATTATACTTGTTCAGGCAGAGAAAAAGACAAAATGTCTCAATTTTCCGATGCCCAAGTTTTTAGACTAGTTTAAGGTATTTGGTGTGGTTTTTGAGATGTAGTTGTACCAGAAATTTTGCTGAAACATTTCAAGCCTGGTTAGAAATATTACCTTGTACACATTTGAAGGTTTGTCCAAAACTGCTCAAAATGTGCTACTAGACTGTACACTCATTCATCTATCATTTCATTAGTGTTCTATGCAACTTTGCAAGACCTAGCCACTCGTGGTGCAATCTGCAAATAGTGTTTTAACTCTTGCTGATCATTGCTTGAAGCTGTAATAATAATATAATAATAATAATAATAATATGTAATAGTAGTAGTTGTAGTAATAGTATTTTTTTTTTTTTTTTTTTTTAATATTTGTTTGATTACTTACTACTATAGGTGTCTGGGGAGAAACATCTTATATTCTATAAAACCTATTTTTTACATTTTCTAAGATCAAACAAATGTTTGCTTTGTAGCATTTTGCAACTATGTAACCAGTATCTTGTGACTGCAGTGTTTGATTTTGGCTGGCAGGCATGTTCAACAGGACACCTTGAGGCAACACCCCAAATTTCATGCAAATCATACATTTCAGGGTACTGTTTTAAAAAAAAAAAAAAAAAAAAAAAATCTGTCATTTGTAGAAAAATGTAGAGTTGCTTTGCTTTTTTAGTGCACTCTCAAATTTCAACATATACTAAAATGTTACTAATCAACAAACATGGCTGCCAACAGCCAATTTAATTGAGCAACCAAGCAATAATGAATTATGATGATCAATCATTCTTATAATCTTATGTGTGACATCATATGAGATGGTTTCTCTGATTTGCATAGAATTTGGTATACATCACTGCAAGGTTCTGCTGAAGAAAAAAATTAAAACATTAAGCTTAACTGCACTTTCCAATAAAACTTATTGTTTTATTACATGGGCTTCACCCATACAGACTAAAGGACGTACCATTTTCTCAAAATGTCCAATTTTCTCAAACCTTTGTAGTCACAGTCATTACAATGTTCTAAATGCCAATTTTGTGCATTAAAAGGTAGTTTTTCTTAATGTTTTAATATCATTTTAATATGAGCTTAATTTTAAGAGTCATCTTCTAATGTTATTAGGTTACAGGCAGTTGTTTCAGCCCGTGATCAAGCAAGTGGTGGACTTCTACCAGCCAACCTGTATTGTGCTTCAGGTAAAAAATAATTTTCCCTGCTTTAAAGATGTTTGATTATAGTTTAAATTAATATTCTTCTTTGCAAATTCTCATATACTCAGTATATTGTTTGTAGTGTGGAGCAGACTCGCTGGGCTGTGACAGACTTGGGTGCTTTAATCTCAGTATACGAGGTCATGGGTAAGAAGAATTTAATGCAGTACATTGATAAAGTCTGGTAAAGCATGGACAGTAGAGACAAATTTTGACACCCTCCTGCCAAGTAACAATAAATTCCTATGAAACAGAATGAGAAAAATAAAGCCATAGCGAAATGGACACAAGCCTAATCAATGCCGTTTGTAATCAGATCACAAAATGCACCTGAGCCATCACACACTGTATGGATGACGGAAAACAAAACTTTAAACTGTTAAACTCCCCTCATAGAAAGACATTAATAAAGAGAAATTTAGGCAACAGAACTCATTGAATCAGTCAGCGATTATTTCCTCACCTATGAACAGTGATTATTCGAGTGAAGAGGTGAGGAGGAGGTTTGTGTTTAAATACCATGAGCGTCTTTTACCTCAGGTAAGGGGATAGAGACTGATGTTTATGATGCCGATAAGTGAGAACTTATTTCCGTTTGTAAATGTAGAGATAGGCAGGGTGTCTTCAGTAGAGTAAGAATCTTTAAATGTTTTTTTTTTTCCCCTTCATTTTAAGCAGTAACCAGATTTAAGATGATATAACTTTAGGTCTGGTTGAGATACATGCGCAAGGGAAACTTATTTCAGTTCAGGAAGACATTGTCATTTTCAGATGTGTGTGTATATATAGTAGAAAAGTGAAGGGTTTTCCCAGGCCACCACACATAGGCATGTAATCACGATGACTCATGTCTTGCACAAAGAAGCTGAATGATATGATCTGAAACACTTTTTGCTGTCCGTAGCAATAAATAGCACATTTTTAAAAGTCTGTTGTACTGGACCTGTATTAATTAGTTTGTATACACTTGTTGTTCTGTAGTAAAAGTGTTTTATTTTTCCATCAGGGAATGTGTGGAGTTTGTGAAAAGTTTCAAGATCCCTCTACTTGTGCTAGGAGGAGGAGGATACACTGTGCGCAATGTGGCTAGATGTTGGTGGGTTGAATACATTTTGCGTAAAAAAACATTTCGGTGTTCATACACCAATATTTAAGTGCACACTTCCCATCTTGCTGATGGGTAATGTTTAATCAGCACCATGTGACATAAATAGCCTAAGTAATTAATTAATCTTTAATTAAACTGGTTTTAAAAATCTTAAGGAAAAATTTTAACTACACAATTTACATTACAACTGATATGCAATACACATTGTGAGACACTCGATACTGGTATTAAAACAAACAAGTAAATGAATGAAAGAAAATAAATCAATTTGAGGGATGAGCAAGTCATCTTCTTGCATACTTCTTGCACACACAGAGCATGTGGCTTTTTATGACCAGTGGTGACGGTTTCCTTTCAACTGCAGATGCACTATCTGCTATTCATGAATATTAACTAGGAAAATGTAACTAACATAGCCATCTACAGTAATGATGCATAAAAGAATGAATGACCCTATAAATTAACATTTATTAAAATATGATTCAAAAGAGTTTAGCCAAATTTAACAAACAAATCAATAAAAACAATTTCTTATACGAAAAGAACAGTACAATAGGTGCCAAGCAAACACTATTGCAAAGGCACACATAGAAATGTGGAGAGCAAGTAAACTCAAACGTTGGGACTGTGGAAACCGCACAGTGGGAGGTTAGTACAGAACAATCCTTTCCTGAAAAATTAGAGCTTGAATGTTCTCCTTGAATGTGTGTTACTTTCCTCTTGCAGCTATGACATTAATCTGCAGCAGAACAGTAGTTATGAATGTAACTGTGGCTCTATGAAGACCACATAACCAACACAGGCAATAAGTCACCTGGACACCTTCTCGTATGTGCACATGCATGTTGAGACCTTCAAAAGAGTCACAAAATCAGCGTATAATAATAATAATAATAATAATAATAATAATAGTAATAATAATAATAATAATTATTATTATTATTATTATTACAACAGCAGCAATAATAATGTCCCTTTGCAAAAGCACTCACAATGTCTGTCATATCCTGCTGACTACACAGACTATGGTCACAGATTCACTGGAATATTCTCACCAAGCACTCTCCAGATCAGTGCTGGTTTTAAATGATATGGAGCCCTGGCAGTTATCCAGTGTTCACAGAATGTAACAATGTAACAAGCATTCTATTTCACCCCCACTGACCCACATTGGGTCTGACTGGACAGGTGTTCAGAGATGACCACTGTGCCCATGCCATTGGAAGGGGTGATGTTAACCCTGCAAAACCTGGAGAAGTTTCTTGGTGACACCAAGATGGCAACAGCACAGATGCTACAAACCAGGACCTCCTGATGAGTTTTTGGATAAGGCGGAAAGCCCACTCTGACCTCGCAAGCTGCCCTTGTGATTGACTCAACATTGTCTGATCAGACAATGCCACAACATTGTCTGAACGGACTGCTCCCAAACTGATGTCTTTCGTGAGAAGAGATTTGTGCCTGCAGGGAGTTCCTGTGCACTTCCTTGCTGACATGAGGGCACATCTCTGTTTGTGGTATTTGGGGTTTAGTGGCAGGCTGGTGACCCACTTCTGAAAATTCAATTGGTGAGTGTAGTTTGCCACCCTTTGAGGTGATAGGGTGTGGCATTCACAATTAATTTAGCTACACGCTGTTGAATTTTGTGGTCTGTTTTTGTTCTAGTGAGCTCTTTGCAGAGTTCATGAGAACCAAACACTGTAATATGTGCGAGATGGGTAGTCATTTCCTGGATGGCCTGCTCCTTATTGGGGAGCATAGATGCTAATTGTCCCAGTGTGGCATTGTCGTTATGCTTCTGGTCATCAGAGGTGACAGGGCCACGTGCAGGCATCTTGAGAACCAGGGGTGCTAGAGGGAATCTGGAATATAGAACTTGAATTGGAATGTCTGTCCTTTGAAAGTAAATATCAAAAAGCATCTGTGCAGTGGAGGGATGGGAACACAGATGTACTGACATGAACCAGTCTTGCAGCTGTATGGCATAACAATTGGTAGCCTTGTCCTATGGAATGGACAACGTAGGACTTGCATTGAGTAGAACTTTTTGAAAGAGTAAACCCTGTGGTTCAAAATAATCATGCCTCACGCCACCCGTACTGGTTTGATGTAGTCACTGCCCACTGAGCAAGATATTTGCCTATATATAACGTCCTGCCAGCAGTCCTCTTGTCATGAGCAGACTCCATAGGTCTGTGTAGTCAGGATAAATGGGAGACCTGCTTGGTACCTGACTCCATTTAGGGTTCGCATGAGCTTGATCTATCAATTCAGGGTCTACATCTGCCAGTCAGCATGCCCAGGCAGCACAGGAGACATCTGAACTGGAGTCATATATGATTGTCAGTGCCAAGGCAGCAGACTCAACTGGTTTTTGTCCTTGGCTTCCAGGGAATTTAGAAAATTGTCTACATGAGTGAGGATCCTGAAGTATGGCTTGTTACTCACACAGAGCTAAAGCCACCGTTTAGTGGAAACCAGCTATCTTGGATCCTAACCACAAGGAGCATGAAAGGGCATGTAAAGGCTGAGGAATGATTCCTAGAGGGAGGGGAAAATGGCTCAATGTCAAGAAAGGGGGGTTAATGGAGACGACTTTGCTCCAACCCCAGTGTGTTGTTAGCAAGCATGCTTAGCTCCTGCCCAGATGTCAGGATTCTATAGGACTGAATTGAAGCACTGAGGGAGACCTCACTCGTTTGAGAGATGGGAAAACGGACAGAAAAACAACTTCTACCTTATATGCATGTAAGTGGAATCCAGCTGACTTTCTCAGAGTGCTGTATGGTAAGGAAAACCACTCAACCATGTTAGTGGTATGCATTTATAGGCCTGCAGGTCACAGACAGAGAGTGAGGTGGAAAAACTGAAATGAGCACGGCATCAATAGAACATTTCGTTGCTAACTTGTGGACAGTGTGGGATAGATAACATGGCCAGGATGCTAACATGGATCCCCAACTCTCACAAGTAGCCACAGAGCTCCGAAAGGCTCGAAGTAATAGATACTCACTGCAACCCTGAATTGATGACAGTATATGATAGGAATCTATTGCCATATTTGAATGAAAAGCTAGAATGATTTTAGCCACCCCTGGCGATTAGGAGGGGTAAAATAGAGCCCACATTATAAATGTTCTTGTTTTTGTATTTGTCATTTTTAATAAATCATCATCTCTGTTGTTTGGCTTAAGGACATATGAAACTTCTTTGCTAGTTGAAGAGTCCATTAGTGATGAGCTACCTTATAGTGGTAAGTATATTTTTAGGTGCCATTTTACCTTTACTAAACTGTTTTATGTCATATTTTTTGCGTAGTACCAAGGCTGCATTTTAGATAACTGCAGTGTACCTCCCAAAGGGTTTTAGAAATAATCTCTGAAGCCCATCTGAATGCATCATAAAATATATTTTTTTCTAGAAATATGGTCACTGTGCAGATCAAATGCTCTGTGTGAGGCATTTGCACACCATCAGTGGATAATTTATGCACTGTCTGTTTCATCATCAAATGTATTTTATTAGACTTGCAGAAGGCAACATTTCATACTGATTCTCTCTAACTCTTTAAATAGCTTGCCCAATCACTTAGTCAGTACCATTTGGACACCTTTATGGTTATAGATTAGACCCAGCAATCTGCAAAACAGCTGTGCATCAGTTTATTTATAGAACTTTTTGACTGGACAGTGATGGTTTGGTACAATGAGTAATGGCACATCAAACTACAAGTCCTGTCTGAAAGTACTGGAAAGGCAAGGCCAGTTATTTGTTTTTGCTTAAGACATTTGGGTTTGAGATCAAAATATGAATGATCAGAATAGATCAGAATTTCAGCTTTTTCTTGATATTTACATCTAGATATGTTAAATAACTTGGAACATGGCATGTTTGGTGGCAGACCACCCAATTTTTAGGTGACATAACGTATAGGAACAGAGCCTTAAAGTAAATAATGCTTAATATTTGTTAGCATATCCTTTGCTTACAGTAACTGCATCAAGCCGGCTACCGACTGACATCACCATACTGTCACATTCTTCTTTTCTAATGCTTTTACAGGCTTCTTTCAGTTGTTTGTTTTGGGGTTTCTCACTTCAGTTTCCTCTTCAGGAGGTGAAATGCATGTTCATTTGGGTTAAGGTCTGGAGATTGACTTGGCCAGTCTAAAACTATTTTTCCCCCTGATGAAGTACTTTGTGTTGGCAGTATATTTTGGGTCATTGTCTTGCTGCATGATGAAGTTCCTCCCAATTAGATTGGATGCTTTTCTCTGTAAATAGGAAGACAGAATGTTTATGTAAACTTCTGCATTCATTCATGAGCCGGTCCTTTCTTTCTCCACACTTTGGCCTTTCCATCACTTTGGTAGAGGTTAATCTCATCAGTCCATAAAACTCTGTTCCAGACCTTTTGTAGCTCATCTCTGTATTTCTTTGCGAATTCCAGTCTGGCCTTGCGATTCTTACTGCTGATGAATGGTTTGCATCTTGTGGTGTGGCCTCTATATTTCGGCTTTCAGAGTCTTCTTCAAATGGTGAATTGTGATATCTTTACCCCTGCCCTGTGGAGGTTGTTGGTGATGCCACTGACTGTTATATCTCACAGTGCTTGTCATCAACTGCTGTTGTTTTGCTTGGCCAACCTGTTCGATGTCTGGTTGTTAGTATACCAGTGGTTTCTTTCTTTTTCAGGACATTCCAAATGGTTGTATTGGCTAAGCCTAATGCTTGTGCAATGACTCTGATTGATTTTTCCCTCTTTTCTCAGTTTCAAAATCACTTGCATTTCTTCTATGGATAGCTTTCTGGTCTTCATGTTGGTTTATCTTTGTAACAACAACTGCAACTCAAACCAAGAGTAGACATTCAGAGCTATTAATTGGTTAAACAATCTAACAGGGCACATGTGCACAACAAGAAACACTTGTTAGACACATGTTCCAATATTTCAAAAATGGGTGGGTTCAAACAAAAGGTGCCATGTTCTAAGTTGTTTAATACATCTAGATGTAAATATACACTATTAGACAGCTGGCTTTGTCAGACTTTTGCAGGCTTACTGTCTAACCAATATTTCTAAAGGTTTAAACTTTTTGTTCTATCCCTTCCTCAAACGTAACAACTCACTGTTTTTTCAAAGTCAATCTAATCTTGTATGGAAGTTAATGCAGTTTATCCAAATTATCATTATAGGATTTGGAATTTTGCTCCAATTTATGCCTTTTTTACTTCACTTGTTTTATTTACATCCATAAACATTTGTTTATAATTAAGAGGCAGAATTATTTCGACAATTGATTTTGATATTGGTAGTCTATTACATTTAGATGCTGCTACATTTTTTTTAAGTGGCTTTAGAAATTGAAATTTGATAAATGTATCTATAAGTGTCTTCTAACTTTGTACCTTCATACGCTTGTTTGTCAATACAGAGTATTTTGAGTATTTTGCTCCTGATTTTACACTTCATCCAGATGTTAGCACTAGGATTGAGAACCAGAACTCCAGACAGGTATGGCATAATTTTAGAATGCTAGTCATTAGCACTGAAATAATTTTATTGTGACAGTGTTTTATGCTTTTCTTTTTTTTTGACAGTACTTGGAACAAATTCGTCAGACTGTCTTTGAGAACTTAAAAATGCTGAACCATGCACCTAGTGTTCAGATCCATGATGTTCCCTCAGACCTGCTGAGTTTTGAGCGCACAGATGATGCTGATCCTGACGAGAGAGGTTCAGAAGAGAACTATTCTAGGTGGGCTATCACTCTTATCTAACAATCTTTGTATAATCTCTGTATATTCACTGTGTATTAACTAATTAATAACTGTTTTTTCTCCCAATTTGGTCCTCTGTCAGTTCTCACCCACTAGCTAGCTCTCCCCTATCATGTGATTATCTAGTGTCCCTCTGATTGCTGGGGGGGAGAGTAACAGCATTCCTACCACCCAGAAAGCATGGCCAATTTTGCACTCCAAGCCACAGATGGTGATTTTGCATCATTGGGATTCAACCTCAGGCAAACACTTTTGTTGTGCCAATTGTTCTGTGCCACTTGTTCTGCACAGTTCTGTTGGACCCTGATAATTTGTACACAATTTACACAGGTTACACAAATTATGCAAAGGGATAAATGACAGAACCATAAGTTTTGCTTCCCTTTTTTTGAACAAGAGAGTTGGCTAGCAGCAATTGCAGCTTTCTCTTTCCAGCAGTAAGCAGCAGGAAAAAATTTGTCAATCACAGCAGCAGAATTGCCCATATGGCTTAGCAGAGAGAGTGAGAACAGTATATTAGGTATGCTCTTGTCCTATATTTAAAGGGGTGAACATTGTGAGTGTAAGCAATGTAAGCAGGACAAGCTATGACCGCATAACTAAAATGGATGAGCCAGAAACACGGACATGAGGGCACCTTGGGACATCAAGCAACCCACCGCTCCACCATCAACAAATCTGAATGAAAGTGTGAGAATGGCAGGTGACAGCATCCAACCATCCCAGCTTACGATAACTCTCTAAGCCTATGAACTCCTGGATCTGAGCCTTTACCTCTGGGAAAATGGCCTATTTAACAAAAGGCCTGACCTAAAGTTTGAGACTGTGTCTGTGTCCCAAACACTAACTAGAGTGCGGTTCCATAGCTGGGGGCTTTGTAGGGAAAAGTTCTGCTCCCTACTGAAGTCTTCATTAATTAGGTACTGATAAAGAACTTGCTTCTTTTGATCGAAGCAGACATGGCAGATCATAATAGACTTAACGTTCAGTCAGGTACTGTAGGGTATGACCATTTAGTGCTTTATAGGTCATTAGCAGTATTTTGTATCAGTATCAGTGCAAAATTTTACAGGGAACCAGTGCAGTGTGAATAAGATAGGGGTGATATGATAAAATCTTCTTGTTCTTGTAAGAGCTGTGAATCCTTCATTCTGGACTTGCTGGAACTTGTTTATGCACCTCCCGGCACATCCAGGCAGCAAAGTAAATGGTCTACACTTTTATATTGCCTTTTAACCTTAGCGGTTCTACTAAGCACTTTACACTGTTTCTCATTTAGCCATTCACACACACACTCATGCTAGCCTGCCATCGGGAGCACCTTGAGGACTCTTCGGGATCGAACCCCCAACCCTGCGATTAGTGGACAACCCCCACGCTACCACCTGAGCCACAGCCGCCCCAAGGCATTGCAGTAGTACAACCTGGAGTCAATAAACACTCTAAGGTCTTTTCACTGCTGCACATGGTGTAAATGGAAGGCTATCCAGAGTTACTGAATAATCATATAGTTTATTTTTAGCTGTCTTTGCCCCTAGTAGAAATACTTCTGTCTTGTCAGAATTTAGTAGGAGGACATTACTTAGCATCCAGTGTCTAATGTCCTTTGCACATTTCTCGACTTTATTAAGCTGGTGTCTGTCGTCTGGCTTTGTTGATACCGATAGTTGTGTGTCATCAGCATAACCAATACAAAGTTTATGAATAATTGTGCCCAGAGGCCAAAAGTGTGTGGACACTTGATGATCACACCCATATGTGGGCCTTCCTGTTGCCACAGAGTTGGAAGCACACAATTATATAGGATGACATTGTATGCTGTAGCATTGCAATTTCTCTTCAGTGGAAATAAATGGCCTAGCTCAAACTTGTTCTAGCATGATAATGCCCCTGTACACAAAGCGAGGTCCATGAAGACATTGTTTGCTAAGATTGTTGTGGAAGACCTTGAGTAGCCTCCACAGACCCTTGACCTCAACCCCACTAAACATCTTTTTGAACTGGAATGCTGACTGTGACCCAGACACAGGCCATGTTCCAAAATCTAGTGGAAAGCCTTCCCAGAAGAGTGGAGGTTGTTATAACAGCAAATGGAGGACCAAATCTGGAATGGGATGTTCAAAAAGCACATATGGGTGTGGTCAGGTGTCCACATACTTTTGGCCATGTAGTTTATAAAAAGTTGTCAACTGATTTTGTGGAAATGTGGTATTTTTGCATTTTGGAACATTTTAGAGAATACTTTTAGAACAGCTTTGAAAGAAAATTGTGCTGGGTATCCGTTAACCGGGCTCCCGGAGAATTTTTTTTTTTTTAGGCATGTGGTAAAATGTTTTTGAAATTTCTTCAAAGAATAGAGAATAGAAAATAGTCTGTACACCTTCCTGTACACAGCCTCCGTGTTGACCTTCCAGTCCAGCCTGTTCTCAAGGTGGATGCCAAGATATTTGTAGGTGTCAACAAGCTCAACATCCTGTCGCATGATTTTTGATTGGTCTGGTTATAGTCCTTTTCCTTCCTGACCAAGACCAAGGAGATAGTAGTCATCTACGATCTTCTTGGGCTTGGTCACATTGAGGAGTAGGTGGTTCCTTTCACACCACTCAGCAAAGTTGTTCACCAGGTTCACCCCTATACTCCTCTTACTGTCCATCCATGATGCACTTGGCCACCACAGAGTCAGCAGAGAATTTCTGCAGGTGACAGATCTGACTTAAACTGAAAGTCAGTAGTGTACAGGCTGAAGAGGAATGGCCATAGCATAGCTCCCTGTGGTGCTCTGTTGCTGCTCAGTAGCTGCTCGGACAAGCAGCTCCCCAGCCGCACGAACTGAGGACTGTTTGACCTGTTACTGTGGTATGGTTGCAGTCCGAGTAGACCATCTGCAGTAAATAGATTACTGCATCGTCCATGCCTATGTGTGGCTGGTAGGCCAACTGCAGGGGGGCCAGAATTGAGCTCACCTGAGGTCTGAGGTGGGCCAAGACCAGTCTTTCCAGAAGCTTCATTACATGTGATGTGAGTGCAACTGGCCTGTAGTTGTTCAGGGATGAGTTCAGGGGTGAGGGAGCGGTCTTCTTCTGTGTTTTCCACAGCAATGGAAACCTCTCCTGAGGAAGGCTTGGGTTGAAGAGGTGCTGAACTATCGGCACACCTGGGGCTAATACCATCAGGAGACATTTGGCAGATGCCTTCATCCAGAGCTTATATTTATTTCATTTATACAACTGAGGGTTATACACTTATACAATTGTGGGTTAAGGGCCTTGCTCATTGGTCCAACAGTGACAGCTTGGTGGTGCTGGGATTTGAACTCACAAACTTTCGTTCAGTAGTCCAATGTCCAACCATCAGGGCCTTCCCCATGTTTAGCTTCTTCAGCTGACTCTTCACTTGGCTGGTTGTAACAGATAGGTGGGGGTGGGAGATGGCAAGATGGCCTTGGGGGGTTGAGGAGGGTGAGTGGTTGTGGGGTGAGTGTGGGGGTACTTGGGTGGCGGAATTGAGGGAGCATATGTGATCGTGGGGGAGGAATGGTGGAGGTGAGAGAGTGGAGGCTTTGAGTGAGGATGTGTGGCTGCTGCATATGGGGGAGGAGGATGGCATGCTGATCCTGCTGAAAAAAACTTTCAGCTCACTGGCTCTGTACAGGCTTCCGCCCATTGGCTGTTGCTTCACCTTGAAGCCAGAGATTTTGCTCATGCCAGTCTGCACATCCTTTGGTTTGTTCTGTTGAAGCCTGCCCTCTCGCTTCCTAATGTAGGCTTCCTTGTTCTGTGTCTTACCTTCAACTCCTTATGCACCCTCCTCATCTGCTCTTTGTCCCTCTGCCTGAAGGCCTGCTTCTTTTTTTTCCTTTTTCAGCAGTTCTTTCAGGTCTTTGGTGATCCAGGGCTTGTTGTTGGAAAAACAGCATACCCTTCTGGTATCTGTGCAAAAATTAATAGTCTGTGATGCAGTCTGTCATGCTGTTAATATCTTCCCCTGCTGGCTCACACAACACTCCCAGTCTGTGGTCTCGAAACAGACCTGCAGAGCTTCCTCTTCCCTTGACCACCACTTTATGGTCTTCTTTGTCACAAACTGCCTGTATATCCAGGTTGTGGTCAGACCTTCAAAGTGGAGGTAGAGCAGATGAACTGTATGCATCCTTTACCTTTGCATATAGGAGGTCTAATGTACTGTTCTCTCTAGTTGCACAGTCAACAAACTGAAAAAATTTTGGTAACATATTGGAGAGCGATGCATGATTGAAATCACGATAGATTACAAGAAAATTATTGGGGTACTGAGTCTTAAGTCTCATGATAGCCAAGTGGATGACTTCACACATGACTTCCACATTAGCTGCCAGTGGAATGTAATCAGTGACCCCAATGGCAACCCTGAATTCCCTTGGCAGATAATATGAATGCAGTTCAGCATTCAGACAACAGTGATGTTTCTTCACTGTAACATGTCCTGGATTACAACATCTGTTGTTCACTAACAGTGCAATCCCTCCCCCTCTCCTCTTACTCCTCAGTTTCACATCCCCCATAACGATCAAGGGAATGAAAGCCTTGTACCATCACCTCTTTGCTTTCCAGCTCTTCATCCTCTGTATGGTTTCCTTAGTTCTTCTGGAATGTTAAACCATGTGCAGGACATCTGCACTGACTTGCAATTCAATTCAATTAAATTTTATTTGTATAGCACTTTTAACAATGGACACTGTCCCAAAGCAGCTTTACAGAAATAAATGGATTCACAAAAATATATTGTAAATATTTGAATTCATCACTGTGAATTTATCCCTAATGAGCAAGCCAGTTGCGACGGTGGCAAGGAAAAACTCCCTGAGATGATATGAGGAAGAAACCTTGAGAGGAACCAGGCTCAGAAGGGAACCCATCCTCATCTGGGTGCAACGGATAGTATGATTATAAATAAATCCCTTCTATTATTGTGTACTATAAGGACAAATAGTGATGGAGTCCTGAGTACGAAGCTGCTCGTGGCAACCGCAGCCCCAAAGCCACTACAGCAATCGCAGTCCCAAGCCATTACAGTACAGCTCCCCATATGTGATCCCCAAGCCATCTCCACAGCCCCCAGGTGGCACCATCCCCAGCAATCCAAACAGTTCTTCAGGCCGTCCATATGGGGCCACCCCCAGCAGCAGCGAGCAAACTCAACCGATGAGAACTCCAACCAGAAGTAGG
>CM040460.1:12214643-12250654 GCA_022758105.1 Pangasianodon gigas | reverse complement strand
CTCCTTTTGACTCTGTCTCCCTTTGGAAAAGCATTGCTTGGCAAAATGATTCTGCCCTTTACATTTGGCACAGACTTTGCCGTAGGCTGGGCACTGCTTTGGCGGGTGTTTTCTGCCACATCTCTTACAGTTAAACAGTTCTTTCTCCTTTTGTTGTTTCACTTTACTCATTCCACATCTCTGCATCTTCTCTGTTACTACAGCTACAGCTGAACTGTCACTTCCACTCGTCTTTGTGGTTTCATAAAAAGTTTTAACATGCTGAAGAGCAATCTCACTGGCATGACATATCCGAACAGCTTCATTCAAGGTAAGCTCTGTCTCTCTCAAGAGCCTCTCCCTCACTTTTTTATCATTGATGCCAAACACAATTTGGTCACGAATCATTGAATCTTGCAACTGTCCGAAATTGCATGTCCTTGCTTTCAACTTTAAATCTATTAAGAAACTGTCAAAAGTCTCTCCCTGTTGCTGCAGACGAGAACGAAAAACATACCTTTCAAAAGTCTCATTTTTTTTTCGGCGAGCAGTGTGAGTCAAACTTCTCAATTACCACGTCGTATTTGCCTTTATCTTCGGCCTGTTCAAACACGAGCATGTTAAACACCTCTATAGATTGAGGTCCCGTGACGGTGAGTAGCAGTGCAATTTTACGTGCATCCGACGCTCCATCAAGGCCCACTGCTTGCAGGTAGAGCGTAAATCTTTGTTTAAATGTTCTCCATTCACAATCAATATTCCCCGTCCAGTTCACAGCGTCAGGCGGTTTAACACTTTCCATGACGACTCTGGGTGGTGGTGATCACCACTCCTGGTACCATGTAATGTTTCTTGATCCAATAAAGAAACAGTGTTGTAACAAACTGATTTTTATTCTATTTTTCAGGACGGGAATAGAAGCTGCCACAACACAGCTTGACTTCTGCTTCGTAATCCACACACTCCACTGGTAAGTGTAACACTACTGACACCTAGTGGTTAGTTTAAGAACTTGCAAATACAAATACATTCTATCACTACACTCCTATTTCAGCTAAATATGAACAAGTTAGCCATTGCTGTGGTTTATCGCCTCCCAAAACCAAATAAGGATTTTTTAATTGAGTTTGCGAACTTCTTAGGAGACATTGTTCTTCACTATGACCGGCTTTTGATTGTGGAGGATTTTAATATTCACATTTGTTGTGAATCAAACTCCTTGGCTAAGGATTTTATTAATCTGATTAATTTGACTTTACTCAAGTGGTGAATGGTCCAACTCACAAACTGGGCCACACATTAGACCTTGTGTTGGTGCATGGTATTTCGATGTGTGAACTCGAAATTTTTGATTTGAGTTTTTCTGATCATATGCCTGTTACATTTACCTGCTCTTTTTCGAATGAAGTTTCAAAAACTACGATGGTTTCACAGCAGATTCGTACCTTTAGTCCATCTTCTAATTCTGATTTCTCTGCTTTGTTCAAGGAGGCTTGTCAAACTTATAGTCTTGATTCTCTTTCAAATCTGTTTAATATTGATGAGCATCTTATGTTATTCAAGTCGTCGGGCCTAGCATTCTAGCTATAATAAACAAGTCCCTTCTCACAGGTGTTGTTCCTAGATACCTAAAACATGCAACTGTTAAACCTTTGCTTAAAAAATCAAATCTTGACCCAAACATTCTCTCCAATTACAGGCCTATTTCAAATTTATCTTTTATTTCTAAAATGTTAGAGAAAGTTGTGTTGGAACAACTGCAGAGTTTTCTGGAGCTAAATAGTGTCTTTGAAGAATTCCAATCTGGATTTAAGAAATATCACAGTACTGAGTCAGCTTTATTAAAAGTTTTTAATGATATTTTGTTGTCTGCCGACTCAGATTCTGTGGTATTAGTACTTTTAGATTTAAGTGCTACCTTTGATACTGTGGACCACAGAATTCTTATCTCACGACTCGAACAATGTGTGGGTATTGAAGGTTGTGCTCTTAATTGGTTTAAGTCCTATCTGAATGATAGAACTTTTTCAGTCTGTCTTGATGGGTTTTCTTCATCTGTTTCTGTTTTGGAATATGGAGTCCCTCAGGGCTCAATTTTGGCCCCTGTTTTGTTCTTGTTGTATATGCTGCCTTTAGGTACTATTCTTTCTAAACATGGGGTATCCTTTCATTTTTACGCTGATGACACACAAATTAATTTATTTATTAAAGAAAAATGACAAAAAAGGCTTAAGCTCATTATCAGCATGTTCGTCTGATATTAAGTCTTGGTTTTCTTTAAATGTTTTGCGTCTTAACGAGAGCAAAACTGAGGTTATTGTGTTTGATCCCACAGGTGTGTCATATATAGGCTGAGAATATCATTGGGGTCTCTCTTCCCTCCATCATAGACATTTACACCACACGCTGCATCTGCAAAGCCACCAGCATTGTGGATGACCCCACACACCCCTCACACAATCTATTCACCCTCCTGCCGTCTGGCCAACAGTACCGAAGCATTTGGGCCCTCATGACCAGACTGTACAACAGTTTCTTCCCCCAAACCATCAGACTCCTCAATACTCAGAGACTGGACTGACAACACACCCACACGCACACACACACACACACACACACTCAACTGAACACCATCCCACTCTCCTTGCAATTTTTGCACATCTCTGTATTTTACTACCTGCATTTTTTGCTGCTACAGGATTTATAAAATATTGTATGTAATTTTTGTCACTACTTATACGCTCTACCTGGCTGCTACCCCAATAACTACTATGTCCATATATAGTATAAGCTTATCTACTGAATACTATGGCATAGTATGTTATGTTTACATTTATAGCAGTAGGCGTGGCGGATCATAAAAGACCTGAACTTCGCTCAGTTACTACAGTGCGAGACCTTTCAGTGCTTTATAGGTCAATAGTAGTATTTTTTAATCAATGCAAATATTTGATTTCAATGTGAAATTTGATTCTCATCTTAAGCTGCCCAGAGTGTTGGACCGTTGCATGTCCTTTTAAAGGTTGTAATAAAGCATTTACTGTATTATGTATTATCATCATTTACTTCTCACATGAACAGATGTCATAAAAAATCTGCAGAGGAAAATTTAATTGACTCCATTGTTACTACAGGAGTTCTGACGGCAGCTGGTAGCTCTGTGTAGAATAGTGACAGTGATTTGCCATCTAGTATGCAGGTTGAGGCTTCTGACAGTTGTGAGGAACTGGGCATCACTCCAGAAAATATCGACAAGGGCTTGTTTATGAACATTTTGGCCCGGTTTTATCTTAAATTACGAGCCAAGTTACTGGTTCCATCTTCTGTCATTCAGACAATCACTGAAGATATGCAGTCAATACACAATGTCAGTCAGTCACTGTTTTGTTAGTCAGTCAGTCAGTCAGTGTTTTGCAGAGTATGTCCCAGTAAAACAGAAAAAAGAGGCTCTTTTTCAATGCAAATCTGTAAGGGAAAAGTATCGTCAAGCACTGTATCTCATCAAAGGAGATTAAGATGTATGGGATAGTGAAAACAATCCTGAAAAAATGCTCTGAATAGGGAAGTTGTCATTAGGCTTAATCCTTTATCAGGTTGCTTTTGAAGTTGTAAACCCTCTGGGGTCTGGAAAGAAAAAGCATAAAATACTTGTTGTGTATCTTATATTTGCAGATTTATTGCCCTACAACAGATCAACCACTGATCAGATGCAACCTGAACATTTTCTTGAAAATTTTAGTGTAATTTGTATTTTTGCACATACTGTAAAATTGACAAAGTTACATTTCAGGCAGATCCTCTCTTCAGAGCCATGTCTCGCACAGCACAGTCATACAAAGAGCTTGTTCTGAAATTTGAAGGGGATTCAGTCCATAGTGCACTGAATTTGATCCAATTTGACTCTTTGTTCAATGAGCTGTCGTTCTTTCATGTATGTTCAAGTTCAAAAGTTCAAGTGGAGTTTATTGTCATTTCAGCCATATACGAGTACACAGTGAAATGAAACAACGTTTCTCCAGGACCAAGGTGCTACATAAGATGACACAGAACAACACAGAACTACAAGGGACTACATAATTTATACATAAAGTGCACAAGTGCAAACATGTGCAGACAGCACAAGACAGTACAAGACAGTACAATGACTACTGGGACAGACAATGGGCATAGTAAGTCCCAATGCAGCGCCGACCAGTACACAGTTCTGTTTAAAAGTGAACCCAGTGAGAATAGTGCAAAGAGTGCAAGAGTACAATACAAGTAGCTGAAATAGTGTAAACATAAGTGTAGCAGCCTATGTACAGTAATAAGTATTTGTAGCAGCATAAACATGTGCAAAAACTTGCAAAAAGATTTCAGAGAGGATGGAGGATGCTCAGTTGTGTGTGTATATATGTATGTGTGGGTGTGTTCCTTCAGTCCAGTTTCTGAGTATTGAGGAGTCTGATGGCATGGGGGAAGAAACTATTGCACTGGTCATGAGGGCCCGAATGCTTCGGTACCGTTTGCCAGACGGCAGGAGGGTAAAGAGTGTGTGAGAGGGGTGTGTGGGGTCATCCACAATGCTGGTGGCTTTGCGGATGCAGTGTAAGGTGTAAATGTCCGTGATGGAGGGAAGAGAGACCCCGTTGATCTTCTCAGCTGTCCTCACTATCCGCTGCAGGGTCTTGCGATCCGAGACGGTGCAATTCCCAAACCAGGCAGTGATGCAGCTGCTCAGGATGCTCTCGATAGTTCCTCTGTAGAACATGGAGAGGATGGAGGGTGGGAGATGTGCTTTCCTCAGTCTTCTCAGAAAGTAGAGTTTTCTTGCTGGGCTTTCTTAGTTATGGAACTGGTGTTGAGCGACCAGGTGAGGTTCTCCGCCAGGTGAACACCAAGAAACTTGGTGCTCTTGACGATCTCCACGGAGGAGCCGCCGATGTTCAGCAGATAGTGGTCATTCTGTACTCTTCTGAAGTCAACAACCATCTCTTTAGTTTTGTCCATGTTCAGAGACAGGTTGTTGGCTCTGCACCAGTCCGTTAGCTGCTGCACCTCCTCCCTGTATGCTGACTCATCGTTCTTGCTGATGAGACCCACCACGGTCGTGTCATCGGCGAACTTGATGATGTAATTCGAGCTGTGCATTGCTACACAGTCGTGAGTCAGCAGAGTGAACAGCAATGTGGTGGTGTTGGAGATGCTGTTCCCGATCCGGACTGACTGAGGTCTCCCAGTCAGGAAGTCCAGGATCCAGTTACAGTGGGAGGTGTTCAGGCCCAGCAGGTTCAGCTTTCCAATCAGTTGCTGAGGAATGATTGTGTTGAATGCTGAACTGAAGTCTGTGAACAGCATTCGAACATATGTGTCTTTATTGTCCAGGTGGGTGAGGGCCAGATGGAGGGTGGTGGTGATGGCGTCATCTTTTGAGCGGTTGGGGCGGTAAGCGAATTGCAGGGGGTCCAGTGAGGGGGGCAGCAGGGTCTTGATGTGCCTCATGACAAGCCTCTCGAAGCACGTCATGATGATGGGTGTAACTGCAACGGGATGGTAGTCGTTGAGGCAGGACACTGAAGACTTCTTTGGCACGGGGACGATGGTGGTGGCCTTGAAGCACGTCGGAACAATGCTGCTGCTCAGGGAGGTGTTGAAGATGTCCATGAAGACATCTGCCAGCTGGTCTGCACATCCTCTGAGCACCCTGCCAGGAATGTTGTCTGGTCCAGCAGCCTTCCGCGGGTTGACTCTGTGTAGAGTCTTCCTCACATCGGCCGTGGTTAGACACAGCACCTGGTCATTGGGAGGAGGGGTGGTCTTCCTCGCCATCGCGTCATTCTGTGCCTCGAACCGAGCGTAGAAGTCGTTCAGCGCATCTGGGAGGGAGGCATCACTGTCACAGGCAGGTGAGGTTGTCCTGTAGTTGGTGATGGTCTGGATGCCCTGCCACATGCGCTGCATGTCTCTGCTGGCCTTGAAATGGTTGTGGATTCTCTGAGCGTGTGTGCCTCTCTGATGGTCCGGGACAGTTTGACCCTCGCTGTTCTTAGGGCCGCCTTGTCGCCTGCTCTGAAGGCGGAGTCTCAGGTCCTCAGTAGAGCACGCACCTCTGCAGTCATCCACGGCTTCTGGTTGGTGCGTGTGGTGATGGTCTTGAAGATGGTGACGTCATCAATGCACTTGCTGATATAGCTGGTCACTGATGTCGCGTATTCCTCCAAGTTGGTGAAGTCCCCGTCAGTTGCTGCTTCCCTGAACATGTGCCAGTCAGTGTGTTCAAAACAGTCCTGAAGAGCAGAGATGGCTCCTGCTGGCCAGGTTTTCACCTGCTTCAGAACCGGTTTGGAGCGTCTGACTAGTGGTCTGTATGCTGGGATTAGCATAACAGAGATGTGGTCTGAGTAGCCGAGGTGGGGGCGGGGCACCGCACGGTACGCACCGGGGATGTTTGTCTAAACAAGGTCCAGCACGTTCTTCGCTCTTGATGCAAAGTCCACATGCTGATGGAATTTAGGGAGCACTGACTTGAGATTTGTATGGTTGAAATCTCTGGCAACAATAAACAGTCCATCAGGGTTTGAATTCTGCAGCTCGCTAATAGCCCCATACAGTTCACAGAGTGCGTCTTTAGCATTAGCCCTGGGGGGAATGTATACACCGATTATGAGGACAGTGGTGAATTCCTGTGGTAAATAAAATGGTCTGCATCTAACAGTCACAAACTCCACCAGCGATGAGCAGTAACTAGGAACTAGCACCGAGTTCTTGCACCATGCCGTGTTGACGTAAACACACAAGCCACTGCCGCGAGCCTTACCGCACAGAGCTGTGTTTCTGTCGGCGCGAAACGAGGCTAGCCCGTCTAGCTGAATGGTGGTGTCCGGAACTCTGTCGCTGAGCCACGTCTCCGTGAAAACAAAGACGCAGCAGTCTCTAAACTCACGTCGCGTAGTTTGCTGGAGTCGGATGTAATCCAATTGATTGTCCAGGGAGCAGACATTGGAGAGCAGGATGGGCGGGAGAGCTGGCCGGCTAGGGTTTGTTTTTAGCCTAGCACGGACCCCTGCCCTTTTGCCGCGCTTCTGCTTTCTTGCGCACCGCTTGCGACATCCCCTCCCCCGGCCACCGGCATCAGGCGACACCGAGGGCTGGAGGCCTGGTCCCCGCAGCAAGCCGAGATTGCGTAGCTTCTCCAGCAAATCATCATGCAGAGTAGCTGTAGTGTTATTTCTGAAGTTTAGAAGTGTCTGGCAGTGGTATACACGAACACCGGTAGCTCCGATGTCCATGTGCCTTTAAAAGTCGGGCTAAAGACAAAAATAGCACCATTTTGTATCCGGAGTGGCCGCTGCGTGCTACTGCCACGCCACCATCTTGGATTCAATGTATGTTAGCCAGGGCTGTTGTCAGGAATTAGTTGAGGACACAAGTCCAAGTACTCAATGGGTTTATTAATCGTATCAAACAAGACAGAGATGTAATCCAAATACGATGTCAAAAACAGGCAAGGATCAGGTGATGAGCAAACAACATGAACTGGACTAGGCAGAATCACAAAATGAGAAAACCAGAATTTGATTTGAAACCTGAGAGAGAAACAGGAATCAAATACTGTCAAACACTGAGCGTATGAAACACTGAACATATACGTCACGAAGAACAAAGAAACATGGGGGCTATAAATACATACACTAATCAAGGGGCAAACAAAAACAGGTGAGAGTAAACATGACACATTAGGAAGACACCCAATGACAAGACATGAGAGGAGACAAGACATGAACCAAAACAAAAAACACACATGGCAACGTAAACAAACACAAGACAATGCGGAAGTGAGCGCAGTAGAGCTGCGAGCTGCACGGGATCATCCTGAAGGCTTTGCCTATTATTGACTTATTATTGGCTTTGCCTACTGTTGATGAAAACACTGTTCAGACGTTGATAAGCCAGCTACTAAAATCTGGCTTGGAATCAATAGATTACCTTAAATATGTAAGGCAAGAAGACATTGCTGATCTGCTACCCATTATTCAAAAGCAGAAGCTGCTGGATGAATTACAAATTAGTAATTGCCAAAATTTTATAATATATCTGGAATGTACTATATACTGAACAAGCAAAAACACAATTTTATCTCTATTAACATGATCATGCTAGCATATCTGGTAGCACATTAACATTTGGGATGCAACTGCAGTAAAGATAATTGTGAGAGGAAACCAAAGGACAGTGTAACACTGAAAGGTTTATGACCTTTAATCTCCTCACTATATATACTTTATTGCATATGTTCAGAACTTTTGATTGATATCTAATAAAATGAATACACATAAAATGGCACCATTATATTTGTTATATAACTGTAGACTATATCTATGTGAATGTATGTATGTAACATATGTCAAGTATATGTCATGTTGACTTTTGGTCCATAGTATCTGATACAATTTTAGAAACAGAGGTTGTCACTTTGAAAGACTTTGGTTCCCCCTCCCTTATAACAAAGCCATGGGCAGAGACCTTCCAGGTTCCATGGAGCCTCATGCCTGTTGAAATTCAAACAGCCATCTCTGATGGCAAGAGACCTTCACCTGCAGCAGGACTGCAAATGGTCAGAGTACTGGCAGATGAAATGAGAAAGTATGAATCAAACCCTACACACTCACAATGTCTCACTGTTTGCCAAAGCAGTGTCTGCCAGTACCCTAAGAGTTTTACAGATCAGCGTGGTAATGGTCAACTTATAGCAGGCGGCTATACTTCGCTCTTAATTCAAGTCAAAACTTGAAATGAAAACTTAAATTGTACTAGTAGTTTTCAGCAACACCGTTCATCAGGCTTTGGTAGTAAGCAAGGCCCTACTGACACATATGGGTGTACCAGATTCCAGCCTGTCCTCCCACCAGAAGAGATGTGACACTGTAGAGATGAAAGAGCAAAAGTTGAAGGAGATTTACTATGTGATGTAAAAGGTGTTGAGAGAGCAGAAGTAAAGCAGCTGATGGAAACCACTTTCTATCTCCAGCAGCACCACATAAATGCATTGCCAGCGTCAGCTATTGCAGACATGAGGGAGAAGTGGCCATACTTCTTCATTCAAAAGGGGTTCTATGCTCATTTTCAGCTTTCAACTGATCTCAGTGTGCTGTGCGCACTTGAGCTTGGTATGGAGGAAGGTGGAAGAGCCTTGTGGAATTCGTTAAGAGCAAAGTTTTGAACATTGGATGGTAAGTCTTGAGGGACACATTGTCTGTGAGGGCACACAGACAACTTTCTTGACTGGGCTTGCTGCTGTATTTTCCACATTCTATAGCTTCAATCTTTAATATCTAGAAAAAGCAGTGTGCACACTGGAATTCATCCAAAGGTTAGATTCTTTCACACCCACTTCACATGAAAACCTTGACTGATAAGGCATGTAAGCCTTATTATAGTGTACAACAATATTAAAATATAATGTGCAAACCAAATTAGATATTCAATTTATTATTAAAACCCTAGAATAGACAAAATCCCTCTATTACTTGGTCAGCGTTGTTGCAGGGTGAAGTCATATGTGGTTAGGCTGAACCCTGCACTTGTCTCTTGATCATTGAGCAAAAAACAGTAAGCTAAAAATCTCTTCCATTCAGCCTTTTTGCAGTTTTATGAAGATATTTAGCTCACAATTTCTCACTCAGTGGAATAGGCCAAGGGCTGAGTCTGCTGTAATCATATGACATCACTCCCCAAAGTGCAAAGCGATTGTGACTTACTAGTGAAAAAATTTTGTAATTTGAAGTTTTACTTAAATAAACCTTTAAGACGGAAGTGACATTACGCCCGGGCAATCTAGTGCCATGCAGAGTTTGTTTCCAGCTCGTCTGATATTCAAATCTTACTGAAAACCTTGATTACGCAGATCACATGTGTTAGATTAGAGTTTGTACTATTTTTTTTTAAATAGTAGATCTCCTAAACTGAAATTGCACCCCATTATAGGTATGGACTGTGTAAGTGTGGCAAAATTTCATTTTCATTTTAACAATCTCAATCTCTCGGATCGCAAGACCCTGCAGCGGATAGTGAGGACAGCCGAGAAGATCATCGGGGTCTCTCTACCCTCCATCACAGACATTTACACCACACGCTGATGTGTGGCTGACCCCACACACCCCTCACATAAACTCTTCACCCTCCTGCCGTCTGGCAAACGGTACCAAAGCATTCGGGCCCTCACGGCAAGAATGTGCAACAGTTTCTTCCCCCAAACCATCAGACTCCTCAACACTGAGGGACTGGACTGAAAACGCACACACACTCAACTGAACATCACCCCATCCTCTTTGCAATTTTGCACATACCTGTATTCAATTTCTGCCAATACAAATATTTATTATATACTGTATATTATCTTTATACTTTCCACCTGGCTGCTACTAATTATGTTTACAGTACAGCAACTTATTTTGTCAATCTTTGCACTACTGTCATATGATTCACTTTTTTATTAGAACTGTGTGCTAGACGGCACTGCACTGTAACTCACTGTGCCCACTGTCTTTTTTTGATAGTTTTGTACTGTCTTGTGCCGTCTGCATATGTTTGCACTGTGCACTTTATGTAAATATATGTAATGTCTACTGTAGTTCTGTGTTTTGTTTTATGTAGCACCTTGGTCCTGGAGGAACATTGTTTCATTTCACTGTGTACTAACAAGCTGTATATGATTGAAATGACAATAAAGCCACTTGACTTGCCTTGCCTTGACTTGACTTCTTTTTGAAAGGTATATACTAGTTTGTTTCTATAGTTTAAGTACAGTTGAACTACAAGGAGGACTATTAATGGGTTGGTACATTTTCCCACACCATCTCAGATCCTTTATAATTTTGCAGATGCTTCATAGGAATAAACCCAGAGAGGGGCACAAAGGCTGGACAAAGTGGCAAAGTGCTGTCAAAAAAACTGGCAAAGTCACTCACAAGAAAACAACAACAGTCAATCGCCATGTCTCCATTCTCTTGAAGAAACTGAAGGACTTTGAATGGGACTTCATATAAGTCAGTGAGCTTACACACACTCACTCTCTCCATGACCCTAATGCTGTCTCACTTTACGTTTATCACTGTAAACAGCAGTCACTGGCTGTGTTTGAAATTGTATACTTGTATACTGCACCATATGCTGTATACTCAATTTTGTTTGTAGTATAGTATCCATTTGAACCGTGACAAATGTGACAAATATCTTGGAAAATACTATAGTCACACGACTACCAGGCTTAAGACATGTTCACCAGTACACATATTTACACCAGACTTATTAGAGGGAGCAATATATGACCACAATACAGTATGTCACTTCAAACACAGCCAGACTCTCTCCCAACCCACCACACCCAATTCATCTTCCTCCAATCATCATGCAGATAAATCCACACACATAATTTGATATTGGTAATGTAGTATTTTGTCTGTCACATAGTCTGATTCCTGAAAACACTAAAGTTCATTTACACTTGTATGACAAGTATTACTTTATGTATTTTTATTTAAGGTTTGCTCTAAGTTCTTTTCAGACATAATGTTGAATTTTGTTTTATTAAATTTGCTGACAAATGTCTTTGAGTTCAATTGTTTATGCAAAGAAAGAGAATATGTTTTGCCAGTATTTTTTTCTATTGGTAACATCTAAGTTTATTTTGTTTATGTCAGGCATGTCCAGTCTTGCTTGCAGAGGGCTGGTGTGACTGCAGGTCGGCATTCTAACAATGCAGAATGAAAGCCTGCAGCCACAGTGGCCCTCTGCAGATAAGATTGGATACCCCTGCTATAAGTTCTTGTACCTAAAGGCTCTCCTTTGTTGAAATTGTATTTTCAGGTGTGGCAAATTTGCAAATGGTTTGCAAGACTACATTTACAGTAAACCAAGAAATGTTTTGCAAGATGTACTCAAACTCTTTTTGGATTTTTAATTCACATTAAAAATTAATTGTGAGTGTATTTCACACGATTGAAAAGTCCACTGCAATCCACAGCAATTCCACTGAATCCACTGCAGTAAGACAAAAGGTAAAACAACACATTATTGCTTGTTTACAAATAATTGTAGCTATACCTGCCAGGAGAAGAAGTGCAACTCCTTCAAAAAAAGGTAATTAACTGTTAACCATTAGCAGTATTATACAGTAAAAGTACAAAATTACAGTTATAGCCTACATTTATTTTTTTTAAAAAACAAATAAATAAATAAATAAACACTTCGGCAGCAGTAGGATCCTGTTAATTTTACAGTAACTTCCTGGCAACTCTACTGCCAGTTCTTTACTTTTTTTTTTTTTTTTTTTTTTTTTTTTTTTTTTTTTTTTTTTTTTACAATGAATACCTAATATAATTCACTTGGATCAGACAGGCTTTGTAAAAGGAAAAAAAAAAACACAGGATAACATTAGAAGGTCAATACACATTATTAGGCATGTTACCCAGCATGGACTAGAAGCAGCTTTTATAAGCTTTTTTATAAGGTGGTCATTTTTTATACAAGATGTTGTCACACTTTGGTTTTCATAGTGCAATTATTGATATATTTCGGCCACTGTATGCCAGACCATGCACACAAATTAAAATGAACAGTTGTATATCAGATTCCCTAATTCTGGAAAGGGGTACAAGACAAAGGTGTACACCTCACCTCTCCTTTTCACTTTATTCATTGAACCATTTTAGCCAGTGGATAAGACAAAATGCTAACATTAAAGGAATAGAATTGGCATCTGGGGAACATAAACTTGCCCTATTTGCTGATGACATACCAATATATTTATTACAACCCACAACCTACCATGGTTAATAACCCTCCTTGAATAGTATGTGATGCTTTCACTGTACAAATCAGAAGACCTAGTTACATTAGAAAGAAGTATTGGAATGTGCGATCAATAAAATATGTTAATTTGCCTAAAGAAATTTCAGAATTATTTGAGCTTAATTATAGTTCCTTAAATGCTAAGATAAAGTCAGATTTATTGAGATGCCATTCACCATTTGAGCTTGAACTGTAGAGCTAAATCTATTAAAATGAATATTTTATTAAAGCTGCTTTATTTTTTTTCAAACTCTCCTGGTAGAAGTACCAAATCAGCAGTTTGTTGAATGGGACAAGTTAATATCAAGATTCTTTTGACAAGGGAAAAAACACCTACAATTGAGTATAATATATTACAACAAAGAAAGGAAAAGGGAGAATGAACCTTCCTTGCTTACATGATTGCTATTATGCAGGTCAGTTAAGGCCCTTAGTTTGTTGGTGTAATGAAACATTCAGCAAGATGGATAGAAATTTAAAGAGCATTGGTACAAGGGGTGTCAATAGCATCCATGATCGCAGATAGTAAACTAAAGAATACAATGACAGATAAGAGTAATCCATGGGTTAACATTGCTTTGAAAATTTCTGAGCTTTGAATCTTTGCAGATAAAACATGGTTTTGAACAAAATTATTTTTTCAGGTAGCTTCAAGTCCAGCACTATTTTAATCAAAATGAGCTCCAAACATTATAAACAGGGGAGGCAGGAACACTGAAAGTATTTATGTCTGCATGTAAATGGAAATCAACCTGTTCAGCCATGTTGAAGAATTTTTGTCACACCCCTACAAAAATGATACCTGGATATTGGTACAGGATGTTGGAGACACTGTGGGCTAAATGATGCTAACCATTATCATGATTTTTGGGGTTGCATTGTTGTCACTCACTATCTTGCAGGGTGATACATAGAAATTTAGAAGCTATTTTTTTGGAAATGACTTTCCTTTTAAATGTGATATATTTGGGTAATATTCCATTCACACTGTGGAATAACAAAAATAGGAAGTTGGTTCTCACACACTTCACAGCTCACAAAAAGGCAATCACAAGAAAATGGTTGAATCCAGAGCCACCTACTGTTAATGAGTAGATGGATATAATACATGTTATATATGCAATAGATCGTCTTCCCACTCCTAACATGCAAAAAGAAATATTTAACCAGATTTGGATGAAATGGACTGAGTATATAAACACATAAGGTCAGATTTTTGTTGAATTGATGAACGTGTGAAGGTATAATGTACACTCACAGAGCACTTTATTAGGAACACTATACTAATACTGAGTAGGGCCTACTTTTGCTTTCAAAACAGCCTCAGTTGTTCATGGCATGGATTCCACAAGATGTTCCTTTGAGATTCTGGTCCATGTTGACATGATTGCATCACACAATTCCTGAAGATTTTTAAGGTGTACTTTAATGCTTTAATTTTTTATTGGATTCAGATCCGGTGACTGGGAAGGCCACGGGAGAACTTTGAACTCATGGTCATGTTCATGAAATTCTGAGCCTACCATCTATGTGTATCAGCAGAAATAGAGATTGATCAGACCAGGCTACGTTTTTCCAGTTTTCAGCTTAACAGTTTTGGTGAGCCTGTGCCCACTGCAGCCTCAGCTTTCTGTTCCTGGCTGACAGAAGTGGAACTGAGTTATCTGAGTTACTGTACTCTTTCTGTCAGCTTGACCCAATCTGGCCATTCTCCATTGACCTCTCTCATCAACAAGGCATTTCTGTCTGCAGAACTGCTGCTCACTGGATGGCACCAACAATCATGCCATGGTCAAAATCACTGACATCACATTTCTTCCCCATTCTGATGGTTGATGTGAACAAGCTGCTGGCCCATATCTGCATATTTTATGCATTGCACTGCTGCCACATAATTGGCTGATTAGATAATTGCATGAATGAGTAGGTGTACAGGTGTTCCTAATAAAGTGTTTTGTGAGTTTATAATAAGTATGTGTATGAACATTTGTGGAATGTATGCTCCCCATGTTCTATCGTACATAGTTTGTATTAAAGGAAGATAATAAAATAGTGTAAAAGCTTTGTTGTAGTACTGAAGCTTTTCACTTTATAATAACATATATAAAGGAAGTACTGATGGACTGTGGCAGCGTTTTGTTTGAAATTGAAGTGCTTTTTCATATAAACATTTAAATTATGAAGAATATTGAACACTGAATGTGGAGGACATCTCTAATTGCACTTATAGTACGATAGTTCTATCAGACCATGCCAAAATACCAAATACAATGGCGCAAATTACACATCAAGAATACCAGTGAATATCAGTGTAAGTCTGTTGGATGACAGATTTGTAAATTTTATATCAGAACAAACCGACTTCGTCATCACTATGAATAAGACCCTAGAGATTTCACCCCTGGTCTTGTGAGAAACACTAAAGGCTTACACATACTAGAGGTCAAATTATGTCATACAGGTTATGAAAATTACAGTCTCCTCCAAAAGTAATAGCAAGGCCAATTCTCCTGTTTTTGCTATACACTGAACACATTTGGGTTTGAGATCAAAAGATGAATACGAATCAGCTTTCATTTCCTGATATTTACATCCAAATGTGTTAAACAATTTAGAACAAGTATTGGAATAGATAGTCTTAAAGTAAATTAAAGTAAACAAGTTTTAATATTTGGTTGCATATCCCTTGCTCGCAATAATTGCATCAAGCTGGCGACCCACTGACTTCACAAACTGTTGCATTCTTCTTTAGTGATGCTTTTCCAGACTAGTACTGCAGCTTCTTTCAGTCTCTTCTTCAGGAAGTGAAATGCATGTTCAATTGGGTTAACATCTCGTGATTGACATGAGCAGTCTAAAACCTTCCACTTTTTCCCCTGATGAAGTCCTTTGTTGTGTTGGCAGTGTGTATAAAGAATAAAGATTAGTGAGCCCATTCCAGAAGCAGACATGCAATCCCATGAAACTTAGTGGGTTAGTAATTTCGATTCATCCCAGTGACTCAAATCTTTTGATTCCACCAAAATTTGATTGACACCAGTAGATGGTCCCAGTGAGTGTCTTTTTGAGATATTATGAGTAAGTCATTGTTTTGTTCACTCAATACATTCATTTTTACACATTCATGTATAGCAGATTATGCTATGAACAGCACAACAATAACACATAAGTCTTGTCTTAGTGCAACACACTTTTCAAATGCAATGTTCTGCCCTCTTTCTCGTCTTGTTGAAAAGGTGGCGAACTGAACAAACGACATGCATACATCAGCTGAGCCAACATCAGTGAGTTAGCAGATCCTCGTTCGCTCACCTAGTTCATTCATTTCATTCACAAACGACAATTACCAGTTCTTTAATTTCATTTATGAATTACACTTACCTGTTCGTTCATTTGGTTTATGAACTGCAAGTACCAGTTTGCTCAGAATCAGTAGGTCTACCACTCTCGTTCAGACTCAGAGTAAGGGGCGTATTCGTTCAAAGAGTGATGAGGCCTCTATATATATGCTCTCGAAGTCTTCGAACAGGAGATTGTGATATCTTCAATCCTGCCCTGTGGAGGTTGTTGGTGATGTCACTGATTGTTTGTTTTTGATTTTTCTTCAAAACTCTCACAATGTTTCTGTCATCAACTGCTGCTATTTTATTTGGCTGACCTGTTCAATGTCTGGTTGTTAGTATGTCAGTGGTTTCTTTCTTTTTCACGACATTCCAAATTGTTGTATTGGCTATGCGCAAGGCTTGGCTATGCAAGGGCTCTGATCGATTTTCCCTCTTGTCTCAGCTTCAAAATGGTTTGCTTTTCTCCCATAGACAACACTCTGGCTTTCATGTTGGGTTATCCATTTTAACAACAAATGCAGTCTTCACAGGCAAAACCCAGGGCTCAAACCAAGAGTAGACATTCAGAGATATTAATGCTTAAATAATCAATCTAGCAGGGCACACCCAGGCAACAAGAAACACCTGTCAATCACATGTTCCAATATTTTTGATCACTGGAAAAATGGGTGGGTTCAAACAAAAGGTGCCATGTTCCAAGTTGTTTAACACATCTAGATGTAAATATCAGGAGAAAGCTGAAATTCTGATCCATCATCTCAAACCCAAATGTCTTCAGTGTATAGCAAAAACAAAAGAATTGGCCTTGCCATTCCAATACGTTTGGAGGAGACTGTATCTGAGCTGGCTTCATAGATCTCTCACTTAGGTAATGTTTATGCCATTTCCCCTAGTCCTGACATATACACTATATGGCCAAAAGTATGTGGACCCCTGACCATCGCACCCCACCATATTTGTTGAACATCCCCTTCCAGAACCATGGACATTAATATGGAGTTTGACCTTTGCTTCACAAGCCATGTTAAGGATTTATATGTAAATTAGGGCTACACAATATGAATATGGCAGTAGACAAGTATATTGCTAGCACACCAGCTATGCCAATCATCTGCCTCCTGCCTCAAATTCAAACCTATTGGAGTCACATCTGATCCTACTCTGATTAATAAACAATTCAAAGAATTTTACACCTTGTTATATACTTCCAAACACTTCCCTAATATTTTGCCCCCAATATATTTTTTAATATTATTGATATGCCTGTACTGGACCCAGATTACACAGATAAATTAGATTAATCTATTACTGTTGAAGAACTTACAAGTAGTGAAAGCTATTCAATCTGGCAAGGGTCCTGGACAAATATCCACTTGAATTAAATAAGAGGTTTATAACCACATTGGCTCCCCTATTGATTGATATGTTTTGGGAATCATTTGACTCCCACAAATTGCCCCAAACTCTCACACAGGCTTCAACATCCCTCATTTAAAAAAAATACAAAGACTCCTTTGCAATGCAGCTCTTACTATCATATACAGTATCATTGCTAAATTTTCTAAATTAAATTACTTGAAAAGGATACTAGCAATCCATATGGAATATGTATTATCCTCTATCATTTCTCCAGTCCAGATTTATTAAAGGCAGACATGCATTTTCCAATATTAGATGCCTGCCTAATGTAATTTACAACTCTCCTATTTCCATTAATCCAGCTGACATATCATCGGATTCTGAGAAGGTGTTCAACTGTGTGGAGTGAGAATACATTTTTTTTATGCTTTAGGAAAATTTGGAATCAATAAAAAAAATTATGACTTTGGTTAAACTTCTTTATTCTGTCCCATAAGCATCCATCAAAACTAACAAAATAAACTCTGAGTACTTTCCCCTCTAGCAGTCAGCTGTCCAGGGCTGTCCAATGAGCTCATTATTCTTTTCCGCAGCTATTGAACCTCTTGCCATAGCTTTGATGTGCAGTTGCAACATATCAGGCATATTTAGGAATAATAGAGAACAAAGAGTACAACTTTATGCAGACAATTTCCTTATGTACATTTCCAAGTTATCTACATCCATACCTGCACAATAGTCTCAATTATTAATATATTTAGCTCTATATCTAACATATCTAAAAGTGATGTCTTTCCTGTTAATTCTGCTGCTCATAAATACTCACTACATATCCTGGAGATGGAAAGACTCTTCCCTTATATAATAGAGTTGAAGCTTTCCCAGCATGGGGCAAAATCAGATCGTGGGGCTCGTGGACCCAGATGACAAAAGAATGTGGGCAGTCACGATCTTTGGGCTTTGCTCCTTGAGATCTGTGCGCTTAGTCCAATATCAGCCTCTCTTCTATCTGAACTAGCTCTTGTAGCAACTGGGTGATGAATTTGGTTGGTCATTCAAGACCCTCTGGTCATTCAAGACCATGCAGATGGATGTTATTTCTTCTCTGCCTCCCCTCTAGACCATGGCATTTCACTGTCAGCATTTTTATTTCTGAAGAGAGTTTGCAGAAACAACTTCATCCTGATTATGGTGTCACTGTGGTAGGTAGCAGCTTGTAAAGGTTTATCTTGCCATCCAGATTAGAATCTTCAATTAGTGGTGAGCCAGATGGCTCAGCTATCAAGGCTTTCTTGTGGCCTACTCGGGTTGATTCAAATTTGATATGATTAGATGCCATTTCAGATACTTTCGCTTGCCCTTAGTGCTACTAAGATATTCATAAATGAATGATGCTTAAAACAGATCAATTCATTCATAACCCAAAAGAGCTAATGAAATAGGTGTCACTCTGTAATGCAGCCTTAGTCCATTTGCCATGTTCCATGCTGATTAGGTTATGGTCTTTCTGACCATAGACTCATAGTTGCTAACCATCTTGTTTATGGTTGAACCTGCTGTGCTCTTAGATTCCATCAAACAATTTAAAAACTGTTGGAACATATATAAACTACTTTTAAATTTATAATAGGCTACTTACAGACAAAGCTTGCCCAATGTTCCAATGTGACTAGAAAATTCCCAACAATGCAATAAAAATCTCTATCACTCACTCAACTAACTCATGTTGTTTACTACTTCCTGTGCAACTGCAAATTACACACTTACCTAAGTACAACCAGTAGATGGCAGCATACAACAGGAGAAAGAATAGAAATATTTAGCTGTACAATGGCATACACTAGAATATTGTTCTAGAAAAGGCATCGGACGTGAAGTTTTAAACCTCCAACCATTATCTTCTTTTTCCAACAATTGGGGTCGAAATGGCGCAAAAAATTTCATGACCCAGCGCGAAGTACCTAAGAACATACAAAACAGACACTGATCAGCCATAACATTAAAACCACCTGCCTAATTCCGTGTAGGTCCCCCTTCTGCCGCCAAAACAGCTCTGGCCCCTCGAGGCATGGACTCCACAAGACCTCTGAAGGTGTTCTGTGGTATCTGGCACCAAGATGTTAGCAGCAGATCCGTTAAGTCCTGCAAGTTGCGAGGGGGTGCCTCCATGGATCAGACTTGTTTGTCCAGCACATCCCACAGATGCTCAATCAGATTGAGATCTGGGGAATCTGGGGAATAGCTGGTCTGTTTTGAGTGTCCAGCCAAGTGCTCATTTAAGGGTCCATTCTGCAGTTTGCTTTCCACAGTTACAGTTCCTGTTCAGTAGCAGCTTGCTGTAAAAGAGGCAAATCATGATGATTAGTCAGAGAGACATCAGGTTGCAACAACATCTGCAGAATATGTGCGTCCGAAGACTTTGCAGTCTGCTTAGCTGTTAAATCAGCCAATGTGTTTCCTTGAGAAACAGAGTCAATGCGTGTGTACCATGCACTTACACACAGAAACAGGTTTAGGCAGTTGGATGGCCTCTAACAAATTTATGATCAGGACTTTGTGAGCAATGGGTTTGCCTGACAAAGTGAGAAACCCCTGTGTCACACAATGTTCTAAAAGAATAATTACTATCAGTAAAAACAGTGTTTTACCCTCAGCAAGAATACATGCTCTAGTCAAAGCAAAGAGCTCAGCAGCCTGAGCTGAGAATGAAGAGGGTAACTTATGACTCTCAATGATAGAGTATTTATCAAACAGAGCATATGCAGATGAAGGTGAACCATCAGACAGTCTCATCAGACATCAGACCATCAGACAGTCAAAATAAATGCAATCAGCATTCAAATTAGGAATGTCAGTCAAGTCAGGTCTGGGTTTGGACACAATGTCAAGCACTGTTAAACAGTCATGTGGTACACTATCTTTGAGTGTAGGGAGAAGGGTGGCTGGTCATGTTTTGTAGAGAAAACAAAATGTTCTGGATTGTAGGCAGTCTAGCATTGGTAGATGCATAGTTCTAGTGCTAGTAATAATTTTATGCACGTCATGTGGCACATGTACCTTGAGGTTGTGCATGGCAACTAAGTCAGAAGCACAAAGGACAGCTTCTGTGGTGGCCGCAAGAGATCTTTTACAAGGTGGATGTCCACGCATTACAGGATCGAGATGTTTAGAGTAATATGCAACAGATTTCCATTTTTCGCCATGTGACTGTGTTAGAACGCCAGACATAAAACCATTATGCTCATGTACATACAGTATAACCTGAATGGCTTGGAATAATCAGGGTTCCCTAAGCATGGAGAACTAGGCACGGCAGATTTAAGGTGCTCAAAAGCAGTTGTAGCCTCCTCTGTCCAAGTGACTGCGTCACTCATTTGAAGAGGATGTTTGTAAGCCAAACCTGATAATGGTTGTGAAATTTCAGCATAATCAAGTATCCAAGCACGGCAATAATTCATCATGCCAAGAAGGGACATATCCTTGTTTAGGCAACTGGGAAATGGAAATTATCCTGTCTGTCAACCCTCATTAGAAATAATATGACCTAAATACTTACAACTGATTAGATGTTAACTTATCACGAGCAAACTTATGGCCATTTTCAGGAAGAAACATTAGCAAAGCTTCAGTATCCTGACAGCAGGCTTCCTTACTGGTACTTGCTAATAGTAGATCATCAGCATAAACAATTGGGGTGCTAACTGCAATTTTATTTGTATAGCACTTTAACAATGTACACTGTCACAAAGCAGCTTTACAGCAATATATAAATTCCGGAAATAAATTTTAAATGTATAAATTTATTCCTTATTGAGCAAGGCAGAGGTGACGGTGGCAAGGAAAAACTCCCTGAGACGATATGAGGGAGAAAACTTGAGAGGAACCAGACTCAAAAGGGAACCGATCCTCACCTGAATTACACTGCATAGTGCAATTGTAAATAATTTCCCTTCTATAACTGTATACTATATAGTCAGAAAGTGCAATTGTCCAACCAGGAACCTATGAGCTTATGAGCAACTTATGAATATGAGCTTCAGAGTAATTTCTGAATTCATTATAGTTTTAACTTGAAGTTATCAACTGTATCAACTGTATCAATAATGGAGACTTGAGTGCAAAACTGTTCGTAGCAATTGCAGTTCTAAGGCTATCCAAGGAAGAACATCCACAGCCATCTTTATGGTTTTTATGTGGTACCATCCACAGTAATCTCATTGATCTTTAGGCTGTCCATGTGGAGCCATCTTCAACAGCAGCGAGTGGTTTTCAGGTGATGAAAACACCAACCAGAAGTAGGACATCAGGATGGATCAGGCAGGTCCAGAGAGCAGAAGGATATCAGGATCACTGGCATCTCAGGAGTAGCTTGTGTATGCTCATTGCCACGTAATCGTTAAAGATAATGTACAGTGTGTGCACAGTGCAAGCAGGGACTCTATAGTTGGACAATTGACAGGGGTCAAGGTCAGGTTTTTTTAATCAGGGGTTTGATAACTGCTAGGTTAAAAGATTTAGGTACATAGCCAGTGCTAAGGGAAGAATTGATTATTTTAGAAGAGGTATTTTAGAAGAGTTCAATTGCTTCTTGTATCTGTTTGAATAAATGTGTAGGTAAGGGATTTAGTATAAAAATTGATCATTTTGATGAGGAAATTAGTGAAATTATTTCGGTCTCTTACAGGGGAGTAAAACATTCTAATCGCTGATATGGTCTGATATGATTACACCTCAAAAAACGACATTTTAGCAAGAGAAAATATCTTGAATATAGTCAAATTTATCTAGCATTTCCTATTACAAGATTACAACAAATCAAATATAAGATTACTAAAACCTAGTTCTAGATATTTTTACTAATTTCAAGCTTGAAATTGTCTTATTCTATTGGCATAAAATTTTGCTACTTTTATTTTGCTGCATTTATTTCTAGAAAGAAGCAAATTTATGTGCCAATAGAACAAGAAAATGTAAAGTAAAATGAGTAAAAATGTCTAGAAATAGGTTTAATAAACTTATATTTGGTTAATTGTAATCTTATAATAGGAAATACTAGATAAATCTGACTATATTCAAGATATTTACACTTACTCAGTTTTTGCAGTGATATTGTTATCTACATGGTTAGTTATCAAATTGTCTGGCTTTAAATTAATAGTCTGAATTTTTTGCCTGATATTTTCAATTTTGTCACTGAACAAATTCATGCTGTTTGGAATACTACCAATTTATTATTATAATTCCAAATTACATAATAATTGAGTTGTGAATAAATTTGGAAATTTGAAAGCCCTGTGGCATTACAGTCCATTGGTACTGCTTACCCTTAGCATAAAAAGAAAACCAGTAGGTGCTATCTGGATGCACAGGAATGGAGAAAAATGCACTGGCCAGGTCAATGACTGAAAAATACTGAGATGTGGGTGGTGTTTCAGACAGAACTGTAGCAGGATTGGGGACAATGTGAAAAAATGGAAAAACAGCCTCGTTCACAAGTAAATCCCACACCATTCTCTATTTACCATTTTTCTTTTTTACCGCTAACAATGGGCTGGAAACATTAGAATGCGCGCAGGGAGAGATAGCTCCTCTTTCTAAGAGTGAATCAATAATCTCATTTAACCCTTGTTCTGCTTCAACTGAAAGAGGATATTGGGATCTATAAGGCCTATGGTTGGATTTGAGAACTACTTGAAGTGGATGAGCGTTTTTCATTAAGCCAATCAAACAGATCTTTGGAGCATAAATTAGAGTTGGGATTTTATCCAAAAAGGCAAAGGATTCAGTTTCTACGACTGATGCATCAGACTCCACTTACATTCTGCTTAGACCTAATGTGTGACCTGCAGTGTTTTGAAAATTAGGAAAGCACTTTGTCTGTAGAGATGAAAAACTATAGGCACCTTTGTCTATCCAATCAGTACAAGCTTGAGCAGTTTTAACCCATTTTCCAACTGCCTTCCTACTGTGTCCCTTTTTAGCCATTGAGAGGTGAGGCCCACTTTCCTCAACTCAAAATAGAGTTTGCTGCTCATGGCTGAGTTGTACAGATGCGCAAAATTGTACAAATTGATCACTCCTAAATATGTTTCCAATCATTATAGTTTCATTTAGAGGCCCTGGAAACCATTTATTCTCATCAGCGACATAACAACAGGTACGGAGGAACAGACTAGTACAATGTAAAAACTCAGGCAATTCCCAACCTTCAGTATTCACCCCAGAATACAGAGACTGATAAGCAGCACAGTCTGTGACATTCCATAAGTTAAAACATGGGTCAGGATGACACAGTGAAAACAGACCAATTTCATGATTATGTACATGTATGCTGCCTGCTTGACATGAAATTTGGATATTGAATCTTGTTAATAAGTCTCTACCCATAAGGTGAACTGAACACTCAGACACTAGAAATGTATGATTAATCATCTTAATTCCTAGTTTAGTGGCTAATGGCTGGCTAAATGGTTCAAACACAGGAAGCGCTGATGCTCCTACAGTAATAACTGAATCAAAAATTAATGTCACACCAGAAAGCACAGTTTTAGACAACACTGAACATGTGGCTCCTGTATCAACCAGAAAGGGAATTACCTTACCTTTAACAGTTAATCCAATTATTTCTGATTTTGAACTCAGCCTCATCTAAATCCTCCACGAGAACCACCTAATCCCCTTCCAGACGGTGTCCTGCCTTGATAAAACTGGAGTTGTGCTGAAAGGAGTTTTGAGCCTTGCTCTGTTTATCTCTCAACAGTCTCTCAGCACTGATAGCATGAGCCATCAGATCAGTATAGTCCCAGCCAATGCAGGTACTCTTTGCCATGTCACCAATCTTCTTATCCAATCCCTCTGAGCCAGGACTCGCCTTATGTATTGTTTCTTGCGCTCATTGTTCACCAGTCCAGTGTGATTGTTCACAGCTTCAGCTACACGTTCAGTGAATTTCTCCACTGTTTCTCGAGTCCTTTGTCTGCAATTATTGACTTTATCCCAGTCTCTGGTTACTGGGAAAGTATCCCGGATTCGTTGCATCGGGTGTGTCAGTTGGTGGAATGGCTATTTGGATCTCTATTTGCTGCTGGATCCCATGGGTGTTGCTCACTGTGTCAAAGTTGTTCCCACTTGAGCCCAAAGACTCTAGCCATGAATTTAGTCCACTCCTGGCTGGTCAGTTTGACCATATCGTCAGGGATTTTCAAGTCCTTATGCATTGTGCAACTTTAACCTTGGGACTTGTGATGTCTATGAACATTGAGTCCAATTCGAACAGTTCAAGAGGCCTGTGAACATAGATAACTTGGGGATGAACTCCTCTGCCCTCAATAGTCTGTCCGGCCCCTGTCTAGGGGCCCCTGAGAGGGTTGATACTGGCTTTGACCTTGTGGTAACTGGCTTAGTCAGACCCTCACCAGATGGCTCGGACTGTTTTTATTCCATGTCATCAGTGCCGCCCATCGAAAACTTTAGCAAGTTTCTTGCTACTCCCATGGCTCCTTTGTCCTTGTCAGCTTTTGGTTCAGATGTAGAGATGCTGAGGTTGAAGAGGGAGACTTTGACTGAGTTGTCCAGCTAAAACTCTGTGCACTCTCTTTTCTTTCTTTACAACTTAGTATGTCTACTAAGAGGGTTGAAGTTAAATACTAAGTTCCAAACTCAGTACATGTCCCTAAAACTCTGTGTAACTTATCAGTAGATCTCAACATTTACTGAGGGTCCTCTGACTCTTCTCAAAATATTGTACTTCAGCAGATCAAAGAAAATTTACTTACTAAATTTGCAGCTCCATCACTTAGTGGGGCATCCACTGACGTTCAGGAGAGTGACTCACATGTTGAGCAAAATTCACACTTCTCCAATTTGTAGTTGCATGTGCCTTTAATCCTTAGTTCAGATGGCCACATCCACTGAGATGTTGGAGCCTATCCAGGGATGCCAAGAATATGTGGTGGAAATTGACCTGTAAAAAGAGAATCCACTGCCAACACTTGAGTATGCTCAAGCAAATATTTTATTCAATCAGCAATTGCCCACGAGCCTAGGTAGCCACTTTTACTCTACCATACCATACATTACTGCTCCAAGGGTTGAAATGAAATACAGTAGTATATATGGTTACATTCATGTTGTAGAGAACAAAGAAATCAACATCTTTTTGGGTGGCAGATTACACTGATTATCATGTTTTAACATCATAACGCCTGACATCTTATCCTTACATGGTCTTGTTCCTGCCTTACATAACATACTCTTCATCATCTTAGTCTTTCTCATTGTGTCTCATAATAGTTGTTTTCCTTACAGAATGTCAACTTCACCTTGTTACATTCTTCCTTCTTTTCTAGTGCAGCTTGACCTCACTCATACCCTTGAGACTTGGCGACAGGAACTACTCTACAAATCTACAGTACATGCATGTACCCTGATGAGTTTTTAGCCTTCTCAAGTGAACAGTATGTTCATCTGTTTTACCACAACTGTAATAAAACTGATTATAATTCTGAACCAGGGTCATCTCCAGTACCTGGTTTGCCTGGCAGGGGTATGATACAGAGGACAGATCCCTGGACATATTGAATCCCACATTAATAAAGGACTTCACTGATAATCAGAGGCCAGTTCTGCATTTTTAACATATTCTAGGTGTGTATTCTTGTGCATCCCTTGATAAGTCTGAGAAGTGGCCTTCTGTCATAATTGCAGCAATCAACATATCTGGACTTCTAACGCCAGTTACCAGTTAGTCTGCTATTTATACATCCCTCTTGGTCTTTTTGCTGACTGTTGTAGAGAAATGTGTAAATCGCACATAGCAGCCTGTAGGATCATTGAATTCTCAATGCTCAATAGTCACTTCAGACTAAACTACTGAGATACAAATCTTCTTCTTTACAAGGATCTGAAAAATTATAAGCAGTGGTTGAGTCATTACTCTCAAACATCTTTATGACATACAAGGCCAGAAAGAGTACTAAGGACTACTTTACTTATGTAGGATTTATTGCCAACTTAATTATATGCCTATAGTATAAAAGCCAGAGACTGAAGTGTCAACATTTCAAAAAAAGAGTATCATTAGTAAATAATATAGAACACTTTGGTGTCTGTAAACAAAAAGAAATGCATGAGCACCCTGGTTGCAAAGACACCTGAGTAGCCTAGCAACCTGACAATACTTTGTTATAATCTGATGGAAGAATCTATCGGATTACTTTTAGGAATCGGACGGACATTAGCTAAAATGTTATCCACTTATTATTATGGATTACCACTAAAAGACAGGGACTGCTATTTGGCTAAACTAACACTCTCAAATGGTGTAACCCTAGAAGATCCGTAAGGCTTGGCACCCTGTCAGAGGCTAAATGATGCTAAGCAGTGACATATCATGCAATGTGCAATATATATATATACATATAAAATTACACATACAGTTCTCATAGACACTGAGCATTTATACTACACTGCAAAAACTAACATCTTTGTAAATGAAAATATCTTGAATATAGTCAGATTTATCTAGTATTTCCTGTTATATTTGGTTAATTGTAATCTTATAAGTTTATTAAACCTATTTCTAGACATTTTACTCATTTCAAGTTTTACATTTTCTTGTTCTATTGGCACCTAATTTTGCTTCTTTCTAGAAATAAATGCTTAAAATTATCTGCCAATAGAACAAGACTATTTCAAGTTTGAAATTAGTAAAAATGTCTAGAACTAGGTTTTAGTAATTTGGTTTGTTGTAATTTTGTAATAGGAAATACTAGATAAATTTGACTATATTAAAGATATTTTCACTTGCTTAGATGTCATTTTTTGCAGTGAAATTTGACACATACAATTGTCTTGATGCTTACAACTTTGTTGTTTGTGGTCATGTTCAAGACGCCCCAGTAAGAACTTCATGTAGCTATCTAGCATTAGTTTTTAATGTACCTTTTAGGCAAGGAACATAAAAAAGCAATATTAAAAGTAACAACAATATAAATTAAAGTGAGCCACACATTCATAGACACGCTACAATTGTTGCCTAAGCAATCACTGTAAAGCAGAGCCATAACTTTAGGCAAAAAGATTCAAGAGTGATTTGTAGTTTCACTCATGATGTGCATGTTTTGACCACAGACAGTAGTTGAATTCTCTGACTGTAGGAGGAAAGGTCTAGATGAACAAATAGGCACCAGGGTGGCACTGCTTCTGCAGCTGCTGCTACTGCCTGTGGAGTTATCTGTTGCTACTATGACCTGTGGTCGTGATTGCCACTGGTCTGACCTGAAAATATTTTATTCCTTGCAATTTAAAAACATCTAAGGTATTTATGTTTTTTCTCATCAGTCTGGGCCTTTTTTCCCCCTCTTTGTGCAAGCATCTGCACCAAATGTATATCTGTCTTATATTGTGTTTGTTTTTTTTTTTTGTAAAATGCTCAATAAAAATGCTATTTGATATTAAACCCTGTCAGTCATGTGTCATCTGTATAATAGCACATTTAACAGCTAGAATGGCAGTAGACAGCTGTTTAGACAGGTCTCAAGATGATGTGAGCCAAATCTGGTGAAGACTGCACAAGATTTGGGGGAGGAGTAGCAAAAAATGGCACTTAGATGAAAGCATTTTCGGCATGTTATTGTAACTTTTGACCAGTAAGTGGTGCGGTCATGAAATTTGTTGCATAGCCTCAGGGCATGGTCCTGAAGATGCCTACCAAGATTTGTGTCAGTGTGCAAGGTCATTGCTGAGATACAGCCTCATTTCCTGTTTGGCAGCTTCACCATCAGATTTGTTGGCACATTCCTGGCAAACCATTTGGAATAGTAACATTCTTTTGATAATCTTTGTCCATGTTGGTATGCCAAACTTGGTGTTGATTGGAGATAATTTGTAGGAGGAGTAGCGACAAAATCCATGATGGTCAACAGGAAGTACACATGAATTTTAGATGTTGGTGTGCATTCACTTCAGCATACTCCAGGGAATTATAGGAAAAAAAGAACTGTGAATTTAGCATACATTCTTCAAATGATATAAGGAAAAAAATGAAACTTGTTACAGTTCTTGACCACAAGGTGGCATAGTCACAAGACTGCTTGGGTACATTCAGGGCATGGTCTTGAAGACACACATCAAGTTTTGTGATACGTAGTTGCATTGCTGAGATACGCCTTCACATCCTGTTTTTTTTTTTTTTTGCATTTGCCAGCACATTACAGGAGAATGGTTTTGAATATCAAAATTCCTTTCATAACTTTTGTTCAGACAGGTCTCAATGTGATCCAAATTTGAAAATGGCAGTTATATGTAAGCATTTTCAGCATGTTATTATAACTTTTGACCAGTAGATGGCACTGGCACGAAATTTGCTGCATAGCCTCAGGGCATGGTCCTGAAGAAGCCTACCAAGTTTTGTGTCAGTGAGCAAAGTCGTTGCTGAGATACAGCCTCACTTCCTGTTTCAAAGCTTCACTGTCAGATTCATTGGCCCATTACGGACAAAACGTTTGCATTATTCAAAATTCTTCTGATAATTTTTGTGAAGCTTACTCTGAAGATAATGTGTGCCAAATTTGGTGATGATTGGACAAATTTGTAGGAGGGGTAATGAAAAAACAGTTTCTGACAAAATCCAAGATGGCGGAAAATATAATTAACAATTGGCTTAGGAATTCAAGTGCACTGAACTTGTATTGAACTTGAATTTTGGACACCCAGTTCAAAAGTTATGACCATAAACATACTTCCAAATTAGGCCTAAATTTGACCCGATGGTAGCGCTACAGCGTTGGCAGCACTTGTCCCAAATTTGGTCAGTAGGTTCCTTAGACCTTCCCCAATCAGTGTGCCACATTTCACAACTTTTTACCAGATGCTTCTATGGGCTGCCATAGACACCCTAGCCAGAAGAAGAAAAAGGAGAAGAAAAGGTAGAATAAAAAGAGTGCCTACGCACCTTCTGTGCTTGGCCCCCTAAATATAGCTTCAAGTGGCGCTCTTTGGGGTCCTGTCAAGCCCATTTAAAGGGACCACAAGTCTCAATCTTAAATCTTTCGCGTTTCCTGGTGATATATGCACACTGCACACGCACACACACACTTCCCCAAATGTATTAAATAAGAAAAATAACTTGTTTTCAATTTTTGACCAAGAATAAGCAGAGGAAATTTCATCTTATATCAAACCGTTGAGGAGATACACTCACAGAGCACTTTTTAGGAACACTATACTAATACTGAGTAGGGCCTCCCTATCCACACAAAACAGCCTCAGTTCTTTGTGGCATGGACTCCACATGATGTTTGAAAAATTCCTTTGAGATTCTGGTCCATGTTGACAGACACAATTCCTGCAGATTTTTCAGGTGCACTTTCATGCTGCTAATCTCCTGTTCACATCCCAAAGGTGTTCTATTGGATTTCCATCCAGTGACTGGGAAGGCCACTGAAGAACACTGAACTCACTGTCATGTTCATGAAACCAGTTTGAGATGACTTTTGCTTTGTAACATGGTGCATTTTCATGCTGGAAGTGGACCTTAGAAGATGGGTAAATTGTGGCCATGAAGGGATGGACATGGCTAGCAGCAATACTCAAATACTATGCCTCAGCAGAAATTGAGATTCATCCGACCAGGCTACGTTTGGTGAGCCTATCCCACTGCAGCCTCAGCTTTCTGTTCTTGGCTGACAGAAGTGGAACCCGACATGGTCTTCTGTTGTTGTAGCCCATCCGCCTCAAGGTTCGATGTGCTGTGCATCCTGAGATGCTTTTACACTCACTGCAATTGTACAGAGTGGTTGTACTGAGTTACTGTAGCAATTCTGTCAGCCTGAAGCAGTCTGGTCATTCTCCGTTGACCTCTTTATTCTTTGCTTTTTCTTTATTTCACAATTCTGAGGAAACTCTAGAGACTGTTGTACATGAAAATCCCAGGAGATCAGCAATTATAGAAATACTGAAACCAGCCTGTCTGGCACTAATAATCATTGCTACGGTCAAAATCACTGAGATCAATTTTTTCCCTATTCTTATGGTTGATGTGAACATTACCCAAAGCTGCTGGCCCATATCAGCATGATTTTATGAATTGCATTGCTGCGACGCGATTGGCTGATTAGATAATTGCAAGAATGAGTAGATGTAAAGCTGCTCCTAATAAAGTGCTCCTTAAGTGTATATGAAGCTTTTAAGTTATACCGCCCCCTATGGGACAATGTTATGGAATTTGAGGGGTGGCCAGACAATGTCCTACTGACCATGTATTGTAAAGTTCATAGAAATTTGACTTTGCAATCAGAAAATACAGCTATTTTTGTATATACATAACCTAAAATTTCATTGATCTGTAGCAGCCAAACAGTTTGGCCAATCAAAATTTTTCAGTTTGTTTGTGTCAGCAACCTCTCTAGTTGATAGATTTCATATTTTATGCTGATCAGATGAACAGCCTAGGACCGTTCTCACATCTGCTGATGTAACATGTTTTACTCTATTCCATATATACCAATTATACCAAATTTGCTTGCAATATCTCAACAATAACCCTGTCTTATAGCTGTTTAAGCGAATTAGTTTCCACCTCATGAGAATTGACTGATATGTGGCAGCCATATTATTTACAAATATCAACATGTTTTTGTTAATTATTGAGGGTCACACTCTATGACTACTCTCTCTGTGAGTAGCTTGACACCATTGTGAAGACAGGACAAAAATCCTAGGACAAGTTCTCAAACGTAGGTTTTGCATATTATGCAAATTAGCTAAAAGTGGGTGATGCTAAAAACTTTTTGTTTGAGAGAACCCAATGTATATGTAGCATAAAGAATTTTCACTGTAGGACTTACGGTATTTGAACCAAAACACTTTACTGTAGCACCACCACTAAGCCAATCGGGCTTATCTCTCTAAATATAGCAAATAAATGCATAGTAAAACTATGCACGCTCAGTTTTAGCATGTTTATTAAACAAACAGTACATAAGTGTTAAATACCCTAAAGACACAAAAAAAAACCTAAAGACACTGTTGCAAATTATTGTTGACAATTACTTATCCAAGTTGGAAGAGATAGGTGTGCTATATAAATGTAAATGCCCTCGAATTGGTTCATGAACAATTCGTAATTCATAAATCATTTAAAAAAATAAATAAATAAATAAAATAAAAAAAACCTGGAAAAATTCCGCCAGAGATAAGCTGTTTTTCACTGATTCACTTTAATGAGGTTTATTCAACCACACCTGACAACACTGCCACTTGTGTTAGACTTTAGTCTGTGTACACCTTGCTACCTATCTGAATAACAATTGAATAAGTTGGGTTTGGGGGGGTGGCAAGATCTCCTAGTTACATTCAGACCACACTATCTCCACATTTAGATCCAGGGGCCTTGGGCTTAGAGAATCTCAGAGGACTTTATCAGGCGTGTTTAGTGGTAACTCAGTGATAGCTCAGTGATTAAGACATTAGCATACTGCACAGAGGGTTGAGAGTTCAAATCCCAGCACCTCCAAGCTGCCACTACTGGGCTCATAAGCAAGAGACTCAACTGCTCACTTAGATAAATGTAAGTCTCTCTGGATAAGGGCAGCTGCCAAAAAATGTTCATGTTTAGACAAGCCAAGGACCAACTCTTACTCAATGAGTGAAATCTAATCTATCATGAATGAGCTTTCAGACTGCACATTGATTTCCACAAAGGCAACCAAATTGCAATCAAACCATCCTAGCTAACTACTCTGAAACGTCAGAACTGATTTTGAAAATTGTAAAAATTTAATATATTCAATAAATGAACCATGAGAAATTGCAGTAATTAAGGTCCACTGTATGGAAGTCCAGAAAAGCCATGTTTTTTTTTTTTCCCCCTTGTGAAAGATAAAAGTTGCTTTCTTGAGATTACAACTTAATTTTTCCTTATATGTTGAAATGCATTATTAGGCTTTAAAATGTTTCGGTGTATGTGTTACATGCTGCTTTTTGAAGCCAGGCCTGTTTGATTTTGAAAGGTATGAATATTTCATGCCCTGGTCTTAGAATGTTACATACAGTTTTTATACCCAGCCATCTTAACCTATGAAAGACATTAGTTAAGAGAAACCTTGGTACACAGTGGCAAGTCAAAAACTTATTAAAAAAGTATTGTGTTATAAACTTATAAACAAGTACTGTAACAAAAAAGGCATCTAGGACTGGCTATTCTCCATATAGAGAATAGTCCTTTTTTTTTAAACAAACAAACAAACAAACAAACAAACAAACAGAGATCACTTTTCTTCAGGATGGAATTCAGATTTCCACATCACTCTCTTTGTCATTGTCATGATCACCATCATAAAATTCATTTGATGCCTCAGGCCTGTTGATCAAACCAAAAGAGAAGTCTAAGTAATCACTGTTCATATAGTTATTGATACAGTTCATACAACTAACAACAGATGGTGAAAAGTCAGGTCCATAAGTATTTGTACAATGACACAATTTATGTAATTTTGCCTCTGAACACCATCACAATGGATCTGAAATGAAGCAATCAAGATGTGACTTGTGTGGACGTTCAGCTTTAATTCAAAGGGTTTAACAAAAATGTTGCATTAACCGTTAAAGAATTAAAGCTGTTTTTTTTGCAGAGTCCCTATATTTTCACAGGCTCAAAAGTAATTGGACAAATATTAGGATTAATTTTATTACTTGGATGCAAATGGAACCCATGGACATCACCAAATGCCGAGTTTCCTCCCTGGAGATGCTTTGCCAGGCCTTTACTGCAGCTGCCTTCAGTTGCTGCTTGTTTGTGGGTCTTTCTGCCTTCAGTTTTTTCTTCAGTAATTGAAAAACATGCTCAATTGAGTTGAGGTCATTGGACATTTAAGAACATTCAATTTCTTTGCCTTAAGAAGCCCGTGGGTTGCTTTCACGGTATGTTTTGGGTCATTATCCAGAATTCATCCTGGTACTTCTCTCAGCAGTCACATCAATAAACACCAGTGACCCAGTTCCACTGGCAGCCATATATGCCCATGCCATAATACTCCCTCCACATGTTTGACAGATTATGTGGTATGCTTTTTCCTTTCCTTCGCCATACTCTTCACATCATTCTGGCACAAGATGTGCCATATAATAAAGATAATCTTGCGGCAGAACTGGTCATGCTTTTGCATTTTGAGGTAAACTGTCTATTTACATTCATGAAAGTGTCTCTTGATTTTATCAGTCAATTATCCAATTACTTTTGAGAATGTGAAAATGGAGAGACTCTGTATTAAAAAAAAATTCTGTAATTCTTAAACAGTTAATGCAATCCTTGAATTAAAGCTGAAAGTCTACAATTCAATCACATCTTGCTTCATTTCAAATCCATTGTGGTGGTGTACAGAGGCAAAATTACGAAACGGTGTCACTGTCCAAATACTGACATGGACCTGACCGTATATATGTTGACATTAACACATTACAAATAATGAAGTCACACATAATTTCTGTCACGTTTTCTAGCTTAATGCATAAAGCTAATTGTTTCCAGACTCAGATATAGTTGTTTTATTAATTGTTTATTTTATGAATTAATAGTATGAATATCACTCTAACGATTAAGCCAGATTTTGTATGCAGAACTATAAGCTTTTCCCCCCATTATTGAATCATCAACTCAAGGGCTGGACCAAACCATTAAGCGAGCTATATATGGGCCGTATGTTTTGCACCCCTGTGCTGGAAGGATAAAAGTTTGCTACTAAAAAAATATAATATTCATCAAAAACATCGCTTTCTAATAATAAGAGCTACTAGGCAATGTATTTACTATTAAAATTACCACGGAATACCTGTAAGTATTCACCAACAATTACGTTTTCTGTGAGATGAAAATTGAACTACTCAGAAACTTTTTTTCTTCTTCTTAAATAAATGCACTTAACCTTATGTATGCAGTATGGCCGTGTCTAAAGCCCTTCCCCATTTGTACCACTACAGCATTCTCGCACCAACTGGCACAAGATTAACCCCATGGTACTATCACTAAAATAACAAAGAATATTATTGATATCACCTATCCTGCAAAAAGAACAAAAATACTGAACCTCATACATAGCATAAAACCTGACAAATGCTTTTTACAAGAAACACATCTCATAGAGCCAGAGTCTTGGAAATGTACATTAAATATCATTTAAGATTTTAAAACAGTTCTGGAACCACACATAGATGGCTCTTTAACACAAAACATGAAACCTATCTGTTCTGCATCCATAATCAAACAATACATGTCAGATTATGGGCTGGTGGATGTATGGAGACAAAAAAAAAAAATCCTTGCAGTAAAGAAGTCCCACATTATTCCAATTCCTGCATTGAGAAATCCTGGATACATTTTTTGCAGATTTTTCCCAGAGTTTCTCCCTAATTAAATCTTGGCCAATTCCCACCCTCTAGTTAGGGCCCTCATCACACAACAGCTACCACCTAGGGTAGGCAAGGCTAACATGAGCTTCCTCCAAGGCATGTGAATTCAGCTGACCACAACTTTTCGAAATGCTGCTCACGGCGTGACATATTCGGAGTAAAGCACTATCTGCTCAATTCCGCATGCATGAGCTCACAGATGTCCATGATTGTCTAGTGTGATTGATAGGGGAGAGAGTATGCGACCCCTCACTGATAGCACGGCCAATTTTACTCTCTTGGACTCCTGGCCACCGAAGGCAATAGCATTGTCGGGATTCGAACTTGGAGTAATTCTTCAAATCATTTACATATAAAATAATTGTTGAAGTCATTCATAGCATTATCTCTGGTCATATCATACTCCTATCAGTATCAGAGAACTCCGATCTCATCCAACAATAACATCTTAATTACTTTAAGCATGAATGGGCATCCTTTATAAAAACCAAGAAAAAAAGAAAAATTAAAAAACAAGGTGAAGAAATTGGACCTCCTAGCCTCTCAAATGACTACTGACTAGTCTCGTGCCACTGTGCTACTGGCAGCTGGTTAAAGCAGCTCCTGTCTTTAGAGAAGTTTTTCCTACTTACCTACTATGTATCCTTTTCTTTAAACTCTTTTTTTTGGTAACTTTTAGTTTGTTTGGTCTCACAGTTTTTGTTATTTACTCTACACTCTACGTTCCAAGTGGCAAAGCACAGAGAAACGACCAACTGTTTCACTTTCAGCCGTGACCGGTTGTTTGCCCTCTGTAAGCTCTGCATGCTACTTCTGAGATGCCAGTGATCCTGACCCCTTCTGCTCCTCCTCGCTGCCTGACCCATCCTGATGCCCCTTCTGCTCCTCCTCGCTGCTTGACCCATCCTGATGCCCTACTTCTGGTTGGAGTTCTCATCGGTTGAGTTTGCTCGCTGCTGCTGGGGGTGGCCCCATATGGACGGCCTGAAGAACTGTTTGGATTGCTGGGGATGGTGCCACCTGGGGGCTGTGGAGATGGCTTGGGGATCACATATGGGGAGCTGTACTGTAATGGCTTGGGACTGCGATTGCTGT
>CM040460.1:12110690-12211789 GCA_022758105.1 Pangasianodon gigas | reverse complement strand
TTGCCAAGCAATGCTTTTCCAAAGGGAGACAGAGTCAAAAGGAGCATGTACATACGGTGGAAGAAACAGATCTCAGTGACACATTCTTTGTTGGAATGGTAGAGCAGGCCGATTCCAGTCAGGAAAGAACAGAGCAGACTGATGTGAATAGTGTTGCACAGGACAAGTGGATGACTGCTCTGGAAATAAACGGAGTAATTGTGTCACTAAAGCTAGACACAGGAGCAAAAGTCAATCTGATTTCAGAGCATGATGTCAGAGCGATGAAAATCAAGCCACGTATAAATAAGAAAACGGTGCAACTCAAGGCCTATAATGGACAAAACATCCCAACAAAAGGAACATGCAGACTCAAGGTAAAAATGAAAAACAAAGAGCATCACCTCATGTTCGTGGTTGTTCCAGGTGGACATGATTCTGTGCTGGGAGACAAGGCATGTGAAGACCTAGGTCTGGTAAAAAGAGTATACATAATAAATAATGGCGAAACACAGAGCAATGTGGGAAATATAGTGGAGCAGTTTCCTGACATTTTTGAAGGGTTCGGAGAATTATCATTTACCTACAAAATACAGTTGAAAAAAGACGCACAGCCAGTAGTCCATGCCCCAAGACGGGTTCCAGCACCTCTTCGTGAAAAGCTGAGGCAAGAGCTGGAAAGAATGACATCAATGGGAGTCATAGAAAAAGTGGAAGAGCCTACAGAGTGGGTCAATTCAATGGTGTGCGTGAAAAAAGCAAATGGTGATCTACGTGTGTAAAGGACTTAGATCCAAAGGACTTAAATGCCAACATTCAAAGAGAACATTATCAAATCCCGACACGAGAAGAAATCATAAGCGAGATGGCAGGGGCAAAGTTCTTTACAAAGCTGGATGCATCTCAGGGCTTTTGGCAGCTGAAATTACATAAGGACAGTACAAGGTATTGCACATTTAACACACCCTTCGGCCGATACTCCTTCTTGCCGTTCGGTATTTCTTCAGCTCCCGAGGTATTCCACAGAGCCATGGAACACATAATTGAAGGCATCGAGGGTGTGCGTGTTTATGTGGATGACATTGTATTGTGGGGATCCACAATGGAACAGCACAACAAAAGGCTCATGGATGTCCTACAGAGAATACGGAAGTATGGGCTGAAATTGAATAAGGACAAATGTCAGTTTGGAGCAAAGGAAATAACGTTTCTAGGAGACAAGCTGTCAGAAGGGGGTGTAGAACCAGATAAGAGTAAAGTACAGGCAATACTCAAAATGCCCAGACCCACAGACAGAAAGGCTGTACTAAGAGTGATGGGTATGATCAACTTCGTCGGAAAGTTCATACCAAACTTGTCTTCAAAAACAGTGTACTTGAGAGAACTGTTACATGACAAAGGCGACTTCAAGTGGACAGCTGATCATGAACAAGAATGGGGACGATTGAAGACTCTCCTCACCTCAGAGCCTGTGCTGATATTTTTTGACCCATCAAAAAGGACAAAGATATCCACAGATGCATCCAAAGATGGACTGGGTGCAGTTCTATTGCAGGCGGAGGGAGACAATTGGAGGCCAGTTGCATATGCCTCGAGAACGATGACTCCATCTGAATGTCAATACGCACAGATAGAAAAAGAATGCTTGGGCCTGGTGTATGGAGTGGAAAGATTTCATAGATATGTGTACGGGTTACCGACATTTGTGGCAGAGACTGATCACAAACCATTAATTGCTATCATCAAAAAGAACCTGAATCAAATGTCTCCAAGAATTCAGCGGCTGATGATGCGACTGCAGAGGTATGACCTGGAGCTGGTTTATACTCAAGGAAAGTACATAGTTCTGGCAGATGCTCTGTCCAGAGCTGCAATACAGAGTGAAAAACATGCTGAAAGTGCCACAGACGCTGAGGTGACTCATCATGTGAATATGGTAGCTGAAACTCTTCCGGTCACAGATGCAAAGCTCAAGCAAATTGCAGTGGAGACTGAGAAAGACAGATGTCTGCAGCAGGTCATTATACATCTGAATGATGGCTGGCCTAGAGGAGAATGTGCCCAGTACTACAACATCAGAACAGAGCTAAGTGTGGTCAAGGGACTTCTGCTGAGACAGAACAGGATCGTTATCCCTCAGTCACTGCGCCAAGAGATGTTGAAAAGACTGCATGAGGGGCACCTTGGAGCAGAAAAATGTAAAAGAAGGGCTAGAACTGCAATCTATTGGCCCGGCATAAATGCTGACATTGACCGGATGTTGTCAACCTGTGATACTTGTTTGAAGCATCGTGCTAAGCAACAGAAGGAGCCAATGATTGTCATTGATCCACCAGATGAACCATGGCAGAAAGTTGGGACTGACTTATTTTTCCTGGATGGACAGAACTACTTGCTTGTGATAGACTACCTGTCAAACTATCCAGAGATAGTGTTGCTTCCCAGTACATCTGCTGCTGGTGTGGTAACACATATGAAATCCATCTTCGCAAGACACGGCATTCCACAGGTGGTTTGCAGCGATAATGGGCCATGCTACAGTAGCAAAGACTTCCAGAAATTTGCTGAGGAGTATGGGTTTCAACATGTGACATCAAGCCCATTATATCCACAGTCGAATGGAAAAGCAGAGAAAGGAGTACACATAGTGAAGTTACTACTCAAGAAAGCAGTCGACAGTCGATCAGATCCTTATTTAGCTCTGCTGAATTACTGTGCTTCTCCACTAGAACATGGTGTGTCTCCTGTGGAAATCCTGATGGGGCGCAGATTACGAACCACACTTCCTTGCTTAGCATCACCAAACAAGAACAAATACCTAAAAAGGAAACAACAGCACCTGAAACAGCGACAAAAAGCAAATTATGACAAGGCATCAAAAAGCCTAGAACGACTCTCCAATAATGACATAGTAAGACTTGGGGATTACAGTACCTGGTCTAAAAGAGCCACAGTCCTGGAGGAGGTGAACCCAAGATCTTACACTGTCAGGACAGAGGATGGTCAAATCCTGAGGAGAAATCGGAGGAGTCTGTTGAAATCAAAAGAGACAGTACTAGTGGATACTTCTACAGAGGACACAGACTGTGCAGTATCACCAAACACATCTGAAACACTTCCAGTGCTGGGTGACAAGGAACCAGCTGCAGATATGCATTCACCAGTACTGCGAAGATCAAAACGCCCAGTGAAGCCCCCTGATAGACTTAACCTGTGAATAATGCTCAAGCATAACATAAGTATTTGAGTTAAAATGAAAAAAAAGAGGAAATGTAATGTTGATTATTACCGCACAATGTAAATAATTCTTGAGACTGTAATTTGCTGTATTAAGTCTTATAATTTGTACAGTGCTGGCTTAATGGTTGTTTAATCTATAAGTTTACATAAGTGCTTGGAATAACTGGTTCTTTACCTCTAAAGGAAAGGGGATGTAGTGATAGAATGTATTTGTATTTGCAAGTTCTTAAACTAACCACTAGGTGTCAGTAGTGTTACACTTACCAGTGGAGTGTGTGGATTACGAAGCAGAAGTCAAGCTGTGTTGTGGCGGCTTCTATTCCCGTCCTGAAAAATAGAATAAAAATCAGTTTGTTACAACACTGTTTCTTTATTGGATCAAGAAACATTACAAGGAGAACTTCAAAACTCGAGAACAAGTCAGTCTTTAGAGATCGGCAACCAAAACTGCAATAAACGGCAATAAAAACAGACGCAAGCCCACCGCCCCTGCCAGAAAGTCTAGGACAGTTCAAAAAAGAGCAGTCTGTGGGCACAAGTTCAGAAAAGGGGCTTATATCTCCCATTCTTAACCAAGTCTCAGTCACTAATAAAAAATCCAAATTGTTTGAGGTGATGAAATCTCGCAAAATAATTTACAAGCTATTAAATAATTTACAAAATATTTACAAGAGATCGAGCGTTTACCAGAGCCATCTTGACACACACTGGATCACAGTCTGGCTGTGCTGCACGGCACAGCGAGCGAAGATTGCAAAGATTCACACCTCCGCGACGAAGACGTGGTGACCAACGGCGAGAAGGGATTAAAAACTTGTCCTGAGACACAGGTAAAATCCACTGATAAGCCACCTCAAGTGAGCGCCGCATAACAAAGCGATCACATCCAGGCCCAGGCTGAAGGCGATCCAACCCATATCGCGATTTCAGCTGATGCATTAAACTTAATTTAAGTTCAGTCGCAATGCCCCCTCGCTTTTCTCCTGTGGCGTTTCCTTCCAGGAAAGTTCCACGGCAGCCGGGTTTCACAGGCTGGGACAGTCGTCAAAAAGGGAGGAGGGGAGTTTGAATAAGAAAATTTCAGATCAGCATTTGATGACGCTTCAACAAAGTCCCTTATATTTAAAAGCATTTGACAGTCATAAACAATCACAGTAAAAACATTCTGAATTAAAAGAGAAATAAAAAACCAAACAAACAACCCAAAGAGCAGACGGCTAGCCAAGCACACCGGCGCCATCTTTCCCCCGTCCGAACTTGATGATGTAATTCGAGCTGTGCATTGCTGCACAGTCATGAGTCAGCAGGGTGAACAGCATTGGCCTGAGCACTGCTTAACATTCGTAGTGTGGTTTCTGCCATGCCCAAGCGTGACATTTGTGGACCGTGTCTTGGCCTTCCACCAGTTTCACCTCATCCCCCCACGTACCTGTGTCGGCTTTCAGTGGATCTACCTCGACGGCGACACCGGCGTAGGCACGGCAAGCTTGGGGGCATCGCTGTGCGACTCAAATCAGCCTTGTTATGGGAGTATGACATGCTACATTTCTCCCTCCTGTGGGGATCTGAGCTCGTCCACTGATACAGTGCTGGCCAGCATCTTCAGGGTGGTTCACATCGTTGGTTGTGCCCTATTATCCCTGGAATCCTCTGCGCCTTCCCGTTGGATCTTCTCTCGCTCTCGTTGTGGTGGAGAGAATCTCTATAACCTTCGGCTTCGTCCGCTGTGCTGTGAAACACAGCCAGAGAAAGTTTCATCGCAGTTGAAGATGGCTCTTATTAATGCCCAGGCTCTGGTAAACAAAACTTTCATCTTAAATGACTTTTTTACCTCACAAGTGCTAGATTTTTTATGTGTCACGTAGACTTGGACTAAGCTGTCGAGTTATATCCCTTGTCAGAACTGGTGCCTCACGGCTGTAACTTTTTAAACTCCCCACGTTTGTCTGGCCGTGGTGGGGGTCTTGTCACTGTTTTTAAAGACACTCTTCATTGTCGATCTGTTCCTACTGGCTTACATCACAGTTTTGAGGTGCAACAATTAGTTTAAGTAAACCCCATTGTTATAGCTTTTATATATCGTCCACCTCAGCAAAATAAGGACTTTTTAAGTGAATTTGCTGTACTGGTGCGGGATTTAGTTACCAGGCATGAAAAAATATTGTTGTTGGGTGATTTTAACATTCACATTTGCTTCTAAACCATCTTCTGCAGAATTTTTAAATTTGATTGAGTCATTTGACTTCAATAGGTACCTGGTCCCACGCATATCCACGGCCATACCCTTGATTTGATTTTAACCCACGGGTTTTCTATTTTGGATATTGAAATCAGTAGTGCAACTTTCTTTGACCACAGGCCTGTACTCTTCACCATCCCTCTTACTGGCAGAACCCTCAGAAATCCATCCTTGGCACGCTTAACTCGCACTCTTACTCAAAGCTCCAGTTTTCTGTAGCATACCATGAAGTATGTAGCTCCTTGGAATCGGACTTCACTCTGCATAACCTGGATGCCGATGAACATCTTAATCTTTTTAATTCCACCTGTGCAGACATTATGAACTTCATCACACCACTGAGGTACAAAAATCATAAGCCTGTTCCAGTGCCCTGGCATACTGACACTACACATTCCCTTAGACAGGCATGTAGACGTGCCGAACGCAAATGGAAAAAGGACAGACTGCAGGTTTCTTATGAAATTTTGAGAAACTCTTATAACATGTTTCAGAAAGCTTCTAAGGCTGCAAAATGTAAATACTTTTCTGAACTTATCACAAACAATTGTCATAAACCTCAAGTTCTTTTTTCTACCATTAATTTTCTACCATTAATTAACTGTATTACAGTGGTTCCGTTCCTATTTGACTAACAGGTGGTTCAATGTTTGTGTTGGTCATCACTCCTCCTCTTGCATACCTCTTAATTTTGGAGTCCCGCAGGAATCAATCCTCAGGCCAGTGTTGTTTTCCCTGTATGTGCTCCCTTTGGCTTCCATTTTTAACAAGTACAGGGTATCCTTTCACCTATACGCTGACGATACTCAGATCTATCTTCCCTTAAAACATATATAAATGCTTTACAACCAATGATATAAATGCTTTACAACCAATGTTGCCCTGTTTAAAAGAACTAAAGCTACGGCTCTCAAGCAATTTCCTAAACCTAATTGAGAATAAAACTGAAATAATTCTATTTGGGTCTAGGGAAAATTGTGTCATTGACCTTGACCTTGGTTCTCTTGCTCCATATGAAATTCACTGCACTAGAAACCTGGGTGTTCTGTTTGATTACAACTTAAAATTTGATAAACAGATTAGAACTGTTGTAAAGTCATGCTTTTTTCCCCTTTGCCTTCTCACTAAAGTAAAACCCTTTTTATCTAAGAGTAACTTTCAAACTGCGATTCACACTTTCATAACATGTCTCTCATGTCCTTTCCCGTTTACAGCTGGTACAAAAAGCAGCTGCCAGACTTCTTACAGGGACTCGCAAGTATTAGCCTGTTACTCGTATTTTAATTGCATTGCACTGGCTACCTGTTAAATATAGAATCGATTTTAAAATTCTACTGTATGTTTACAAAGCCCTCAACAATTTGGCCCCTCAGTATCTGACAAATTCGCTCCATTCGTCTACTCCCCCTAGGACTGGCTTACTTTCTGTTCCTAGATCCAGACTTAAAACATGAGGTGATTGTGCCTTTGCGATCGCCAGTCCGAAACTCTGGAATTGTCTACCTCTCCATATTAGATTAGCCCCTTCTTAATCAGTTACACTGAGTTAAAATTTCATTCATATAAACAGCACTCTTCCTAGTTTTGTTATTACTGCTGTTAGTACTGACAGAATTCAATTCAGTTCAATTTTATTTGTATAGTGCTTTTAACAATGGACATTGTCACAAAGCAGCTTTACAGAAATAAATACATTCAAATTAAATTAAATCAAAATAAATTGTAAACGTGTGAATTTATACCTAATGAGTAAGCCAGAGGCGATGGTGGCAAGGAAAAACCTTGAGAGGATCCAGACTCAAAAAACTCAAAAAGCCCCTTCTATTTCAGTTTTCAAGTCTGCTCTGAAGACATATTTATTCTCTCTGGCCTTCAATATTCCAAGAACATTGGTTTGATCATGGTTTTACTATTGTATTTGCTTTATTTTGTTGTCTGTTTTGTTTTTGTTGTAGTTTTACTTTTTGTATTTTTCGTAGTTTTATTCTTTGTACAGCACTTTGGGCAACCTTGGTTGTTTTTAAATGTGCTTTATAAATAAACATTGAATGATTGATTGACTTCATGATGATGGGTGTGAGTGCAAGGGGACGGTAGTCATTGAGGCAGGACACTGAAGACTTCTTAGGCAGGGGGACAATGGTGGTGGCCTTGAAGCACGTTGGAACGACGGTGCTGCTCAGGGAGGTGTTGTAGATGTCGGTGAAAACATCCACCAGCTGGTCTGCATATCCTCTGAGCACTCTGCCAGGAATGTTGTCTGGTCCAGCAGCCTTCTGTGGGGTAATTCTGTGTAGAGTTTTCCTCACATCAGCCATGCTTAGACACAGCACCTGGTCATTGGGAGGAGGAGTGGTCTTCCTTGCCCTCACGTCATTCTGCGCCTCGAACCGAGCGTAGAAGTTGTTCAGCGCATCTGGAAGGGAGGCATCACTATCACAGGCAGGTGGTGTTGTCCTGTTGTTGGTGATGGCCTGAATGCCCTGCCACATGCTCCACATCTCTCTGCTGGCCTTGAAGTGGCTGTGGATTCTCTGTACGTGTGCGCGTTTTGCCTCTCTGATGGCCAGGGACAGTTTGGCCCTCGCTGTTCTTAGGGCCGCCTTGTCATCTGGTCTGAGGCGGAGTCACGGGTCCTCAGCAGCACGAGCACCTCTGCGGTCATCCACAGTTTCTGTTTGGAGCATGCGGTGATGACCTTAGAGACAGTAACGTCATCAATGCACTTTCTGATATAGCTGGTCACTGATGCCGTGTACTCCTCCAAGTTGGTGAAGTCCCTGTCAGTTGCCGCTTCCCTGAACATGTGCCAGTCAGTGTGCTCAAAACAGTCCTGAAGAGCAGAGATGGCTCCTGCTGGCCAGATTTTCACCTGCTTCAGAACCGTTTTGGAGCGTCTGACTAGTGGTTTGTATGCTGGGATTAACATAACAGAGATGTGGTCTGAGTAGCCAAGGTGGGGGCTGGGCTCCGCCCACTTCACCCCGGGGATGTTTGTCTAAACAAGTTCCAGCATGTTCTCCCGTCTCGTTGCAAAGTCCACATGCTGATGGAATTTAGGGAGCACTGACTTGAGATTTGCATGGTTGAAATCTTCGGTGACAATAAACAGTCCATCAGGCTGTGCGTTCTGCAATTCACTAATAGCCCCAAACAGTTCACAGAGCGCCTCCTTAGCATTAGCACTGGGGGGAATGTATACTCCGATTATAAAGACAGTCGTGAATTCCCGTGGTAAATAAAATGGTCTGCATCTAGCAGTCACAAACTCCACCAGTGATGAGCAGTAACTAGAAACCAGCACCGAGTTCTTGCACCATTCCTTGTTGATGTAAACACACAAGCCACCCCTGCGAGCCTTACCGCACAGAGCTGCATTTCTGTTGCCACAAAACAAGGCTAACCTGTCTAGCTTAACGGCGGCATCTGGAACTCTGTCGCTGAGCCATGTCTCCATGAAATCAAAGACACCACAGTTTCTAAACTCTTGCCGCATAGTTTGCTGGAGTTGGATGTAGTCCAATTTATTGTCCAGGGAGCAGACATTGGAGAGCAGGATGGGTGGGAGAGCCAGCCTGCTAGGGTTTGTTTTTAGCCTAGCACGGACCCCCGCCCTCTTGCCGTGCTTCTGCTTCCTTGCACACTGCTTACGACTTCCCCTTCCCCTGCCACCAGCATCAGGCAATGCCGGGGGCTGGAGGCCTGGTCCCCGCAGCAAGCCGGGATCGCGTAGCTTCTCCAGCAGATCATCGTGCAGATCAGTTTTCGCATAGTTTTTGTACTTTATTAGTATCTGGCGATGCTAGCCACGGACACTGGTTGCTCCGATGTCCATGTGCAATTAAAAACTCGGGCTAAAAACAAAAATAGCACCATATTGGATCCGGAGCGGCCGCTGCATGCTACTGCCGCGCCGCCATCTTGGATAAAGGCCCAACAGGTAGTAGTGCATCTCCTCTACAGCCCACTTGATGGCCAGGGCCTCTCTCTCCACAGCTGCATACTTCCTCTCTGTGGGGGTCAGCTTTCGGCTTATGTAGAGGACTGTGTGCTCATCCCCTTCAAATGTGTGGGAGAGAACCACTCCCAGGCCAGTTTCTGAGGCTTCCGTGTGTACTGTGAAGGGGAAGTTGAAGTTAGGATTGCGTAGGAAGGGTGAGCTGGCTTGGCTTCATGACTCCAGCGCACCTGGTCCGGTTGTCCCTTCTTGATGAGGTCTGAGAGAGGAGAGGCTATAAAGTTAGGCACAAAGCTCCTATAATACCCTGCCAACCCCAGAAAGGCACGTACCTGCTTCTTCGTTGTGGGCCATGGATTTCCTTGACCCTTCTTTTGTGGTTTTAGAATCCCCTGGCCAATCCGGTAGCCCAAGTACTGTGCCTCGGTTAGAACCAGATGACACTTCCTGGATTGGCATTCAAACCAGCCTTCCGGAGCTCTCCCAGGACCTCCCTGAGGTGGTAGTGGTGGTTGGACCAGGTGGAGGAGTGGATGACAACATCGTCAAGTTAGGTGGCCGCGAACTGGTGGTGAAGGCCGTCTTTGGCTTGGCTTCCGGGGTGAAGGCCACTTGCCAATACCCTTTGGTGAGGTTGAGGGTGGAGATAAACCGGGCTCTCCCCAGTCGCTCCACCAGGTCATCGAACCAGGTCAAAGTCGTTGCATAGGCAGATGCTTCCTTTGGGCCTGGGGACCACCACAATGGGCTTGACCAGGGGCTGGTGGACTCTTCAATCACCCCGCCTCGGAGCATATGGCTGACTTCCTCCTCTATAGCCTTATGGCAGGCCTCTGGGATGCCTGTAGAGTCTCTCGGATGAGGAAGAGGAGGAGAAGGTCCCAGTTCCTCCCTTCTTTGTCTACCATGCACCACAGCATGTGTTTGAGGGTCTGATTGAAGCACTCCATGTGGCCATCAGTATGGGGGTGGTAGACGGATGTCCTCAGGTGCTTTAACTGCAACAACTGACACAGATCCACCATTAGCTAGGACATAAAGGGTGTACCTTGGTCTGTGAGGATGTCCTTGGGAATCCCGACATGGCTGAAGAGGAGGAGCTCACTGGCGATGTTGCAGGAGGTGGCTTTCCGAAGTGGTACTGCCTCGGGGTACCGGGTGGCATAGTCCACGATGACCAGGAGGTATTCATGGCCCAGGGCAGACTTCTGCAGCAGCCCTATGAGGTCCATGCTTATCCGCTCGAAAGGGATGCCGATGATAGGGAGAGGAATGAGGGGAGCTGGTGCAGGCTTATGTGGTGTGGCTCTCTTACACTGGGGGCCCCGCTGGCAGAACGCGTGGACCTCCGCATCCATACCGGGCCAGAGAAATCAGTCCTTCAGCTTTTCTAAGGTGTTGCAGGCTCCCAGGTGCCCTCCCAGCGGGTGTGAGTGGACCAGGTGCATGGGGACCACCAGCAGTTCACAGGGCTGGCCTCCATCTGGAAGTATAAGAAGCCCCCGTGCACCAGGAAGTCAGCAGCTGGGAGTCTCTGCTCTGGGTTTTGCTGAACTCTCTCGATGACCTGCACCTGGCCTCACCAGTGCTTCAGCCTGACACGCGAAGTTCCCCTCCCGGGTGACCCAAAAATACAGAGGAGACAAGGTTATTAGGGGTGGGGGGGTCTCACCTGCTGAGGTTGCCCCCGTATCACCTCCACCCTGGGCCAGGCAGGCCCATCGGACCCACAGCTGTGTCGCTCTGGGCCTCCTGAGGAGGCCTCGATGCCCTGGTGGTGGAGAAGCCTGGCCAGTCTCGACCCAGGAGTAGAGGCACAGGGAGTTCCGGGATGAGACCCACAAGGTGCAGCCCCTCCTCGGCCTGATGTTTGACTCGGACGCTGGCAGCGGGCACCTCCTGGACCTCCCCCTGCACAAAGGAGACAGTTAGGGATCCATCTGCCTTAGGTGGGGGTGATAGCAGGGAGGGACGGGCCAGGGTTACAGTGCTTCCAGAACCCAGGAGGGCCGAGACTGGCCTGCCATTTACCTCCATAGGGATGGTTGGGGAGCTGGGAGAGGTCACCATGTGGAGAGCACAGCCTGCAAGCCAGGGCTTGTCGACTCATTCGTTGTCTGGAGGGTCCGGCTCGGTAGGCATGGGCTCATCCCTGGGAGTTCCATAGGAGGAGCAGTTGGCGGCGGGCCTCCTGTCCTCTTGATAGTGCTGGTCCAAGCACCGCAGCAGTGGAGACCGGGGAAACTCTTGACGATCACCCCTGCCGATTTCCAAGGTGGCCATTGCGAGCTCCAGCCCTTCAAGCATCTCCCAGGTGTTGCGTGCACCCCGCATGCCAACAGCCTTCTGTGCTTCGGGTGGCAGACCTCTTAGGAAGCAGTCTGCAACCACCTCTTGGAGGTGCGTAGCAGGGAGTCCATTTGGCCACGAGGGGTGGCTTTAGGTTTGTCGCTCCAGCGGTGGAACTCTGCTGCCGCACTGGTTGGAGAAAGGCCGCAATGTACAAGGATCTCATACTGGGCGGCTTCATCGGGAGGGAGCACATGATAGGCCAACTGGGCCTCCCCTAAGAGGAAGGGGGTGAGAGCTCAGGCCCAGTCCTCCTCGGGCCAGCCTTCGCGCTGGGTGATCCTCTCAAAGGTAAGGAGGAATGCTTCGGCATCGTCATCGCTGGTGAGTTTGGTGAAGAGGCGCTGGGCCTCTTGGCAGGGGTCCGAGAGAGGGACGGCAGCGGCGGATGGGCCTTTTTTCAGCTCACTGCCTGCTGCTGGAGGCTGGTTTTAAGGAGATGATGAAACATGGTGTCCATTGTGGGGTTGTGGCCTGTGTCTGTGTTCATGCCCGCAACCACAGTGTTCACTCTCGGGGTTGGTGAGGGTCAGCGTGCAGGAGCCCAGGCTCTTCGTCCTCACTGATATCAGCTTCTGGCAGAGAGAAGGAGAAAGATGTTAGCACATTGCTTAACCATACCTTTTTCAACTTGAGAGTGGCCGCTGGCCCCTTTTATACTCTCCTGGTTTCTGCAGGAGGGTAGGGAGCCCCCGCTGCAATCATTGGCCACCAGCCGAGTCGAGATCCTCTGCCCCACCTTGCAGCCACGCACTCTACTGCTGTCCAAAACAATGGCTGTGCTGAACCGGCACTGTCCATTCAGCACCACCGTGGCAGTTGTGTGAGGAGTGCTTTGGGCCTTTTGTGCGCGGGCTGATGACCCATCCTCACAAGTGTTATGGTGTTCGGTTGGTTTTGTTATTGGTGCACATTTTTTTACAGGAGGGGGTGTGACAATCCTCTTGGTCATCTAGTTAGATTAGAGGGTTTCCTTGTTGGCATTTATCGGCATTTAACAGAAATGGCTTACACCGGTGTGCAAACACTCCTAAACACTCAGAAACTGGACTGAAGGAACACATACACATACATACATACACACACAACTGAGCATCCTCCATCCTCTTTGCAATTTTTTTTGCAAGTTTTTGCACATTACATTATGCTGCTACAATATTTATTATACTGTACATAGGCTGCTACTCTTATGTTTACACTATTTCAGCTACTTATATTGTACTCTTGTACTCTTTGCACTATTCTCACTAGATTCACTTTCAAATAGAACTGTGTACTGGTCGGCGCTGCACTGGGACTTACTGTGCCCATTGTCTATCCCAGTAGTCATTGTACTGTCTTGTGCTGTCTGCACATGTTTGCACTTGTGCACTTTATGTATAAATTTATGTAGTCCCTTGTAGTTCTGTGGTGTTCTGTGTTTGTCTTATGTAGCACCTTGGTCCTGGAGAAATGTTGTTTCATTTCACTATGTACTAACTGGCTGTATATGGTTGAAATAACAATAAATTCCACTTGACTTGACTTGACTTGACTTGACTTGAGGTGTGTCCTATTAGCAGCACTTAAGGAGTGTTTAAGAGTGAGAAACGTTCTCTCTCTCACCCTCTCTTTTGGTTCTGCCTTTTTGTCTCTCTCCTTTCTCCTCTTTTCTTTTCTTTTTTTTTGCTATTTCTTTTTAACAAGCATGTCCAGTTGAGCCCGGCTGTTTTGGGACAATGGAGGTTCTGTGCAAACTGCCTCACGTTTGCACCCTAAATAGAACTTAGGAAGGCTGTGAACTCCCTGTGTTGTCTCCTTCTCTGTTGCTTACGAACTGGTTTAAACATCAGTTTGTAACACCATGTAGTGTACATCGATCAGCCATAACCACCTCCTTAATTTTGTGCAAGTCCCCCTTGTGCTGCCAAAACAGCTCTGACCTGTTGAGGCATGGACTCCACAAGACCTCTGAAGGTGTGCTGTGGTATCTGGCACCAAGACGTTAGCAGCAGATCCTTTAAATCCTGTAAGTTGCGAGGTGGGGCCTTCATGGATCGGACAATTTTTGTGTAGTAGTGTGCCAGGGTGCATTAGTCTCCTGAAAGAGACCACTGCCATTAGGGAATACCGTTGCCATGAAGAGGTGTACTTAGTCTGCAACAATGTTTAGGTAGGTGGTGCATGTCAAAGTAACATCCACATGAATGCCAGGACCCAAGGTTTCTCAGCAGAACATTTCCCAGAGCATCACATTGCCTCCACCGGCTTGCCTTCTTCTCATAGTGCATCCTGGTGCCATCTTTTCCCCAGGTCAGCAATTTGTGCTGCAGTATCCCTTCTGTGGGATTGGACCCGATGGGCTTGCCTTCGCTCCCCACGCGAGTCAATGAATCTTGGGTGCCCATGACCCTGTCGCTGGTTCACTGGTTGTCCTTCCTTGGTCCATTTTTGGTAGGTATTAACCACTACATACCAGGAACACCCCCAAGACCTGCAGTTTTGGAGATGCTCTGACCCAGTCGTCTAGCCATCACAATTTGGCCCTTGTCAAAGTTGCTCAGATCCTTACGGTTGCCCATTTTTCCTGCTTCCAATACAACAACTTAGAGAACTGACTGGTCACTTGCTGCCTAATATATCCCACCCCCTGACAGGTGCCATTGTAATGAGAAAATCAATGTTATTCACTTCACCTCTCAGTGGATTTAATGTTATTTTTGAACGGTGTATATCCAAACTTTTACTCTGTGGTCACCCAATCCGCGCCCCTGCTCAATTTGTTCTGCTCGTGTGTTAACAGTTTATACATGTGCAAAAACGTTACAAAACTTGAGTGCCATTGTTGTAACATACAAAATCAAAATACAAACGTTTATTATAACATAAAAGGCATAATGTTAGAAAGTCTGTTATGAATAGTCTCGAGTATGGTGGTCCTCCATTTTGCTTCCTTGTTAAATAATTTAAGATGCTTTCCACTACATTTTGCTTTTTTTTTAAAAATACAATTGCACTATTTGACCACAAACTACACAGATATAGAAAGGAATTATTTATAATTGCACTATCCGTTGCCACCCGGATGAGGATGGGTTCCCTTTTGAGTTTGGTTTCTCTCAAGGTTTCTTCCTCATATAGTCTCAGGGAGTTTTTCCTTGCCACCATCACCTCTGGCTTGCTCAATAGGGATAAATTTATAAATTTAAAATTTTATATCCTGAATTTATATATTTCTGAAAATGCTGCTTTGTGACAATGTCCATTGTTAAAAGTGCTATACAAATAAAATTTAATTGAATTGAATTTTGGTGCATGGCTGTGGAGATTCGTGGAGATTCCCTTTAATTCATTCACAATAGTATAGGCCTACTGTATTTTTGATCAAAGGAGTATTAGTGAGGTTGATCACAGAAAAGACAAGTTTTTGACTGCAGAAATATTGCTCACTATTTTTTAGTTCTTATTGTAACATTCAGTTACAAGGATGTTTGGTAAAACAGAAATATAATGCCTTTACTTATATTCTAATATTAGCAATATTAGTGGTCACTGTTTGGGAATAATGCAAGAAATAAAGTTTCATCAAAGATTTTACCATGTGTTCTGCATCCTCGCTGAATGTTTAGTGACTATTAAATACTGAACTTTAGGTCAATTCACAAATTTCATCTGCTTCAATATGTTAGTTTGATGCCCATCCCACCACGGTACGTGTACATTTTAACCATTTGTTTCTTGAATTACATTGAAACTTACAAAAACTGAAAAACGACTCTTTTTTTTTTCATTTTCTGTCTGTAGCAGAAGAAATGGAATTTCTGCCTGAATCACAATTTAATCATTATTAGGAATAAATTAACCATACGGGACTATTGGTTTGGACAAGTGGGTGGGGTTAAAATTCTAAATGCCCCTTACTGGTTAGCCTGCATGATTTCTTCTTCGTCTTCTTCTTCTTCTTCTCATCAAAATAAGAGTCTACTGCTGTTAACCTTCCAGGACTGCTATCAATAATTATTACAATTAATAATAAAAAGATTTGTGCTGTGACTTTTGATGTGTGGTTTGGGTAAGGAAAATTATCTATAGGCTAACAAAAAGACAGTGTGGATGTGGTGAGCAATGGAGGTGGTAACTGCTACATAGCTAAATATAAGCAGGAGATTTTGTTGGCTATAAATCGTTATAAATCCTTCTGGGTTTGGGGAAACTGTTATTTTAATATTATTTTATCACATGATATAAAAACTAATCATTAAACAGACACATGCAAATGAGTGTCGACAAGGCATGCATTTACAGTTAAAGTGATTTTGCACAAAAAAAGAACAAAAGAATCTTTTTATGTTTGTCAGAATAAAAAAGTTGTGTTTGGGGAAACACTACTATGTATCAGCCTAGTTCCATACTGGCACTTAAAAATAAATAAAATACAAAAATAAATTATATTAATTGAGTAATCAATTTTAGACAATTATTGTAAATGCATTTTATTTAAAATAATAAATAAACTAAGACACATATGTTCGAATGCTGTTCATAGACTTCAGTTCAGCATTCAACACAATTCAGCAATCAACACAACAACACAACAGCATTCCTCAACACCTGATTGGTAAGGTGAACCTGCTGGGCCTGAACACCTCCCTCTGCAACTGGCTCCTGGATTTCCTGACTGGGAGACCTCAGTCAGTCCGGATCGGGAACAGCATCTCCAACACCACCACACTGAGCACTGGGGCCCCACAGGGCTGTGTGCTCAGTCCATTGCTGTTTATTCTGCTGACTCACGACTGTGTAGCAATGCACAGCTCGAATCACATCATCAAGTTCGCTGATGACACGACCGTGGTGGGTCTCATGAGCAAGAACGACGAGTCAGCATACAGGGAGGAGGTGCAGCGGCTAACGGACTGGTGCAGAGCCAACAACCTGTCTCTAAATGTGGACAAAACTAAAGAGATGGTTGTTCAGAAGAGCACAGAATGACCACTCTCCGCTGAACATCGGCGGCTCCTCCGTGGAGATCGTCAAGAGCACCAAATTTCTTGGTGTTCACCTGGCGGAGAACCTCACCTGGTCACTCAACACCAGTTCCATAACTAAGAAAGACCAGCAGCGCCTGTACTTTCTGAGAAGACTGAGGAAAGCACATCTCCCACCCCCCATCCTCACCATGTTCTACAGAGGGACTATCGAGAGCATCCTGTGCAGCTGCATCACTGCCTGGTTTGGGAACTGCACCGTCTCGGATTGCAAGACCCTTCAGCGGATAGTGAGGACAGCTGAGAAGATCATCTGGGTCTCTCTTCCCTCCATCGCAGACACTTACACCTCACGCTGCATCCGCAAGGCCACCAGCATTGTGGATGACCCCACACACCCCTCTCACACACTCTTCACCCTCCTGCCGTCTGGCAAATGGTACCGAAGCATTCGGGCCCTCACGACCAGACTGTGCAACAGTTTCTTCCCCCATGCCATCAGACTCCTCAATACTCAGAAACTGGACTGAAAGAACACACGCACATACACACACACACACACACACACAACTGTACATCGTCCATCCTCTTTGCACTTTTTTTGCACATCCCCGCATTACATTATGCTGCTACAAATATTTATTATACTGTACATAGGCTGCGACTTCTTATGTTTACACCTACAGCAACTTATATTGTACTCTTTGCACTATTGTCACTGGATTCACTTTCTAATAGAACTGTGTACTGGTCAGCGCTGCACTGGGACTTACTGTGCCCATTGTCTATCCCAGTAGTCATTGTACTGTCTTGTGCTGTCTGCACATGTTTGCACTTGTGCACTTTATGTATAAATTTATGTAGTCCCTTGTAGTTCTGTGTTCTGTGTTTGTCTTATGTAGCACCTTGGTCCTGGAGAAACATTGTTTTGTTTCACTATGTACTAACTGGCTGTATATGGTTGAAATGACAATAAACTCCACTTGACTTGACTTGACTAATAATTTACAAAATAAATTGCTAATAGTATGAAATTAGATATATTGGGACAGTTTTTTGACTTTTTACACATTGTCTAAGCGTTCTTACCATTCATAAAAGAAAATATGCAGCACATGATATGTTTCTGAAAACTGCAAGCTGCTAAACTACGTGTAAGAAAAAGTTTTTTAAAGTCGTTTTTATTATTCTATTTTATCACATTTATTATAAAGAAGCATGACCTACCATTTTAGGAAAACTGACTGAAAGCCATTTTAATAGCATTTGATAATTTGGGAAGCATGTTTTCATTCATTTAGGCTTTTGCCTCCAGAAAGTATTGACCCCCCAGTGATTATGTCTCTTTATGTTCCAAGCATATCAGATTGGGACTTTTTTTTTTCCTTCTCCTTTGGAAGTGACTCTACAGAAATAAAATTAAATAAATTATTTAGATGTCCTCATGTATTTGAAAATAATTATAAAAAAACAGTTTAATTGATTTATTCACCCCCTTGGTATGAATTTTCCTTTTGCAGTGATTATAGCTTTGAGTTGTTTTAATCATGTCTCTATGAAATTTGTACATTTTGAATGATCCATGATGCCTGTGATGGCAACAAAATTTCTAGTTACTCCTACTGAAAGCAACCCTAGAGCATGATGCTACCACCACCATGCCTGAAAACAGAAATGGCGTTACCTGGGTGTTGGGCTGTGTTTGGTCTGCACCAAACATTATCCTTTGCTTTTAGAACAGATGGCTCCACTTTAGTCTCATCAGACTACAATATCTTTTTTTTTCCAAAAGTGCTCATAGGTTTTAACCTGGCCTTTCTTAGAAGTGGCTTCCTTCTGGCTACTCTCCTATAAAGGCTGGATCTGTGAAGAGCTGATGATATTGTTGAGGTCTCCACAGGTTCTTCTATTTCAGCCAGTGAGCTCTGTAACGCCTTCAGTGTTGTAGCTCAGTCTGGTTTGTGCCATATATTTTTCAATGTTATAATGGATGTGCTCCTAGGAAGATTCAAAGCTTGCTGATCTTTTTATAACATTCTCCATCTTTTATCTTCCTAACAACTTCCTCTCAAAGCTTCATGGGCAGTTCCTTGGTCTTCATGAGAGCAGTACTAATCTGATCTGCCATTTTAGCTGTGAGAAGTCAGTGATATTTATTGTGTAAGCATACAATTGGACACAAGTGGATTTAAAATGAACTCAGGTGTACCCTGTTTAATATATTTACTGTGAGCTCACGGAAATTGGTCCTGATTTAGTCTGTTAAAATTAATTAATTTGGAGTCCTGTACAATTACATGTTTAAACATTATTTGTTTGCAACAGGTATTCATACATGAATAAATCACATTTCAATGACAGGATTTAAAAAAATCTTGCCAATTGGGGTTGCGATGTAGCTTACAGCAGGTTATGGTCGCTGAACTGCTGGATGTCCAGGTGGTGCTCCAAAAACAATGTGGCTTTATAGACAATTGGAGTAGTTTTGAGGGCAAGGCTGGCCTGTTAGGGTGGGACAGTATCCATCCCACTTGGGAAGGTGCTGCTCTCATTTCTTGCAGCATAGCACATAGTCTCAGAACAGGCCTAGTTAATCTGTGACAATCCAGAGCCAAGGCCAGGGAGCAGACAAGTAGGCTAAACCGACCATCTCCTAGCTGCACTGAGTTGTCCCTCAGGTTCCAACATATTGAGACTGTGTCTGTTCCCCAAGCTAAACAAAAATGTAGAAATATCCAGAAAGTTTGTTTTAGTAACCTAATTAACATAAAATTAAATCAAACTGAATGTACTGCCAGGACTGTTGATCTGAAGCTAGGACTGTTGAATATTAGATCTCTTATGTCTAAAGTGCTTATTGTCAGTGAAACTATTACTGATCAGGAGTTTAATGTACTGTGTACAGAAACGTGGATTAAACCAAATGAGTATGTACCATTAAATGAAGCTAGTCCTCCCGGATACAGTTACATACATCAGCCCCGTCTAACTGGCAGAGGAGGAGGCGTTGCAGTTATTTATAATGATACATTAGATGTCACACAAAAACCTAGTCATAAATTCAATGCGTTTGAAGTTCTTTATACTAACATAACATACGTAGACACAAAAAATAAGTCTACCCAGACAATTCTGCTAATTATTATTTACAGACCCCCAGGGCCATATTCTGAATTCCTTTGTGAATTTGCGGATTACATCTCTAACCTGGTTGTTTCTTTAGACAAAGGATTAATTAGACTTTAATATTCATTTTGATAATCCAGCAGACCCTCTGAGAACAGTGGTTGTGTCCATTCTTGATTCAGTAGGGGTAATCAGAATGTAATAGGACCCACTCATAGTGGTGGTCACACTCTTGATTTAATACTAACATTTGGATTAAATATAGAAAATATAGTCACATTTCTGCAGTCTGAAGCTATCTCAGATCATTATCTCATCTCATTTAAAATGTATCTTAATCATAATATATGCACCTTGCCATCCTACCGTGTCAAACATATATTCATGTCAGCAACTACACAGAGTGAAGAACACGCTGGATCATGTTTACACAAACATCCCCGGTGCGTACCTGGCGGAGCCCCGCCCCCACATCGGCTACTCAGACCACATCTCTGTTATGCTAATCCCAGCATAGAGATCAGTCTTCAGACGCTCCAAACCGGTTCTGAAGCAGGTGAAAACCTGGCCAGCAGGAGCCATCTCTGCTCTTCAGGACTGTTTTGAGCACACTGACTGGCACATGTTCAGGGAAGCGGCAACTGATGGGGACTTCACCAACTTGGAGGAATACACGACATCAGTGACCAGCTACTGTATATCAGCAAGTGCATTGATGACGTCACTGTCTCCAAGATCATCACCACATGCTCCAACCAGAAGCTGTGGATGACTGCAGAGGTGCATGCGCTGCTGAGAACCCGAGACTCCGCCTTCAGAGCAGGTGACAAGGCGGCCCTAAGAACAGCGAGGGCTAAACTGTCCCAGGCCATCAGAGAGGCAAAGTGCACACACGTACAGAGAATCCACAGCCAATTCCAGGACAGCGGAGACACGCGGCACATGTGGCAGGGCATTCAGTCCATCACCAACTACAGGACAACATCACCTGTCTGTGACAGTGATGCCTCCGTTCCAAATGTGCTGAACAACTTCTACGCTTGGTTCAAGGTGCAGAATGACGCGATGGTGAGGAAGACCACTCCTCCTCCCAATGACCAAGTGCTGTGTCTAAGCACGGCTGATGAGAGGAAGACTCTACACAGAGTTAACCCATGGAAGGTTACTGGACCAGACAACATTCCTGGCAGAGTGCTCAGAGGATGTGCAGACCAGCTGGTGGATGTTTTCACCGACATCTACAACACATCTCCCTGAGCAGCGCCGTCGTTCCAACGTGCTTCAAGGCCACCACCATTGTCCCTCTGCCTAAGAAGTCTTCAGTCTGCCTCAATGACTACTGTCCCCTTGCACTCACACCCATCATCATGAAGTCAATCAATCAATCATTCAATGTTTATTTATAAAGCACATTTCAAAACAACCAAGGTTGCCCAAAGTGCTGTACAAAGAATAAAACTACGAAAAATACAAAAAGTAAAACTACAACAAAAACAAAACAGACAACAAAGTAAAGCAAATACAATAGTAAAACCATGATCAAACCAATGTTCTTGGAATACTGAAGGCCAGAGAGAATAAATATGTCTTCAGAGCAGACTTGAAAACTGAAATAGAAGGGGCTTTTTGAGTTTTTTGAGTCTGGATCCTCTCAAGGTTTTTCCTTGCCACCATCGCCTCTGGCTTACTCATTAGGTATAAATTCACACGTTTACAATTTATTTTGATTTAATTTAATTTGAATGTATTTATTTCTGTAAAGCTGCTTTGTGACAATGTCCATTGTTAAAAGCACTATACAAATAAAATTGAACTGAATTGAATTCTGTCAGTACTAACAGCAGTAATAACAAAACTAGGAAGAGTGCTGTTTATATGAATGAAATTTTAACTCAGTGTAACTGATTAAGAAATAAAACACTAATGAATTCTATGGTATACGTTGACTGGTATTTTTAAAAAGTTGCATTAAGTTCTGTTGATTGGTCTTTTTCCACTAGAAGGGGTGTATGCAAAAGAGGTTTGAGCGTGCTAGTTTATCTGATAGACTCATTTGTGATCATTGTGATCTAGACTGCCATCTAGTGGGCAAATAATGTAACAACTTGATAAAATTTCACAGTTTACTCTTGAGATGAAAACTCCCCACAGCTACATAATATCGTTGTACAATACAAGTTATGAATAATATAATTTTGAAAGACTCAATTTTGAAAAGTCAGAGGAATACCGAAAAAAACAGAGAAAGGAAATGATTGTTTATTTGATTGGTTTAAAAATTAGTTCAGTTTAAAACTGATTAGATTTTTTTTCTCTCATCAAATAAAATTTACCAGAACCATTGCCACATTGTACATGGATTGTGTAAATTTAATAAAAGTAAAAAGGAAAAAAAGTTTTATTGGCCTATTAGATTTATTTAGGTAAAACTTACGTGCACCTGTCAAGTTCATATGATCAATTTCATGGAATACACATATATCATTTTGGGGGCTTTTTCTTCAAACACAAAGCATTTAAGCCATATTGACCAACCTGTAAGTGGTACAGTAGTCAACTGTCTGATATCGCACTGCTTATTTTAATTAAACATGATGATTTAGCAAAAAGAATGACAAATATTATGATCTTTTACTATTTTTTAAGACAATGTTACAGAAATAAATTGTTACTGTATTGGATGGGTTGTCCCACTTTAATTAATTTATATACATTAATTTATTAATATAACATTATTCATTTATAATAATCAGTATAAAATCTGCTGTTTAACAGCATAGACGCTTACTTTGACTAGTGGGGTTGCAGAAGAAGAAGAAATCGTGCAGCTTGACCAGTAAGGGGCATTTAGAAATTTAGCCCCACCCACTCCTCCAAACCAATAATTAACCCGTTAATTTATTCCTAATAATGACTAAATGGTGATTCAGGCCAAAATCCTGTTTCTTCAATTACAGACAGAAAACGTAAAAACAAAAAAACAAGTCGTTTTTCCGTTGTTTTTTTTTGCATTAAATTGAAGCTTACAGAAAAACGACGGAAAAACGACATTTTTAAATATACATGTAACATGAACTGTGTTTTCTGGAGTGCATAGTGACCCAAACACACAGAATGCACACAGATTCTGATAGTAAAAGTGATTATAAAAGTTTATATGGCTGCTATTATTTTATTATTTTATTAAACAACTTATTTTTAAAATGACATTAACAGAAAACAGAAAAGGGCCCCACATACTGTTGCTTATGTAGCATAACTCACTGGACACTACCAGGTAAACCTACACCTGTCCATTAACATGAATAGCCAAGAGAGGCATACATCTGTTAAATGTTTTTACCTTTGGAATCACCTGGATTTCTACATTAAATACTCATAATGTGATCAGATCTTCATTAAAAGTCAAGTCATAATACCACACTCATTCTGTCTAAACTAATAACACAGGGCTCTTAATAGAAGTTTTTGATCAAAAATTCACAACCCTGGTTGAGAAAATGATCTGAACCATTTTTAATAGTAGAACAAGTAAAACCTCTTTTATCTGTAACGACCTCCATCAAACGTTTCCTGTAGCTTCTGAAAGGACCTGCACTGTGAAGAAGAACTTTAGACCATTAGTTCCTACAGCACTTGGGTGAGGATCAGTTGCATGAACAATCATTTTTCAGGTCAGCATCTACAGCAGGTTAAGACTGGACTCTGACTTGGTCATTATAAAACATAATTTTTCTTCTTTTTAAACCATTCTTTTGTTCATGTACTTGTGTGTTTTGGGTCTTGCTGCATCACCCAACATTCATCAAGGTGACTGAGCACTACCCTCATATTCTCCTGTAAAAGTTCTTGATGCAATTTTGAAGTCATCATTCCCTCAATGCTTGCAAGCTGTCCAGGCCCGGAGGCAGCAAAGCAGTCCCAAACAATAATGTCTCCACCATGTCCTCTGAAATTTGTTTCATCAGGGTATGGTTCACAGGCCAAGGTTCATATGAACATACCTTTATTAAGAAGAGCAGACTCTATCAGTAACCAGACTTTGTCTGTGTTTTACAAGACAGTGCCTGATTCAATTTAGCCTCTGGACATTGTTTATTATCAGTCTAGGAATGGGGATGGAATGGGTTTGTCTACTATTATGACATGGATGAAGATCATCCATCATGCTGTGAGAAATATAGTAATCCAATTGTGTTTCAAAGGATCACAAACTTTTTCTTGCAACTTAGATGTGAGGGGGGTAAGGAGGGGATGGTTGAGCATGGTGTATTAAGGCAACATAATATCTGGGAAGGGGGCAGACATATGCTGGTAAATGCACATATATGAACTTACGTTTATATGTCCTTTAGCACTGGAGAACGTGTACTGCAAATACATTCACCATCCACTTTATTAGTAACACCTGTACAACTTCACATTCATGCAGTTACCTAATAAGCCAATCATGTGGCAGCAGCGCAATGCAAAAAATTATGCAGATACAGGTCACGAGCTTCAGTATGAAGCATCAGTATGAAGAAAAAGTGTGATCTCTGTGGCTGTGATCGTGGCATGGATATTGGTACCAGAAGGGCTAGTTTGAGAATTTCAGAAACTTTTGGTCTCCTGTGATTTTCACACATAACAGTCTCTAGAGTTTACACAGAATCGTACAAAAAACAAAAAACATCCTATGATTGGATGGTCTATAGCCTGAAACACCTTGCTGATATGAGAGAGCAGAGAAGAATGACCAGACTGGTTTGGGCTGACAGGAAGTCTTTAACACAAATAAGTACTCTTTACAACCGTGGTGAGCAAAAAGGCATCTCAGTATGCACAACACATCAAACCTTGAGGTGGATGGGCCACAACAGCAGAAGACCACATCAGGTTCCACTCGTGTCAGCCAAGAACAAGAATCTGAAGCTACCATGGGCACAGACTCACTGAAACCGGACAGTTGAAGACTGGAAAAAGACCAGTTTTTTTCCCTAATCTTCAAATGTTTTCATACCTATTTGAGTATACCACTAAGGCTATTTAATTGAACCATGGGTTTTACATAGTAGACTTTAAGAATGTGCTTTTAAAATGTGCACTCATGTTAAACTTGTCCATTCAAAGGGTAAAGGGTCTTTCACCCAAAACACAAACTTGTGCCGTGCCCTGGGGATGGGCTTCATCATGTGTGTCCAAGTTGGTGGGTTCCATTTTTGGGTACAGATAACTAAGCAGCTATTGTGTTACATAGCCTTTACACAGCTTTTAATATATTACTAATATATTGTAGTAATGTGGGAGTGCAGTATTCTGATGGCTCCAGAGACCCTCCACAAAACCTTGGGCACCTCAGCTGTTTCCACTTTTCAAAAATGCCAGAATCTCTGATTGGCTAGGAGAAGACAAGGATTCTAGGTAAGGTAGTATTTGTAATGGCAACATCAGAAGCTGATGGTTAAAACTAGAAGAGTGCAATTTCCTGAAGAAAATGCAGAGTAATTGTGCAGCTTAAGCAAGGTGTGCTGTTGCTGCTGGGTTGTGGCTAGGCAGTTGCTATGGTATTGCAGGTGCTTGCTAAGGTGTTGCTAGGCGGTTGCCTGGGAATCCCTTGTGGTTGCTAGGGTGTTGCTCGGTGGTTATTATGGTATTCCAGGTGGTTGTTAGGGTGTTGCTTGATGGTTGCCAGGGAATCCCAGGTGGTTGCTAGGGTGTTGCTAGGTGGTAGTTATGGTATGCCAAGTGATTGCTATAGTATTGCTAGGCATTGGTTGGTTGCTAGGTGGTTGCTGTGGTATCCCAAGTGGTTGCTAGAATGTTGCTAGGTGGTTGCTATGGTGGTTTCTAAGGTGTTGATAGCCAGTTGCTAAGGTATTCCAGGTGGTTGTTAAGGTGATGTTATCTGGTTGCTAGGGTGTAGGTGGGCAGGGCAGGCCACTTTTAATTATCATCACTGCATCTCAATTGACAAACGCTTAAATTGTACAGGAATTAGAAAGCTATACCTTCCAATAATATTACATTTTCTAAAATCAAAAAATCAATGTGTAATCACTAATAAAACTTTGAAATGTTTGAAACATTCAGGATCATTATTATCTCCACCTGTAAAGTCGGCCTTGTTTTGAAACACTGTCCACAAGATGTTGTGGACAAGATGTAAGATGTCTCCTATAGCTCATTCTCAATGCCTGGCAAACATACACTCAAATGAGCTCTCTCCCTGCACTTAACAATGCACTGATGCCCATCATGCATTCGTTGCAGGAGCTCTTTGCGCATACTTTGAGATCATCTTGTCCCCGAACAACACTGGAAATTTGATGTAGTAAGTTTGTTTCTCCAGGGGAAGTACCTCTGAATTTTTGTTGAGACTTCAGTACAATACTTTGGCTAGCCTTGACTAATTACAGTACTCAGCATCTGTAACTCTGGATCCTCTGTGGTCTGCTGCTTACTTTGTTCAAGTTTTGGTTGAGAAAAGGTTGTATGCTTGGAATCTTCATATGCTTGTATTTCACTCAACAACTTTGACACTTCCAAGTTCCTGACAGGTAGGGGTTGTCTTGACAGTGTGTCTGTGATGATCAACTGTTTTCCTGGCATGTATATGGCTGTTGGGTTGTACCTCATCATCCTCATCAAAATTTCTGGCATCTCAGAGGCACAGCATTCCTTACTTTTTATCCCAGGGGTCTTGATCTGTGTGATGTAGTCTAGACCATACAGGTAGGTAGAGAATTTTTCACAGGCCCAAACAGATGCCAGATGTTCCTTTTCAATCATTTTTCCGCTTCTGTAAGTGCTCTAGTACAAAATACCACTGGTTTGAGCTGATCCCCATGATGCTGCATCACCCACCCAGTCCATAACTACTAGCATCAGCACTAACAATACAGAGTTTTGTAACATCAAAGATTGCGAGTAGTGGTGCCTGTGAGATCAAACTTTTTATCTTTCTGAAGGTCGCATCTTGCATCGCATTCCACATCCAAGTGGTGTTACAATTAAGAAGGTCATTAAGTGGTTTTGTTACCTCTGACAGGTTTGGGAGAAATCACCCACGGTAGTGAACCATACCTAGAATTCTCCATAGACCGTGAATGTCTGATGGTGGTTCAAGCTCCATGATAGCGCTCACCTTTGTTGGTCGGGTCAGATGCCATTTCTGTCAATACAACGTCCTAGACAGTTCAACTGCAACTGCGTTTTTCACAATTTTCAATGCTCTCTGAAGTCTTACCTTGTGTTGCTCTGCTGTCTTGCCAATGACATTTCTCTCTGAAATATCTATGGGGCACTTGTAATGCCGAAGAGTAACCTCTTAAAGAAATACCTTTCTACTGGTGTGATCAAAGTTGTGAGTTTAGCTGTATCCTTCTCAAGCGGTATTTTCCAAAGCCCACTGGCAGTGTCCAACAGTGAAAAAGCATGAACATGTGCTATCCTAGGGAGTATGTCATCTATTGTAGGCAAAATGTACATCTCTCTTTTCACTACTCTGTTCAGCTGCTTCTAATCAACACATATGCATACCTCTTGATTTTTCTTTAACACTGGTACCACTGGAGCACACCATTCAGTTGGTTCTTTGATCTCCTCAATGACTCAATGCAATATCAGTTGACCTGCAATTTGGAAGCAGTGGAAGACATACATGCCTGGCGGTATATATACTATAGAGACCAGCATCATCCTTGTGTGACATTTTTACAGGTTTTATGTTAAGTAAGCCAACTTCAGAAACATAGGTCTGGATCTCTTGAATTCTTTTCACAAGCCCCATGGCAACAGCTGTGTTGTGACCCAACAGATTGCTCACTGATGACCCTCTGATCACATACACACTAAACTTGAAGTCATGGCCTTTGTGTCATGCTGTGGCTGTGAATTCTCCTCAACAAGTCAGTGTACCACCAGGGCTTTCCAGTATGGCTCTTGTGCTTTTCAATTTCACACTCCTGAACGCTTGGTCTGAGATCACACTTCTGTCTGCTCCAGTGTCTACTTTGAATTTAAGCAGACTTCCACTTACTTTTAGATTAACATACCAGGCAAGATTGGAATCTATAATCTCTCTCATTCTTATTTTGCCTAATAAATGAGAATTTTTCTGATCTTCTTTCACTGAAGTCATCTCGTCTAACATTGCTGTTCGACAGACCATCACAAAGTCACCTATTTTCCTGCACTTCCTACATTCAACTCTGTCTGATATTCCATCCATGAGCCTGTGGCAAATGTTTTCTGCCATAGCACTAGCAAACGAACATATCTCAGCCAGTTTGTACAAGCTCTGTATGAATTCTTCTGCTGTTTCTCTGTGCGTTTGTGTGCACTGATTCACTCTTTCGTGAATTATACTAACTTCTGGAACAAAGTAGCTGTTCAACTTTTCTAGTACTGTCGCATAATCATCTTGGTCTTCTGTCTCCCCGAGTGTAACTGTACTAAAACAGTTGTTCTGCTTCCTTTCCCAAAGCATAGATCAATGTGCTAACCTGTACATCTCAGTCTTCCTTGCTTAGCTTCGTCGCTATGCAGTACCTCTCAAACCATTGACGCCAGTCCGGCCACTGCTCTGGTCGGCTAAAGTCGAAGTTTTCTGAAGGGTTAAACTTTGCCATCTCTGCTTCATTTCTGACACCATGTAAGAAACTTCTTATTAAGGGATGACTCCAAGTCCATATAGGTGAACACGGCCTTATTCAACTAATGCCACTAAATCAACTAATTCTACTATGTAAAAATGGCTGTAATTCCTAAATGGTTAATGCAATATTTAGTTAAGGCAAAATTACAAAAATTGTGTCAAAAGTATTGTCCAAATATTTATGGACCCAACTGTATTTGAAATTATTGTGAGGTTGGATTTGTGATGCAATGGATGTCAAACTAACATTCTGAGGCAGAAGCAGGGCCTCAGTAAAGTTTTTGTCAGCCGTTTACTGAAACTGTTGAAATGGTTAAAAAAAGAGAGAGGAAAAACACTGATAAAACCTTTCTTTCTATGCTGTTATTCCTGGCAGTGGCTTTTAATACTGGTAACATTATACAGTCCCCTCTGAAAGTATTGGGCCAGCAAGGGCAATTCTTTTGTTTTTGCTATACACTGAAGACATTTGGGTTTGAGATCAAAAGATGAAAACAGATGATAGATCAGATTTTCACCTTTCATTTCCTGGTATATACATCTAGATGTGTTAAACAACTTAAAACATGGCACCTTTTGTTTGAACCAACCCATTTTTCATATGATCAAAAATAATGGAACATTTGACTGACAGGTGTTTCTTGTTGCCCAGATGTACCCTGTTAGATTGATTGTTTAAACAATTAATAGCTCTGAATGACTACTCTTGGTTTGAGCCCTGGGTTACATCTGTGAAGACTGCATTTGTTGTTAAAAATTTGTTGTTAATAATCCGACATGAAGACCAGAGAGCTGTCTATGGTAGAAAAGCAAGCCATTTTGAAGCTGAGAAAAGAGTGAAAATCAATCAGAGCCATTGCACAAGCATTGGGCATAGGCAATACAACAATTTGGAATGTCCTGAAAAAGAAAGAAACCACTGGTGTACAGTCACACATCGAGCAGGTCAACCAAGGAAAACAACAGCAGTTGATGACAAACATTGTGAGAACTGTGAAGAAAAAGCCAAAAACAAACTCATCAGCAGTAAGTATCGGAATGCCAGATTGGAATTCACAAAGAAATGCAGAGATGAGCCACAAAAGTTCTGGAACTAAGATTAACCTCTACCAAACTGATGGAAAAGCCAAAGTGTGGAGAAAGAAAGGATCCAAAACATACAAGCTCAAAAGTCAAGCACGGTGGAGGTAGTGTCATGGCTTGGGCTTGCATGGATGCTTCTGGAATGGGCTGTCTGCCAATTTACAGGGAAATACATATAATTAGGAGGAATGGCCTCATGCAATAGACAAGACAATGACAAGACAATGACCCAAAACACTGCCAACACAACAAAGGATTTTTTTCAGAGGAAAAAAGTGGAAGGTTTTATACTGGCCAAGTCAATCACCAGACCAAATTGAGCATGCATTTCACCTCCTGAAGTGGAGAATGAAGGGAGAACCCCCCAAAACAAACAACAATTAGAAGAAGCCATGGTACAAGCTTGGAAAACATCACAAAAGAAGAATGCAACAATTTGGTGATGCAGCTTGATGCAGTTACTGCAAGCAAGGGATATGCAACCAAATATTACATGGTATTTACTTTAATTTACTTTAAGACTATCTGTTTCAATACATTTGCTCACCTAAAACTTGGGTGGTCTGCCACCAAAGGTGCCATGTTGCAAGTCGTTTAACATATCTACAATGGCTATAAAATGTCTACACACCCCTGTTAAAATGGAAGGTTTTTGTTTAGTAAAAGAATGACAATAAGATAAATCATGTCAGATCTTTTCTCACCTGTAATGTGCAATTGCAAAGCATACAAATAAAGTGAAAAGCAATCAGAAAATATTATTGGGAAAAAAAAAGAAAAATAAAAAAACTTACAATAACCTAGTTGTGTAAGTGTGCACACCCCTAAACTAATACTTTGTTGAAGTACCTTTTGATTTTATCACACCACTCATTCTTTTTTGATTAAGAGTCTGGCAGCATGGCACACTTGACTTTCCCACTCAATATTTTCCCACTCTTTCTTGCAAAAAATTCTTGCAGAAAGATTCTAGATCTGTCAAATTGTGATGGCATCTCCTGTGCACAGCCCACTTCAGGTCACCCCAGAGATTTTTAGTTGGATTTAGGTCTGGCCTCTGGCTAGGCCATTCAAAAACGCTGATCTTGGTTAAGCAATTCCTTTGTTGATATGGATGTATGCTTTGGGTCACTGCCGTAATGAAAGGTTTTTGAAAATTCATTTTCATCTTCAGTTTACTAGCAGACGCCTGAATGTTTTGCACTAAAATCAGCTGGTATTTGTAGCTATTCATGATTCCCTCCACCTTGATAAAATCTGCAGTTCTGGCTAAAGAAAAGCAGCCCTAAAGCATAATGCTGCCACCACCTTGCTTCACCGTGGGTATGGTTTTCTTTTGTTGATGTGCTTTTTTTGCGCCAAACATACCTTTTGGAAATGGTCTCATCAGACCATAACACAATTTGCCACATGGTTTGAGGTAAGTTAGCTGGGCTAGTTGTTTGCTGTGAGAAAGGGCTTCCGTCTAGCCATCCTACCCCATAGCCCATACGTGATGAATATGAAAGATTGCTGTCACATGCAGAGAGTAATCAGTACTTGTCAGCTATTCCTGCAGCTCCTTTCATTGGTCTCTTGGTAGCCTCCTTGGTAAGTTTTTGTCTTGTCCTTTTGTAAATTTTCCAGGGACATCCTGTTCTTGGTAATGTCACTGTGGTGCTCCATTTTCTCCACTTGTCAATGATGGCCTTTACAGTGTCCCATAGTACATTTAATGTTTTGGAAATTTTTTTGTACCCCTCTCCTAATCGATTCCTTTCGACAGTGAGACCCAGTAAGGCTTTATCAGCTCTTTGCAGACCATGGCTACAGCAGTCAGATGAAACCAAGATGATGTCAAGAAAATCCTACAGAAACAGCTGGTCTTTATGTGGGGTTAGTCAGAATAATTTAATTGATGATAGCTGTATGATAATTACTTTTGAACATGAGATTGAATGTGACTGGTTCATTCTGAATACAGCCACATCCCCAATTATAAAAGGGTGTGCACACTTATGCAACAAGGTTATTCTAACTTTATTTTTCCTATCTTTCCCTAAAATGTTTCTATTTGTTTTTCACTTTATTTTTATATGTTGTAATTTCACATTAAGGGTGGGAAAAGTTCTGACCTGCTTTATCTTGGTTTAATTTTTTTTCATCACAAAACATGCCATTTTAACAGGGGTGTGTAGACTTTTTATATCCACTGTAGATGTAAGGAATAGGAAATGAAAGCTGAAATTCTGATGTATTATCTCATATACATCTTTTGATCTTACACAAATATGTCTTCAGTGTATAGCAAAAACAAAAGAATTGGCCTTGCCATTCCAGTACTTTCGGAGTGGACTGTATATCTGCTTTACCAATGTATAATGTGTGCATTTTGTGTTAGTTTCAAGAACCAGTGCATCCTTAACCCTGAATGTCAGGCAAATATGGATTAACACATTAAATGCTTATCTTGACTATGGTTATTATCTTGTTTATCTTCTCAGTCTGTTTAATGATCACATTTGGATGACTGTAATCAGAAGGTAAATAATTTAAAAAATTGATTTAAAAAACAGTGCAAATAAAAAGCTGAACACCCCTACCAGACTCACATACTCCATTTTATTATGGTAAAGTGGTCACTAAATATCACTCTATGCATTCACATAATTTAGGATTACATTACAACTAACATACAGATAAACCCAAATTTTATAAAGACTGTCCAGCTTGGGAAACATATAAGCAGTTTATTCAGAATCTGCAGTTGGAATAAATTAATCTATATTGGCGAGAATTTTTGCATGTAAACATAGCTTTCTTTTGTTTCCTTAATTACCGCAACAGTCTCTTGACGGCATGCATTCGCTATGGCTCTCCATGAAAAAGTATTCTTATTTCCAGCTCTTTTGTAAGGGCCCCTGTTCCCCCATTTTGGATGTAAATACCCTCAAATTAAAGCAGAAAGTCTGCATTTTGAGGTTATATTCATTGTTTAATTTCAATTTAACTTCAATATACTGTGGACCTGACTGTGTGTGTGTGTGTGTGTGTGTATATATATATATATATATATATATATATATATATATACACACACACACACATACTTACATACACACACACACACACACACTCACCGTCCACTTTAACAGGAACATTCATGCAGTTATCTCAACAGCCAATCATGTGGTAGCAGCGCCATGCAAAAAAAAATAAAAATCATGCAGATACAGGTCAAGAGCTTCAGATACTATTCACATCAAACTATGATGAAAGCAAGGAATGATGAAGTACTACACTTGCCATTCCATTAATCGTGTACTCAGACAAGGGGTAATAATCAAGTAGGTCCTCCTGATGAACACAATAGCATCTCTGAATTGGTGTTATGCAATAATGGGGAAAAATGTGATCTCTGTGACTTTAACCGTGACATGGTTGTTGGTACCAGATGGGCTGGTTTGACTATTTCAGAAACTGCTGATCATCTGGGATTTCCACACACAACAGTCTCTAGAGTTTACACAGAATGGTGAAAAATACAAACAAACAAACAAACAAACATGCTGTGAATGGAGGGCCTGCAGGCTGAAACACCTTGATGATGAGAGAGATCACAGGAGACTGACCAGACTGGTTTGAGCCGACAGGAAGTCGAAGTAACTCAAATAAGCATTCTTTACAACCGTGGTGAGCAGAAAACCATAACACACAACACATCAAAACTTGAGGTACTGAATGTGATAGGGTATGTATTAACATTCCTACATTTGAGCCTATTATTCTTAAGTAGTATGAAATTGCAGCCAGCCTTGCTTGCACTAAGCCAAATAAAGCACCAGGTCCTGATGGATAAAAAGGTCGAGGGTTAAAGGACTGTGTGTTTCAATTGACTGGTGTTTTTACTCAGCTATTTCGGCTTTTGTTACATAATAAGGTAGATCCTTGCTCATTACTGAATATCATTCCTGTACCTAAAACAATTAATGCCACTCAGCTGAATGATTTTCTACCAATAGCTCTTATATCTATTTTGAGTAAATGTATGGAAGAGTGTTAAGGCATATTAGGGCTCAAGTAATTAAAGATTTAGACCCCCTTCAGTTTGCATACAAAAGAGCTAGGGGCACTGATGATGCTACTTTAACCTTATGTAACTTAGAGACTGAACATAGTCAGCATAGTTATTTATAGATTTTAGCTCAGCTTTTAATACAATTAAGATAGTCTCTTACAGAGATTATTTGACCTATGGGTCAATGGTGGCACTCTTCCACAAAGAGTGGCTGTTAATGATAAAGTGTCAAAGACAATTATTTTAAATACGGGAGTACCACAGGGAACTATATTATCACCTTTATTATTCTCATAGTATACAAACAAATTTAAAATTCAATATACACATTTTAGCCTACTTAAATATGCAAATGATATGGCATTTGTAGGTCTTTTGTATGAAGGTGGAACAGAAAGGAATAAATTATATTATAGTTATGTAAATTCCTTCCAGACTTGGTGCCAACTGAGTGTGCTTGAGATAAATGTGAACAAAACTAAGGAATTAGTAGTGACAAATGTGGACCTCTTGAACAATTGCAACCTTTGATACTCAATGGACACTGGGTGGAAACAGTAGTGTTAAATATTTGGGAACTTCTACGGACAGTCATCTCAGTTTTATTGAAAATATAGATTGATTTTTAAAAAGGCTATGCAGAGATTGCATCTTATTCGGAGGTTAAAACATTTTGGTGTGTGTGAACATATTTTAGAAATGGTTTACAGGAATCTTGTGGTGATTATTATGTGCTTCAATACGACTATGTGGTATGGAGATCTGGAGTGTCAAAAATATGTAGCAAGTGCAATTGTAGGTAAGACACAGAGGCAGTTAAATAATATTTATACACTAAAAGTAAAATAAAAAGATTTGGTTATCATAGAGGATTCTTTTCATCCCCTACATTCTCAATTTCAGTTGTTACCTTCAAGGAGACGCTTTAGACAACCACAGGCAAGGAAAAATGTATATCAGATGTCATTTGTGCCAACTGCCATTAGAATATTAATTGCTGAGTCATAAATGAGGGTACATGAGTAGGTGTGGATATGTATGCATATATGTACATATGGGAATGTATACATATGTGTGTATTTTGAAGTATAATGTATATTTAAGTTTTAGATTTGTATAACATGTTTTTTAATGTTTTTTACTTTGTTGTTTTTTTAGGTTGTTGTGTTAATGTGCTTGTTTATACCGTTTGGTGAAGCCAAAGACAAATTTCTACTTTGTGGACAATAAATGTACCTTATTACCTAACTAACTAGATGGGCTACAGCAGCAGGAGACCACATCAGGTTCAACTCAATCTGAGGCTATCATGGGCACAGACTTACCGAAACTGGACAGCCGAAGACTGGAAAAAGAAAAAAATTGGGTTAAGGTCTGGTGATTGACTTGGCCAGTCTAAAACCTTATACTTTTTCCCCCCTGATGAAGTCCTCTGTTGTGTTGGTAGTGTGTTTTAGGTTATTGTCTTACTGCATGGTGAAGTTCCTCCCAATTAGATTGGATGCATTTCTCTGTAAATTAACAAATAGAATGTTTCTGTAGACTTGTGAATTCATTATGCTGCTACCATCATGAGTTACATCATCAATAAAGATTAGTGAGCTCATTCCAGAAGCATCCATGCAAGCCCAAGCCATGACACTACCTCCACCATGTGTGAACGATGAGAACATATGTTTTGGATCATATTTCTTTGTGAATTCCAATCTGGCCTTCCGATTCTTACTGCTGACAAGTGGTTTGCATCTTGTTGTATGGATTGCTCTATATTTCTGTCACTGACTGTTGTTTTTGGCTTTTTCTTCACAGCTCTCAACAACTGCTGATAAATTGATAACTTCAGTTTGATACAAGAAATTTACACTTAAAACTCTAAAGATGCTCATACTCAAGGTCCTTTTAACACACTTTGCACTGCTTGACTTTATAGTATATAGTTATAGAAGTGATTTATAATCACACAATCCAGTGTCACCCAAATGAGGATGGGTCCTCCTTTGAGTCTGGTTCCTCTCAAGGTTTTCTGCCACCATTGCTTCTGGCTTGCTCATTAGGGATAAATTTAAATAAAAATTTTATATCCGTATTTCTGTAAAGCTGCTTTGTGGCAATGTCCAATGTTAAAGAGCCTTACAAGAAAAATTTAATTGACTATATGTAAAGTGAAATTTTAAAAATTACACCCTGCAATCATGTCATGTTGAGTTGGAGTGCCACTATTAAAAAATATTGTATTTTCAAAGCTACCATATAATACTTTCGACATAAAGCTGTATAAAGCAGTATGGCACCAATTCAATGTGATTTGTTTAAAACTGTGTTTTTGCGCAAATTCCCACAGACTCATTCCAAATTTTAGTGGAAGGCCTTCCCAGAATAGATAAGGCTGTTCCAGCAGCAAAAAGGCCAACTCCATATTAATGCCCATTTGGAAGAGGATGTTCAACAAGCACATATGGGTATGATAGTCATGTGTCCATATAATTTTGGCCATAGTGTATGTACTGCAGGCAAAATTTGACAATGCTTTCATCTAGATAGAAGATACACAGCAATGTCTGTTTTCACTGATATACTGCATTTAGAGCAAACTCTATGCAATTAGGCCTGTTAGTCTGGAAATGTAATACGTCAGATAAACGAGTATATTTCCAATGTACAACTACTAAGGGGCAAATTGAGAAAGGCACCACAAATGCATTAGTGCCCCAAATTAACTTATTGTCAGAACGCTAGTTATGTATAGAACTGTGGTTCTGTGAACACTGGATAACTGCCAGAGGTGGTGTTTACACCCCCATATACCTTCTTGTGCATGTGCGCACACATGCCGTGACCTTAGCAGAAAGTCACGTGGTGACCGTATGACGTAGCATTTAATATAAAAATAACACTGCCAATGGCTATCTGTCCAATAATCTTCTTGCCGAGTTCCTGTCTGTTCATCGTTGGTTACATATGACAGGGAATCCTGACAGTTATCCAGTGTTCAATGTTTCTGACCACCTTCTTCCTGGCAACCACTTTGACAAGAAGAGTGGGAGGGCTTCATGCTTTAGCTATAAGCTTGCCATGCATATGCTGGTGGCCAGATGATGCAGGAGTAACCATGTGGCCAAACGCAGTGTTCCTGCTTAAAGTCATATCACCCACTTTTGTATATCAGTCTGTTGACCTTGCAGCATTCCCTGAAGGGGAACAGGCTAAGCGATCCTCACTATGCCCAGTGTGTGCTTCATGGTACTATGTGAACTGGACAGCAGCAATTTGATCAGTAGAGCAGTTGTTCATCTGTTACAGTGGAAAGACATGTGAAGCCCCCCTGTATAAGCAAAGACTGACCCACTGGGTGGTGGATGCCAACACCTTTGCCTACAGGCAGGCTGGATGCCCAGCATGCCACTCTATGAGAAGTGTCTCCTCGTCATGAGCAGTGTTCAGAGGTGTGCTGCTCCAGGAGGTCTGTGCCACCTGGGCATCACCATGCACCCTTTCCAGATTCGGGTCATGACATTTTGGTATGGGTTACCAGGTGTTTAAGCACTTCCCCTGTCAGTCAGGAGGGGTGAAATAGAACGACATCTGAAATTACAACATGTGTACTGTACTGAACAAAATGATTCATAAAATGGATCATATGAACCTGAGAGTTTCACAGCCTCATAAATCTTCATAAAATAAATATGTGAAACTTAATAATAGGTTTCACTTAAACAAATTTAAATATTGCCCTAATGAAAGAATAGGGAGAAGATACCTCCTTATTAAAACAAAAATGCTTTATGCAAGTCACACAACTCCAAATCTAACCTTACTTTAAGAAATTAAGACACAAAAACTTGATTGAGTCTACCCAACAGGTTAAACTTAAGTCTGAAAGTAGAAGTGCATACTATAAGGATTATACAAAGTATTTGCAAAGTAGTTTTTTGTTTGTTTGTTTTTTTAAACACAACAATACATATAACAAAATATTTTAAAGTCACAAAATTATTGATCCACAATGACTGTGGATACTGGATATTTTGCTTCTTCATGTTCAGTGTTCCTTATATGCCTATCTCCCATACATGTTCAACACTTTGACTGAAAAGGTATGAATGAAAGACATCAGACATGGATGCTTCTAGATCCAAACAATGTAGAAGAAATTGAGGGATCAATTTTTGGTCTAGTTAAACATGTAGTTGTGAACTAAACCGCTGGGGTTTTCTGTCATATGATTTTTACATCAGTTTCAACTTCTTTTCATTACTTAGTAGTAGTTTATTTATCTATTAGTTTTTGTTTGTTAGTTATTTGACTCTGAAGATGTTTCATATACTAAGAGTGACAGAGGTTGTATGAATGACAAGGATTAGAGGGAGCACTGAATAAGTTGCTCTCATCACATTAGGATGTCTATGTCATCACCATGGTCATCCTCTTCAGTGAGTTTGAGTGACAGGACCTCTTCATTAAGGAACAGACCACTCAGTCTTTCCTTGCGAGCCTGTCTCTGTTCTTTCAGATGTCTTTTACGCAGAGCCTTCTGCTGCAGTTTTCTCTGCTTAGAGCGTTTCTATAAAAAAGGATTACAAAGCAAACACCTTAAAAACAAGTAGGTAAGGTAGCATTTAACTAAACTCAGGGCCAGATGTATGTATTTAAGAAGGCACAGGACAAAATGCGACTGCAATACACACCTATTAACTGCGTTTTGTGTTATAGGGAAATTGTGGTTTAAAAACTATTGTGAAATGGTGGAAATGGTAAACTAAAGGGCTGTCAAAAAGCTCAGAAAGAAGGGATGCAGGTTCAGTAACAAGGCAACAAATGTATTAATAAATGATGCTCTTTTTTTAAATGGCGGCAGAACAAGTAAAAGGCTGATATACCATTAAATTCCTAATGGGTTTTAGTCTAGTAAAAAAGTTAATGTAGCATAACTAAAGTTAATGCTATGACCAGGATCTGCATGACAAAATCAGCCTACTGGATAAGCAGTATTAATACATGCAGCTTCCCTGAATAATTATTTCTCCAATGTCTTATAAAGAATAAAAATAAAGAACATCTTTTAGTTTTTTGTTTTTTTTTCCAAAGCAGTTTTGTACATAACCTACATCTGGCCCTCAGTATTTAATTGCTATTAAAATAATAGGTTGCACCCTATAATCCTTATAATTTTATAAAACCATATCCTTTAATACTGTTCTGTGCAAACTCAAATTAAAAAAAAAGTTAAGGTGCTTCAATGTTTAAATGTTCCACTAGGAAAAAGACAAATGGTCTTATGCCTACCTTGGAATCTCGGATGCGCTCAGCCACAGTGGCCAGGTTGCCATCACTGTGAGTACAACTGATGCTTGTGGACGAATTGGAACTTATTGATCCTGCGCTGCTACTGGTGCTGCTAACCATGCTGACATTGCTGCTACTCTGCACACTTACAGTACTGGCACTGCTGGGAACACTCCTCTTCCAGCTGTCTCGCATAGCTGTGGGTCTCTGGCGGGGACTATGATCTTTGATATAGTTCCTTACCTGGGTGACCACAAGATTAGAGATAAACAATCAGCTGCTAGTTTAGTAAATCCGTCTTTCTTGTATCTACACTCATTTGGCATCAAACTACTCAGCAAAGTGTGAAACTCAGTAATTATCAAAAACATGTTGGGATTTGTAAACAATATGCTCACCACATGTCAATCAATCCTAAAAAGGCAGAGCCTTATTTACTCAAATAGCTTTAACTCATGAAAGGCATGTACAAGACAACATGAAACTTGAAAGTCATGTTTAACCTGAGGTCAAGTGCAAAGTTTAGGGTGTGGTCATATAAAGGGGGTGGAGCTAAGGTCAGATAACTCAGGAACCTTAAGTCTGATTGAGCTGAAATTTGGTACAGTGCATCTATGTGCTAATCTGAGTGGATTTTTGAGAATGACCTAATTACTTAAAAAAAAAAAAAGGCCACCGTCGGCCAATCAGATTTCAGCAGGCATTTGACAGGGTTACCATTGAACTATTGTCACAAAACTTGAATGGGAGGTTCAACCAATTGGTCAATTGGTCAACTCGGGGGAAAACCCATTTAAAATGACCATAGCCTCTTTAAGACACACAATTATCTCTGCTGAGAACAAACATGTCCCGTCTCTCGCCCACAGACAAGCAGCAACTGAAGACGACTGCAGTAAAGGCTTGGCAAAGCATCTCAAGGGAGGAAACTCAGCATTTGGCGATGTCAATGGGATCCAGACTTCAGGTAATCACTGACTACAAAGGATTTGCATCCAAATATTAAAAACAATCCTAATATTTATGATTATGATAGTTTGTCCAATTACTTTTGAGCCTGTGAAAATGGAGGGACTATGTAAAAAATGGCTGTAATTCCTAAACGGTTAATGCAATACTTTGGTAACAGAAAGTCTACACTTCAATCACATCTTGATTGCTTCATTTCAAATCCATTGTGGTGGGGTACAGAGGCAAAATTACAAAAATTGTGTCACCGTCCAAATACTTATGGACCTGACTGTTTTATACCCTTCAGGTGGGTATGTGTCATTACATTTGGCTGAGTAGGGGGTGGGATGTGGGACATAACTAAAAAAATCTGGTGGCAATATTTCAATGATAACCCTCTCTTATAACTGATTAAGTAAATTAGGCTCCACCTAGTTAGAATTGATAGATAAGTGCTGGCCATATTCTTTACAAATGTTTACAATGTTTTTGATAAATACTGAGGTTCACACTCTGCTAAGTAGTTTGACACCAAAATTGCAACAAGTCCTCAAAAATAGGTTTTGCAAATTATCAAAAAATTTGAACAAGCAGAGCAATAGTTTCAAAAGGCAAATTTTTAGGGGTTTCACACTCTCCTGAGTATTTTGACACCAAATTTGTGACAATCTGACACAAATCCTAGGATTGTTCACAAAAGTAGGTTTTGCATATTATGCAAATGATTGTGAATTGGAGCGAGTGGGGCTACATGATTCAAAGGGCAAAGTTACATGGGTTGAGCCAAGGAATCAGCACTAACAAGAAACTTCACTGTGGATCTTATTTTCTAAGAGATCTGTTTGTTTTAGTAAGCAAAAACATGAAGAGATTTTTAGAGAGAATGTCTAGATTAGGATCCATATAAACCAGGGGTGTTAAACTCAAACTCTGTCCTGCTAAGAACAAACATGTCCATAAACTCCCACCTCCCTCCTTTCCAGGTGAGGCACATGCGCGCACGCACACACACACACACACACACACACACACACACACCAGTTTTGTATAGACGGGTCATTTCAGAAGCTTGACCTGGTCGCATTAAAAAACATACGAGTACATAAAATATAGTACAACACTGGTCATAGACTTTAGAACAAAGTTTTCAGTTTTAGTTCATAATCACAGGTGTATGATTTAGCACTATTCTTAGAAAATTTAAAAAAAAACACTACATACAGTATTTAATGCTTAGATATTTTTTAATTTCTCCATTTTTTTTACTGACCTGTTTTAGTTTATCATCCGTGAGGCAGTTCAGCTCAATGATGAACTCGCTGTCGGTTGGAGATATTTGAGCACTTGGATCGATTATTTTAATTATGTCAAGTTGCTCCCGCAGCCCCATTTCTGTACTCACTTTCCGGCTCAAATACTCAATATACTCCACCTAAAAGAAAAATAGGCAATGTTTTTAGCTGCCTGCAAACAGTATGCCAAATGTCCTTTATGAAATGTCACCAAAAGTTACGATTTTTATTCCTCAGCCACTAAGTGGCAGGCTGTTGGGTTTCGGGGCGTCCTTTCGTCTGATCTCTCAAGAACAAGTGGTTGAATGTTTGTAGGATTTATATAGAAATATCATTGTAGCCAACAGAGGAACTGATTAGATTTTGTAATTCCAGCTGGGGAGGGTGAAGACTAACAAGTGCTTGTTGCCTCCAAGACACATGAAACAAACCACTGCATTTTTTTCAAACTGTTGCCCTTGCTGAGTTACAGGACAGCTTAACATACTCGGAAGAAAGTGCTACCTGCCCTCTTCCACGTACATGAACTCACAGAAAGATACAATTGACTACTATCTCTGTGACTGACAGTGGAAAGAGTAACACCATTTCTACCACCCAGAGAGTGTGGCCAATTTTGCTCTCTGGACTCCCAGCCACCAATGTCTGGCATTTTCAGGATTCAAACTCACAATCTCTTGAGGATCGGGTGCACACTTTTCTGTTGGTTCACTCAGGAGAAACACATCAGTTTTAAAAATATTTAAAAAGTTTAAGAGTTAGTTGTTGCCCTGTTGAGACTTATAGTACACTTACAGTTTTGCTCAGGAGACTTTAAGACTCATCTAAGCCAATTTTGGAAAGTGACTAAATATAATGATATAAAATTTAGCTTGCTGTCAGACATACCTGTTCATCATTGGTCATGGCACTCCAGGGCAATTCATCCAGGTTCCTATGAGGTTTGGACTTTCGTTTTGAAACAAGGCAAGGTGAGCTTGGTATACTGGGTATGATGTCAGAGAGTACATCACTACCACTGGCAATATCACTTCCTGGCAACTGAAAGAATGCAAGTTTAAGTTGATACAGGTTAATCATACATCTGTGTAAAATAAATCTCTCTTTACACATGATTTAATGGTTGTGTGACTTATAATATGACTGACGCAGACCCAAACAAATGGGTTCACATTCACACTTAAAACATACTATATGAACACATATCACAATACACACACTTACAATATCACATTTACACTAAAATTTAACCATTAATATACACAAATTTAACAGACATTCACTGAAATTACAAAAACTTTTCACAAAACTTTGAACATTTGCTGTTTTCACTATTTCACTCACTAGAAATGTCCTATTCTATTTTCAGAGCCGGTTATTGGTGTTAATCGATAGAATATGTTAAATAAGTTTAAAAAATTAATAGCTTTAAATTACGGCCCCTCTAGATCTCACAAAGAGATGCTCATGTGTCCTGGGCAGAATCTGAATTTGACACCCCACCTTATGATTAATTAATTAATTACATTTGCTCTAGCATAGTATTGAGCTGCAGAAACACTATACTACTGTCCTCATGGATGGCTGTGTAAAATGAAAATTTAAACAAAACATATGGCAGGGAGTCTGTGGTTCTTCATTATCATACAAATATTATTATTATTTCACTGGCAACCACGACTGTTTAAAAAAAACACTTTATTTGAACTACATTGTTTCCTTTTTCAATTGCACTGTAAGAACTTAAAAAAATTATAAATAATATAAATAATAAAAATAATTATATAAATAATATATAAATAATAAAAAAACAAACAACAAAAATGAGAATCATTCATAAATTTGTGTGTGGTGGGGGGGATCAAGAACTTATTTTTTTCAATATTACCCAGTCCTAACTGGCTTGGTTATAAGCCTAATATAATAAAGGTGTCTTATCTTCAGAGCTTCAAAGTCTGAATATCCTATGGCACTAAAAGGAGCGCTCTACTTCTGTCAGACATGCTGGGTAAAAGCAAATTTTAGATTTCTCCCTTTGGTGAGCCTTACCTGCCACTCAAACTCACTGTCAGACCAGTCCCAGTATGTGCTGAGGGAAGATGATACATCACTGCAGACGCTGCCTTCTGGGAAGAAGTCAAAAGAGGTGAGTTCCTGATCATCTAGGAGAGAGAAACAGTCGTCTTGGTCCCCCACAGACACAGAAGAAAAGAGTTCCTCACTGCACTCTGAACTTGCCACACTGGTGCCACATGAGGTTAGGTTCCATCTAATCCAAAAAGGCAAATGGAATGCATTTAAAATAATTAATTTGTCATAATAATATCTGGCACATAGAACTACAGAGCTACTCAATAACACCTACAAAAGAATATAAACACACATGAATAGACTTCTGATCGGCTCTATACTATGGCTGTCACAATGAATGTCACTTTTTGGATATTTACATATTTCAATTCATCCGGACATTCAAAGGCAAAAAATCCACATTTGAACGGTAAGTTGCCATGTTCTACTCTTTGTTGCCCAACATTTCCCAATAATGCCCAATAATAATAATAAATAAAAAAAAAACCTTCAAAACAAAACAAAACATGCACAGTGTTTTGTCCTCTATCAATACATCATGACATGATGCATCATGATGCAAAAATTTCACGATGTGCTTCGTGGGAATGTGTGATTCACACTGTGGAAATCAGAATTCTATTAAGTATGCATCTAAAGAAACTGCACTGTTTGAGCACCAGAGGTCCTAATCCACCCAACCCATATAATATATAGAGAGCACGCTGGGCCCAATAGCTCCTGATTGCAACTACCGACATGCATTATAAGTTATACACTTACACAACCACGATATAACAGTAAAAAACAGTATAAAAAGAGCTCTTCAGTAGCTTTTAAATGACATCAGCCCTGCGCCACTGCGATTTACATTGCCCAAGAACAAGGCTGCAGAATTTGGGCATTTTGGCCGACTGTATGGAGCTTACTATATTTCCACTGATCATTTTCCCCAGGTTAGAGACTTTGTTAAGTCAATAAAATTTTTGGGAGAATTTATAAATTTAATTTATTTTTAAGATATGGTGAACCTATAGTACATTTTGTTTACAATATTAAACCTCAGTTCACAGCAAATTTTGATTTAATTTTTTTTAATACAAATAAAAATGCACATTGTTTTGCATTGTTTATGATTCATTCAAATTTTGTCCAAAATATTCTGAGAATCAAACTGAATCATGAATAACAAAGCCAGTATTGTAAATCGAATTGAATCGTGACCGGAGTGTATTGTTACACTCGAAATGTAAACGTTTTCAGTCATGGGGCTCACTTTGAATTTATATTGTGTATTATGTCAGAGCAACTGGACATCGACCATCAGAGCAGAAATTCTTTGTAGGCGCAGCAGAATATCTTTAATACATGTCGAGTCATCTTGACTACAGGACAAGGTGTTTAAATTTAAGTATTGTTATACCTGTTGCTGTGGAAGCGGTGCAGAGGGTCTGTCCGATGACAAGAGGACAGCCGACAGCTGAAGTCACTAACATCCAGTGTGCCATCTTCACTGAGGTTTCCCTGCTGCAAGAGCATTGGAAAAGGCTCCTCAGGAGCAAGGAAATCCTCGTGAATGTTATCAGACATGTGAAACCTGAATACCTGAATGGAAAAGACGTAAGGCTGTTTCTCTGTCAATATTTGGTTATACACAGTGTAAAAATGATATAAGATCTCCATAAGGCATAACTCTAGAATTGTGAAATGCTTTTTCAAAACTCTACTGCACTGCTAACTCAGAGATGCAATTTTCACGAGAGTTAACGTGTCTGGAAGGGTTTTATGTATACTGTTGATAGGTATGGACAAACAGTGTAACAAGTTTTTGCTATTTTTTATGTTTCCTCAACAATAGACAACAAAGATAAATATATTTTCTATAGCAAATAAAATTATTAGGTGTGCAAATCGCAAATTTAAAACAAATATTTATAGTTACTTATTCCTTCTCTGAAAAAAATTTTATGTAGAAAATTGCACAAAACAGTTTAGAGAATAACAAGTTATTTAGCACTTCTAACATTCTTGGTCATTTTGCTGGGTAATGTCAATTGACTTTTCTAATTAAAAACAAGAATTCTAGGTTTTAAGCTCCTCCTCCCCAACCCCAGTTTTCCCCATTATTATTATTAAAGACTTATTTTACATATTACATTTATTTCTGCACTTTATTACATTATGATGCAGCGCTGCTGAAATCGCGATTCTGATTGGTCAGGCGCTGTTCATCGTGCGTATCCAGTGCTGTGCATTGACTGGTGAACAGGTGAATGCAGAGTTTCCCCATTGCATTTAATGTTTGATTCATGCATTGTAATATGATCACTAAGGTATAATGGATTCATGTACAGAAAATTACAATAATGATACTGTGGTGTGTGAATATAAAGTGTGAGGTTTTATACCAACTGTAGCTTATTATAACAGCCATTTTAATACTGCAAGACTGCACTTTTTACTTCCTTTTTTGTCTTCCAGTAAGGACACACAGAACCACAGAAACTCAATTAATATAAAATTTAAAGCATCATCATTGTTTGATTGCTAGAATTGCTGATTTAAACACTAACTAAATTGAAGTTATTCATGGCATGATCTGTTTGATACTGTTTAATACAAATGAATTAAAACAATTCAGAAATGCTTTCAGTAAATACTGACTTGTTTTATATTTGATAACGCAAGGTTTCTTTTTTCCCTAAGATTCTTGTTCTTGGCTGACAGGAGAAGAACCCGATGCGGTCTTCTGCCGTTGTAGCCCATCCACCTCAAGGTTTGATGTGTTGTGCCCTCTTAAAAACTTTTCTACACAAATCAGTCCGTTTGGCAACAACCATGCCACAGTCAAAGTCAGTGAGATCACATTTTCCCCCATTCTCATGTGTGATGTGAACATTAACTAAAGCTTGTGCATTGAATCTTCATAATTTAATGTGTTGCGTGTTGCTGCTCCCACATGACTGGCTGATGGAATAATTGCATGAATGAGCAGGTGTACAGGTACAGTCAACATTATTCCCCTACTTATTAAGGTGTTATAAATTTAAAGCACATAAAGTCCATCAATGCATCATTTAACCATAGTAGTTATTGCATTTTAAGACTGTCCCAAGTAACCTGAACCATGTTTTGTAATTTAGCACATCTTGAAAATATGTACATGATTTGAACTAACTTTCTGCTTACGCTATTACAGTAATACATCTTATGTATGTATTAATCATAAATATTTTTAATATATTATCCATATATATTATCCATGACAATCCCCAAACATGATGGGAAAAAAATAGTCAAAGCATACGTCATTTTTCCTACCTTAAGGTTTTTGGGGTTAACTTCCAGTTTGATGCTGACCCCTTACATGATGTCACATGAATTACGTCGTGTTATTTCTATCAAGCAGTTCCACTGGAAGGGCTTAGTAACCTAAGTCTGGACTTTTCACTTATCAGGCCAGAAAATTAATGCTGCTGTTTAACTGTGCCAATTTACATGATGTCCCAGTATAACTCAAATCAGCCTACATAACTCGTCATGAACCATCGATCGTTGCTGGGCCTCAACACATCGGGCCTTCGAGCAAGCACAAACCCTTAGTTAGCTTTAGCTATCGCGGTACAATACACAACTAACGGCCAGCTGCGGTTCACCACTACCAAGTAGCCTAGCGTTATTGCTGTTTAAGATAAATACTTTCGACTCCAATCGATAATAACGGTATAATAATAAACAATATAGCCATACTGGACCTATTCTGACATACCTGTGTTTATTTCCTCACTGTATCAACACCACTTCCTCAGCAACATACCCGACTCTTACAGCTTATCCCTGACCTCCGTCACATGACCACACCCGCAAAACCAGTCACTCCAACGCGTCACCCACAAAACCCCGCCCATTGAAGACGTTAGGCGTATTCGCCCTCACTTATATCTACGCAGGTTAGTCGTCGCGTAGCTGTTCCGAAACGTAGGACAACAGAGGAAGCACCATTCTGAGGGAAGATTCATGAGCTCTTGCTACCTGATTGGTCGTTGAAACGTTCCAGCTATGACGTTATGTATTACGTTTTTAACAACCATGACAACCCCAACACCAAGCCAAATATATAATAATTGTAACACCAAGCGAGACAGTTTAGTTATTTTCATGTGCTTAACTGAAGTGCATAACTGAAGAAACAGAAAATTTTCTTCTGAGGATGATTAGCATGCTAGTAATAGGGGAGAAATAACATTTTATCTTTTAAAACCAGATCTTTTCTCCTTATGCAATAAACCTCCTGCACTTCATAAGCTGACACCCTGATATCATGAGCTCAAAGTGCAGCTAGCTGGCTTCCAAACAGAAATTGGAAAAAGCAAGATTCCCTCTGGTTAGTCCTGGTTTTCACCATAGAAAAAAAAGAAAAGAATAAAAAAGTGATTAATAAACTATGGAACACATTCATTTTCATGACTGGCATGGTTAAACATGGAGGAATCGTAATACTGGCTCTGTAGAGTTTTATTAAACATCATTATTATAAAGTATTAAAACGGCAAGGCAAAGTATTGGAGCAGATAGTCTTAAAGTAAATAACACTTAATATTTGGTTGCATATCCCTTCCTTGCAATAACTGTATCAAGCTGGTGACCCACTGACATCACCAAACTTTTGCATTCTTCATTTATGATGCTTTTCCAGGCTTGTACAACCGCTTCTTTCTGTTGTTGTTTGTTTTGGAGGACTTCAGTCTCCTCTTCAGGAGGTGAAATGCATGGTCAGTTGGGTTAAGGTCTTGTGATTGACTTGGCCAGTCTAAAACCTTCCACTTTTGTCATTCTTTTGCTGCATGATGAAGTTCCTCCCAATTATACTGGATGCATTTCTCTGTAAATTGGTAGACAGAATGTTTCTGCAGACTTCTGAATTAATTCTGCTGCTACCATCATGAGTTACATCATCAATAAAGATTAGTGAGCCTGTTCCAGAATCAGCCATGCAAGCCCAAGCCTCTGCTGTGCTTGATCAATGAGCTCATACATTTTGGATCATGAGCAGATCCTTTGTTTCTCCACGTTTTGGATTTTCCATCGCTTTGGTAGAGGTTAATCTTGGTTCCAGAACTTTTGTGGCTCATCTCCGTATTTCTTTGTGAATTCCAATCAATTATATATTTCTGCTCTCAAAGTAATAATGTTTAATAATGTCTTCTTTGAATGGTAGATTGTGATACCTTCACCCCTGCCCTTTGGAGGTTGTTGGTAATGCCACTGACTGTTGTTTTTGGGTTTTTCTTCACAGCTCTCACAATGTTTCTGTCATCAACCGCTGTTGTTTTTCTTGGCCAACCTATCTGATGTCTGGTTGAAGAAACCACACCAGTGGTTTCTTCTTTTTCAGGACATTCCAAATTGTTGTATTGGCTATGCCCAATGCTTTTCCAATGGCTCTGATCGATTTGTCAGCTTCAAAATGGCTTGTTTTCTACCATAGACAGCTCTCTGGTCTTCATGTTGGTTTATCCTTTTTAACAACAAATGCAGTACTCACAGGCGAAATCCAGGGCTAAAACCAAGAGTAGACATTCAGAGCTATTAAAAGTTTAATCAATCAATCTAGTTTGGCACACCTGGGCAACAAGAAACACCTGTCAGTCACATGTTCTGATATTTTTGATCACTTGAAAAATAGGTGGGTTCAAACAAAAGATACCATGTTCTAAGCTGTTTAACACATCTAGATGTACATATCAGGAAATGAAAGCTATCGTCTCATTCATCTTTTGATATCAAACCCAAATGTCTTCAGTGTATAGATGAAAACAAAAGAATTGACCTTGCTGTTCTAATACTTTTGGAGGGGACAGTATGTATGTTATGTTAAAAATCCAGGAATAAGCATTTGGAACTGGACAGCAATTCAGGGGGTTCAAACCTGAAATCCACCTCCCTAGCTACACCTCTGCTTATGTGTATTAATAGGGTGATTACAATGAAATTACTAATGAAACAGGGTCACATGAAATTACAATAAAGTAGAAACAGCATTCAGACAGGAATTTCAGTTTTTAAAAAGTCCATCTTGCACTATAAATCAAAAAAGCAAAAACATCAAAAGCAGCCTATAATGTCCTTTAAGTTTGGTCATGGGGTTTTGAAGAAAATTGAGTTTTTCTTTTAATAATATAATTTGAAATCTCTACTAAAGCATAAAGGTATTTTACCAAAACGATACAGACATGTTTTTATTTCAGTTTTTTCTAATCGAATAAAGAGCCAGTTTAACAAACACAGTGGTAAAAACAGTTAGTCTGCCGAAAGATGTCTAAAATCTCACTAGCTAAGTGTACTTTTCTCAGGATGTAATCAGGTTTTTGGACAGATACACACCATAATGAAACTGAATTAATTCAGTTTATGAGCAGATAGCAGCTGTCCAAATGTCCATGATGCACCTGGTCAGTCACATCAACATCAAAACAGAAGAGCACTTATACACACTGTACTAGATGACAGCCCACTAAGTTTTAAAATGTTAAATGGCACAATAAAAAAATGTTAAGAGCAAGAAACATGGACAACAGAACTGATGAACGATGACTGAATAACGATGTTGAAACATCGAAATAACAATGAAGCTTGTTTAAACATCTCACTCACCATTTTACCTCAGGTGATAAGACAGACACTGATGTAGATGATGCTAATAATCAAAATGATAATCAACATTTCCTATGTAAACGTACAATTCTATAAAATCTGTCAGTAATATTTTTTTCTATTAGTAGATTAGGTTATAACCCAGCACACATGCCCACATTGGGCCAGTGAGGATTTGCACATCAGTGCGACATTGGCCCAACAGCATTGGCCCAATGTGGGTAGCCCACGTTCGCCCAACTTTGCACCTATGTGCCGATGTGGGCAGCCTGTACTGGGCCAAAGTAAGCTGCCCACATTGGGCCGAGGACGTGGGGCCAATGTGGTGGCAAATCCCCAATGGCCCACGGTGGGCCAAGTACGGGCAGCCCACGTACGGGCAGCCCACATCGGGTCTCTGGGGATTTGCACATCAGCGTGAATCTTACTGGTTCAATATGGGCAGCCCACACTGGCCCACAATTGGTAATTTTCTCATTGTGTGACACTGGCCTCATGACACTGGCCTGATGTGGGCTTCCCACAAACATTTAACTGACTTAAAATGAAAATAATGTTTTTTTTTTTTTTATATTATCAGGAAAATAGTTAATAATATGTCTTAGTCTTCATAGTAAATTTGTGTGCTAGAAATGTGTTTTTTAAATAACTTTCACAGAGAAAGTAGTAGCATAACCTTTTCTCTAATTATTATAGCTGTCCCATTTAAGCCTAGTTTGTTCTTTTCAAACCCACTTCAATGTGTTTAAATGAACTGCTCATCCTTTTAGAACGCTGATTCATTTCCTAAGGATGACTGATCACACCATTTTTATTTTATTATTTTACCTTATTGGTAGTGCCAGTGTTATGGATGCAAAGCTTGTATGTGTTACTTGCTACAAAGAAGATGACTAAATGTAGCAAGTAACACATTAGGTTAACATCACCTAATGTTCCTTTCCTTGCAGTGAGAGAGATCACAACAAAACAGAGAAATTATAGTAGCTGTCCAAAAGTGGTAGAAACATGTTATCTTTACCATTGGGTATAATAAAAAAAACCTTTCTGCCCTTGCAAAAAAAATATGAAGAAAATATTGAGTGGACAGGAAGTCATTTAGAGTGACAGTGAAGGTGTAGAGGCAGTGCAGGGAAAGGAGGTCTGCTTAAGTTTCGCTATAAAAAGGGATAATTTTTAGACTGTCTGCAGGTAGCCTGTAAAAAACAAAAGATTTGCTTAACATAAAGGTAACTCAAATTAATTTTAAAAAAGCCAAATAACAGTCCATAATGCATGACTGTAGTGGCCAAATGGATTGATTTTCCTTCTTCCTCTTGATTAAACTGTGATAATCACAAAATCTTTGACAAAAAGTGCAGTAAGTACACAATAAAAATGACAGGGTCTGAATACAGATTATCTGAATTACAGATTAGTGATTGTTCCTTACATTTTACAGTCTAGTGTACTCTGGTCATCTATTGTTAACTTCAAATAGTTTTATCTTATACTTTGGTGTACTTCATCACTGTCACTCAATTGCTATTGAGGATGTCTTGGTGCTAAAATGAAATTTCAAATAGATAGGAACATGCTACTTTAATGATAAACACACTGGATGTATAGATATGAATGGTGATGACACGGCAAAAAAGTCACACCCACAAAGCATGGTAAATGAGAGTTTAAGGTGGTTCACAAAATGGTCAAAACACAAAATCAACTAGAGCATACATTTGAGCCAGAGAAATGAAGCAAAAGTAGTTGCCTGTGTTGAACTGGGTTATTTTTTTAGAAAATAAAAAAATATACTGAATGAGGAGGACATGATATTGATCAACTCTCCCTACATCCCTATTGGCAAACTCTGCACCCTGAATTTGGACATTTAATTTTCCTGGGCTTTGAGAAAAAGAGCCGGGTGCTCTCCTTGCAGCCTGTTAAGAAGGTCTGATTTGACCTGAAAATGAAGGTAACTACAATTAGCCAAATTAGCCAAGGGGAACGTCTGACTGACAGGGGGAGGGTCTGATTTACTTGGAGTGAGAGATGCATTTGCTGAAGAAATGGCGCAAAACAGAGATCTTTTATGTTATTATGAGACGTGTAAAAATATTTTCAGTTCGTTATGAAATTGTGGTGGGACAAATTAGTCTAGGTAATTAATGGGAAACACTGAGCAATGCAACACTAGTCAAGTGGACCTCAGCAGTATGTAAAGCAATCATTCCTGGCAATGACACTGGTTAGCCTGTGATGATCTCATAAAATCTAATCCTAGTGTCTTTGTTGTGGGTGGCTCTTATACTGCATAACACAATGGGAAGTGCTTCCAGACATGAGAGTCCCTCCTGATGCATTTTGGACAATCTCTGTTTGATGGTTTGGTTCATTCGCTCCACCAATCCTGATAACTGAGGATAATGTGGGCAGTGGAATTTCCATTCCATGCCCATCACTCAACACACTTCCTTGCAGACTGCTCCTGTAAAGTGCGACCCCTGGTCCAAGTCCTGGGATCTGGGATGTCCCAATGAGGAATAATGCCTTTCGCATTATGAGTAGCTGTGCTTCTTCTTGTTGGAAATGCTTCCACTCACTTTGAGAATTTGTCAACCACATCTAAGACTTCTGAATAGCCGTGTGATTTTCGCATGGTTAAGTTGGAAAAGGCCTGGAAGTGCTGGAATTTTCATCCCAGGAGTTTTGGTTCACCATCCAGTCATACTCTCAGCTTCTTTCATGAATGCTGGGTTCCACCATGTGGATCTGTAGACCATCTTTTCCACTCAAGTGTGACCCAGAGAATGCATCTGTGTAGCCAGATATGCAAAAGGAAAGTTTGTGCTTGTAGAGTTTTTAGGTATGTATTTGTCTTAAGCATTTGATCATCTGCCACTTTTTAACCCCTTCCCTTGCAACTAACTTTGCAGCCCTGTCTGCCAACGCATATCCTTTTGCTTCTTTGTGTATGAACCAGCGCATTTCCTTTTGCTTTGACTTTAATAATGGACACTTCTTTTGGGAGTTGCAATACAGCCAGTAATTCTTGCACCAACTGTCTGTTCTTAATTGGAGTTCCAGCAGCAGTCAAGAAACCTCTGTGTTTGCACAATTGCCCCAAATCATGAGCCACTCCAAAAGCAAATCTGGAGTCTGCGTAGATGTTCACTGTAAGTCCGGCTAGATTACATGCTTCAAAAAGTGCCTTCAGTTCTGCTTTTTGTGCTGAGGTGAGCACTTCATGTGCTGCTGTCACTGCCCAGCCTGCCAGTCCTTCTTTGTTCCCCAATTGAGAGGACTTGTCTTTAAACAAAACCAGTTCTGGATTGTGCAGAGGTTCTTCCTTGAGCTGTCTTTGCTCTTCCATCATCTGAACAATCTTGACACAGTTGCGATCGTCCTCTTCAGTCTGTGGTTCTCAATGATGTTGGGAAGCTCCAGAATTGCTGTCCATCATGTCCATTGTGCAGCAGTAACTTGTGACACTTGATTCATGGTGATCATTGTGTGTACAGCATGTGGGCACATCACTGTGAGCCTTTTTCCATTACAACTGCCAAGACTGACTCCACAGCCAGACATGTGGCTTGAATCACTCTTAGGCAGGGCCCCATCCTTGTGACACTTCATCCAGATTTCCTGAAGAATACGAGACTGGTCTGTTCACATGTCCATGTTTGTGGGTCAAGACAGCCGTCATGTACCCATCATGCTCATGAACATACAGAACGAGGGGTCGGTTGGTGTCTGGAATTCTGAGGGCTGGTGCTTGGCACAAAGCTTACTTGACGTACTTGAATGCTTCCATTTCCTCAGTGTTCAGCTGTAGCTTTTCTTTGGAGTATTACTTCCCTTCAGCATGTCATTCATTGGTTGGGCCATGACTCTGTATGAATCAACCCATGCCATGTTGAAACTGCAAAGAATGATCATAACTCATGGACTGTAGTGGGTGGTTTTGCTTCATGAATTGCCTTTATTTGATCAACGGTCATTTTTCATTTCCCTTCTGAGCTTTTCTGTCCCAGATAGATCACTTCCTTCTGGTGGAGTTGTCCTTTTGACAGACTTGCCTTGTCCTCTTTCTGCCAAGAAATCCAGGATCATCAGCACATCTTTATCATGTTGTTCCTTGGTCTCAGAAGCCACCAATTAGTCATCTGTGTACTTTAGGATGACAGATGACATCTCTGGAGCTTCTCTGAGATGATGGTGGAGTGCCATGTGATAAACTGTGGGACTGTTGTGAAGGCCCTGAGGTAAACTGGTCCAGGTGTACTGTTCTCCATTCATTGTGAATGCCAGACCAGGCACCAGGCACAGACCAGAACCCATTTGCCATACCAATCACAGTAAACCACTAATGTTATGGTTTGAGAACACTGAACAATGTTGAAATGTCTGCCACCAGTGGGGTTTTCTTCTTGATGTGCTGATTTAAGATGTGGTAATCCACCATTCGTCTGAAGCTTTTTTTTTTTTTTTTTAACTTTGTCTTGCTGAGGGGATATTGTTTTGTGTTAGGAGGAACTTGGACTGTGAGCATCACTCCAAGCTGGTAGTTGTGACAGCTGCCTGCAGAAAGGTGTTCACATCCAGGGTACTCCAGTTTGAGTTGTCTACCTTTCACTCAGATTTCTCAAAATCTTTCTTTTTAGATTTGTGTGCTTTAGCAATATGGCCTGGTTTTCTACAATCGTAAAGTCTTACACTTCTTACACAAGTCTTTCTTCTTCTTGGTGTCTTCTTGAGCATCACCATTATCCAAAGTTCCTTTAGTCGCCTTCAGCTTCTCTTATCTTTGTCTTTGATGGCTCTATGTCTTGCTCAAGGTCAGCGACTAAGTCACCACAGTTTCCCACTGTATCCAATTGGGGTTTGTGAGCTTATAAGCTTTTGACAAGCCAAATACAAGAGCTTGCTCCAATGCTCCATGATTGCAGTTGTCATCTTTTGCTGTTGGCACATTGTCATCTCTGATGTTATCAGTGCATGAATAATTGCACCAGGCTTCACTGAAGCATGTTTCATATATTGCAAATGGTTTGTTTGCACACTGAACACAGCTTATTATTTTTCCCCAGCAGACACATGCATTTGCTTGATTGCGAATACACTTCTCTATTGCAGCCCATGCAGCATCAATATTTTATTTGTCTTCACCTATGGTTGTATTCAAGGGTCTTGAGTGGAGCTTATTCTTGCGTGGTCAGTAAAGCATTCAAAATTTTTACTCCATCATATGGGTGTACAGTCAGTCCATAAGTATTTGGGCAGTGACAATTTTCATAATTTTTCCTCTGTAGGTCACCACAATGGATTTGAAATTAAGCAATCAAGATGTGATTGAAGTGTAGGCTTTGAGTTTTAATTCAAGGGGTTTAACAAAAACATTGTTTTAACCATTTAGGAATTACAGCCATTTTTTACATAGTCCCTCCATTTTCACAGACTCAAAAGTAATTGGACAAACTAACGTTATTAATATAAGGATATTTTTAATACTTGGATACAAAACCTTTGCGGTCAATGACTACCTGAAGTCTGGAAACCATGGACATCACAAAATGCTAAGTTTCCTCCCTTGAGATGTTTTCCCAGCCGCCTTCGGGTTACTGCAGCTGCCTTCAGTGGCTGCTTGTTTGTGGTTCTTTCTGCCTTTAAGTTTTCTTCAGTAAGTGAAAAGCATGTTCAATTGGGTTGAGGTCAGGCCACTGACTTGGCCATTTAACATCATTCCATTTCTTTGCCTTAAGAAGCTCTTGGGTTGCTTTCGTGTTATGTTTTGGGTCATTGTCCATCTGTACTGTGAAGTGCCATTCTATCATTTTTGCAGCATTTGACTGAATCTGAGCAGAAAGTATAGCTCTGTATACTTCAGAATTCATCCTGCTACGTCTATCACCAGTCACATCAATAAACACCAGTGACCCAGTTCTATTGACAGCCATAAATGCCCATGCCATAACACTGCCTCCATTATGTTTGACAGATGATGTAGTATGTTTTGGCTCATGAGCCCTTCCTTTCCTTCTCCATACCCTTCTCTTTCCATCATTCTGGTACAAGTTAATCTTGGTTTCATCTGTCCAAAAAATCTTGTTCCAGAACTGGGCAGGCTTTTTTTTTAGCAAAGTCTAGCAAAGTCTAATCTGGCCTTTCTGTTCTTGAGGTAAACCATCTCTATTCACATTCACATAGGTATACTCCTAGATAGGTCTGGGTTTTTTTTTTTCAGCTTAATGATGGCCTCCTTCACTTGCATCAACACCTCTTTGGACCACATATTAAGAGTTCTCATTAACAGCCACCAAATGCAAATTCAATACTTGGAATCAAATCCAGACCTTTTATCTCCTTAATTTGTCATGAAATAATGAGGAAACAGGTCACTCCTGGCCATAAAACTGCTTATCAGTCAATTGTCCAACTACTTTTGAGCCTGTGAAAATGGAGGGACTCTGTAAAAATGGCTATAATTCCTAAACTGTTAATGCAATATTTTTGTTAAACACCTTTGAAAGTCTAAACTTCAATCACATCTTGATTGTTTCATTTCAGTCAGGACCATAAGTGTTTGGACAGTGACACAATTTTCATAAATTTTGCCTCTGTACACCACCACAAATACATTGTAGTGGTGTAAAGGGCAAAATTAGGTCCAAACACTTATGGTCCTGACTGTAAATTGTAGGTACCTTTGATTCTATGATTTTCATGCCATGTTTTCATCCCATCTTCTCTAGGATGTCTCATGTCTTTACTCCACTTATCAATGTCAGCTGGTGCAGGTTCTTGGTGTTCATGAATCTTTGTTCCACTTCTGACTCTTGTTTCCAGAGGTCTCAGCTGCATTGCTTCTTCTTCTTCTGATTCACTGGAACTTTCACTCTCATCCATCTCTGGTCCAAGGCATTGTGCCATCTTGGACAGCAGGCATCCTTGTTCCATTTCCTCTTCTCCTAAGGTTATTGCAGTTCACCAGTCTGGACTCAACTCAGAGTAAGGGGGGCATCACGAGGGGCGTTACGAGAGGCACTTGGGAGATTGGGAAGGCTCACAGAAGCAAAACCAGTGTTTTTCTTCTTTATCTTTGTAATCTTTTACAATTTCTTTTCAAACATAGACACTTTAGTCTTAAACCACAAAAGCTGTTGTTCCAAACTTGCTTTCACTTCAAGCTCTTGCTCAAGCTGCTGTTTCAAACTCACTTGGGACTTAAATTGGTTTTCAAGTTGTAATTCCAGGCTCACTTCGGACTCAAGCTTTTGTTTAAATTGCTGTTTAGGGTTTGCATTTAACTCAATTTCCACATAAACAGCCTTCTCAGTGCCCTCTCGCATGCTCCTGTCATTTCCAACAACATACTTTGAAGCAGAAAGGTGACTAATTTAATCTTTGATTCTTCTGTCCATCTCAGACTTTGTCTGGATCTTTTTGCATCTGTGAATATGCAACAGAACCAACAATGCTCTCTTGAGCTTTTTCTGCTTATTGCCAGTGGCTTTTGTTTTCTCATATGCATTCTTGATTTCCATAATGATTTTCTAGCTATGCTGCATTACTGAGACAACCCCTCTCCAACTCGCATCAACTTTGATAATGTCATGGAATTCAATTGCCATATCAGCCTCACTGACCAGGCTGTTACATTTAAGAATAGTATTTTCTTCTGCCATGACACTTAATCTCTTAGTCAAGTTCACAGAGCTAGCACACTTCAGACATCTTCACTTACACACAGTTGAAACATAGAACAGAGGCATTGATATAAATGTGTTGAAACACTTTTTATACTTCTGCAGGAATTAATTTTCAAGGCCTGATTGGAGCTCTTCTTCTGACTTCATTCAAGCAGTACCTCACTACATACTGTATATAATCCAATATATGTCTTTTGCAGTGTCCACTCACACTTGCAATCAGAGCTCTCTTCACAGCTGTCACAGCAATTCAACATTCAACACTACCAGATTAATTCACTGAATCTTCACCAGGAAGCGTTCTCACTTAAGCTTAAGATTTTTCTTATGCGTGCAGTAAAACATCCACCCAAAACTTCCAAAATGTGCTTACAAACCTTTCTTGACTTTACTTCAAGTCACAGGTTTACTTTGATATGGCCTGAGGTCTTTTTCCATAGCAGGAAAATGGAGGATTGGTGTATTACCTCTGTAATATGCACACTCATGTTTCCTTTTGAAAAACACTCATATCCTGCTGACAATGCCACTTGACGGATTGTTTTATCCTTAATATAGATGCAACAGGCACAATCTTGCAGAAGAGAAATAGTTTTTTATTGAAGTTTCATGTGCATACACAGGTGTTGTCCCTTCAAGATTCAGCCCTCAACTGCTTACAAACCAAAAAAAGCCCTTTCCCAATACATCTTACCTAGGCTTCTATCCCAATGTCAGCACAAAGATAAAACTGTCTCCTAGGTCCTGGTAAATACATTCCTGTGCTCAATATTTGCCCAGTGAGGAGGTTTTCATTGACATATGAGTCTTGAGAAATGTTTAACATGCTCCAGTAAGTCTAAAAATTTAATTTAAATTCCATACTGTACTGATAATATTAAAAAGTAAGAAGAACTATAATGAAAAACACCATGATTATTCTCCTGCTTATCTGTTGACCAAGTTTCATCTCTCCACAACTTATACTTTGGTCTGTATGGTTTGTTTTATCCATCCATCCATCCATCGGTCTTCTTCCGCTTCTCCGGGTCCAAGTCGCAGGGGTAGAAGTCTAAGCAGAGATGCCTAGACCTCCATCCTCCTCCAGCTCCTACACGGGGATACCCAGGCACTCCCAGGCCAGAGAAATATAACCCGGAACCCCTCCAGCCGCTTTGCTGCACCTAGAAATTCTGTCCATGATGATCATGAACAGAACCGGTGACAAAGGGCAGCCCTAGTGGAGCCCAATGTGCACCAGGAACAAGTCTGACCTGACATTGGTAATATGGACAGGGACCTAATGGCCCATAATAACAGGTCCGGCACCCCATACTCCCGAAGCACCCTCCACAGGATCCCATGAAGGAAAGTCAACAAAACCACATGTAAACCACATGTAAACTGGTTGGGCAAACTCCCATGAGCCCTCCATGATCCTTTTAAGGGTAAAGAGCTGGTCCATTGTTCCACGGCCAGGACGGAATCTGCATTGCTCCTCCTGAATCCAAGGTTTGACTAATGTCTGGACCCTCCTCTCCAGTACCCTGGCATAGACTTTCCTATTGAGGCTGAGGACTGTGATCCCCCTAAAGTTGAAACACACCCTCCGGTCTCCCTTCCTTTAGAAAATAGTGACCACCACCCCAGTCTGCCAATCCAGAGGTATTGTACCCGACATCCACGCAATGTTGAAATGGCCTGTCAGGCAGAATATCCCAACAACATAGACAGCCTTCAGGAACTCAGAGCGAATCTCATCCACCCCAGGAGCCCTGCCACTAAGAAGTAGTTTAACTGCCTCAGTGACCTCAGCCCTGGGCAAGATGGGCAAGTCCCCCTCCGAGTCCTCCAACTTTACTTCCTCAATGGAAGGTGTGTCAGTGGGATTCAGGAGGTCCTCGAAAGGACTCCTTCCACTGTACAACTTTGTCTCCAGTTGAGATCAACAGTTCTGCATCCCGCTGTGTGAACAAGGCCCTGCTTCCCCCTCCTGAGTCTCCTGACAGTTTGCCAGAATCTCTTTGAGGCCAAACAAAAGTCATTTTCCATGGACTCACTGAACTCCTTCCATACCCAAGTTTTTTGCTTCCACCACTGCCCTTGCCACACTCCACTTGGCCCGCGGGTATCTGTCAGCTGCTTCTGGAGTCCCACAATCAAGATAGACACCAACAAGATTATAGCCACAGCTCCATTCAGCTGCCGGAGCAATGGAGGTCTGGAACATCACCCATTCCAGTTCAATGTCTCCAGCCACCCTCGGAATGCAGGAGAAGCTCTGACGGAGGTGAGAGTTGAAGATCTCCAGGACAGGGGCCTCTGCCAAATGCTCCCAGCACACCCTCACTACACGCTTGGGCTTAACAGGTCTGTCCAGCATATTCCCCCACCATCTGATCCAACTAACCACCAGGTGGTGATCAGATCACAGCTCAGCTCCTCTCTTCACCCGAGTGTACAGTCCAATGATACAACCACACATTTGGCCATCAAACTGAAGCATTAGGTGCTCTGATACCTAGTATACTTATGAACACCCTTTTGTTCGAACATGGTATTCATTATGGATAAACCGTGAATAGCACAGAAATCCAATAACAGAACACCACTCTCATTCAGATTCGTCAGGCTGTTCCTCCCAATCACTCTGCTCCAGGTTTCAACGTCATTACCCACGTGAGCATTTAAGTCCGCCGGTAAAACTATGGAGTCTCCTGTGGGGGCACCTTCCAGCACCCCACCCAAGGACTCCACGAAGGCCGAATACTCTGAACTGGGGGGCTACAAGTACACCCACTCCTGCTCTGCACCTCTCATCCAGGGCAACTCCAGAGTGGAATAGAGCCCCTCTCCAGGAGTTTGGTTCCAGAGCCCATGCTGTGTGTTGAGGTGAGCCCGACTATATATAGACAGTATCTCTCCACCTCCCGCACTAGCCCTGGCTCCTTTCCCACCAGAGTGGTCACATTCCATGTTCCTAAAGCCAGTTTCGGTAGCCGGGGTTGGTCCGCTAAGGCCTCTGCCGCCCAATCCACAATGCACCAGACTCTTAATACTCCTCCTGCAGGTGGTGGGCCCACAAGAAGAAGGGCCCATGTAGCTCATTCTGGCTGTGCCTGGGCAGGCCCCATGGGTAAGGTCCCGACCAAAAGGCGCTCGCCAATGAGCCCCCCTCCCAGGCATGGCTCCAAGGCGAGTCCCTGGTTTCCCTATTCTGGTTGAGGTACCTGGGTCCTTGATTTTTTTCTTTTATAAGGATCTTTCATTCATTTTAAAGCAGAAATAATAATAAGAAGAAGAAGAAGAAGAAGAAGAAAAAGAAAGAAAAATCCAAACAATTAGAACAGGGTTTCAACACCTTCAGTGCTTGGACCCCTAATAATAATAATAAGAAGAAGAAGAAGAAGAAAAATCCTACCAAAAACAATAGGATTCCAAGCACTATGTGCTTGGCCCTCTAATAATAATAATAATCATAAAATTCTTGACAATTACAATAACGTTCTACCACTACTTGCTTGGATCCATAATAATAATAATAACAACAATAATAATAATAATGATAATAATAATAATAAATATAGCCACAAGCAGCAATCTGCGAGTTCCATCTTAGCAAACAGTGCCCTCAGTGGCCAGTCCTTGCCAATGTACACAGTACAATAAACATACATGAACATTCTTATCAGCTTATGTGACAGTAGCCCAGTGCTAGTTGTGTGAAATGCCTGCTGAAAGCTGGCCATGTTTTTGAACTAATTCAGTGGTGATTAAAAATCCAGTTACAGATTAGCACATTGATGCAGCACACCACATTTCAGCTCCATCGGATTTTTGGTTCCAGAGAAACAGCTATTTGAAATTAACACCAACCCTTATGAATAAGTATAGTGCTCCCCAGTGGCCAATTTGAATGGAAATGCATCAGCTACTAGTAGGTCCCTCCCTGAAACTACCATTTAAGCTTCAAAACTTGACTGGTCAATGGCAGCCATGTTTTTCCAGTAATTAGTAGGGGTGTAAAGATACATCATGACATGATGCAAAATTGTGATGTGTATCGTTGAAATGTGTGATTCACATTGTGTATATGAGCATTCTATTAATTATGCATCTAATGCAATTACACTGTTTGAACACCAACACAACCCATTGAGTTAAAATATATAGATAGCTATGGATCACAACAACTGACACTCATTATAGGTTATACAGTTACATAACCATGTTATAACAGTTATAAGACTGCTTCAGCTGATTTCAAACAACACAGCCCTGTGCCACTGTGATCTACAATGCCCGAGAATTAGGCCGTAGAATTCAGGCATTTTAGCTGACTTTAGAGCAATATTTCCGGTGAAAATGATGCCTCAGGTGCTGGTACTGAACTCATTACTGTATGTTTCAGTCCATAATTTTCCCCAGGTCAGAGACTTTGATTATTTAGTCACATTTTTGGGAGAATTTATACATTTATTTATTTATTTTTAAAATAGGGTGAGCAGTACATTTTGTGTACAATATTAACTATCTGTTCATAGCAATTTTTGATTTTTTTTAGTTTTATACAGACAAAAATGAAACTTTTTTGCATTGTTTATGATTCAGGACTGAAAAAGGAGTCTTTTCAGTCTTTTGCCCATTCAAATTTGGTTCAAAATATTCTGAGAAGCAAAATGAATCATGAACCATGAAGCCAGTATCATGAATCGAATCTAATCGTGATTCGAAGGATTACAAGGCGCCACCCAAACTGAAGGAGTGAGATTTTTCTCAGCAACTGAGACACTCTCCTGGACTTCAGCAGATACCCCACTGAACGACGGACCCATAAATTTAGTAAATAGAATATTTCTGTCATGGTTATCCCAAAATCAGCATTGAACTACATTACCCATCAGCTCCAGCACGTCACATGACCATGTGACATGTTTTCAATCACTCGTACCTGTATCTTGTTTCACCCTGAATAGCACCACTGTATAAGTTCCTGTGTTTTAGCATCCCATTGTCAAGCTTCTGTTGTTGTCATGTTTGGGTGACATTGTGTGTTCCACAGTCCTGTTAATTGCCTGGATGTTTTTGCCTAGTATTCTCTGTTCTAGTTCTGGTTCTTGTTTTCATGGTTTTGGTTATCTGGCTGCACTTTATTTAAATAAAATCTCCCAATCATGACAGAAAGCTCAACCTAAACATGGATGCAGCACATTTTTTTGCCGTCCATGAAGCCCTCCCAGAGAGGAACTGCCTGCTGTGGGAGCAACAGGGGAAAGGAAGCTGGGTCAGAGCGACTCAAGAGCGGCTTGATTCCATGCGCCCCCTCAAAAATTTTTTTGAGGCGGGGGCCACCGAACCAATAAAAACCATCTCCCACCTTCCCTGCCCCACTTCGGACATCGCGCTGCCTCCCTGCTCGGCTGAGGATAGCGCTCTGACTCTCTGCTCAGCTGAGGACGTTGCTCTCCCTCCCTGCTTGGCTGAGGACGTTGCTCTGCCTTCCTGCTCGGCTGAGGACATTACTCAGCCTCCTTGCTACACTGAGAATGTCACTCCCCCTCCTTGCTCGACTGAGGACATTGCTCTGCCTTCCTGCGCCATTGAGGACATTGCTCTGCCTCCCTGCTCCACTGAGGGCATTCCCCTTCCCCTCTGCCCCACAGAGGATGCCATTACAGATCTCAGCCTCGCCATGGGCGTCACTCCATCTCCCTGCTCCACCTCGGACGTCACTACGCCACCTGGCTCCACTTCGGACGTCACTTCACCTTCCTACTCTGCTGAGGACATTGCTCAGCTTCTTTGATCTGCTGAGGATGTCGCTCTGCCTTCCTGTTCTGCTGAGGACATCGCTCCCCCTTGATATATTATGAATATATGTTAGTACGCTCTGTGCTGACCTCGTGATATCTTTTGTTCTTCCTCTGTTCTGATAAACATGTTTAGGATAAGTACACTCCATGAAACACGTCAACCGCCACTTCTGTTTTCTGCTGATGCCTTTGTCTCTGCATATATTGCACCCTTTGTTCTGTATAAATACTCCCTGTCTGCCTAAATAAACTTTGAATACCTTTGCTATTTGAATACTGACTGTGTGTGGTTCTTTTGGCACTCTCTTCCCTGATATCAGCTTAGAGGCAGCGGCAACAACACGACTCATACTTCTCTGAATCCAAGTGAAACAAAATTCTATCAGCTCTTAGGGGGCTTCTCCGGGATAACCAGGTGGAGGTAAGAATTTTCTTTGTTATGTAGCCCTGTCTCCATGTTATCTCGTATTATCTCAGTTAGGATTACACGTATTTCATAATCTTAACCTGCAGTGTATCTGTCAGCGTGCGTGGACAGAGCATAAGGCGGGGTCTGGGCCGTGGGAGAGAGCAGTGTGATGGCAGGACAGGCTAAAACTACTTTTCTTTTAGGTTTTGAATCAGTCAACCTTTTATTTTTATTCTTAGATCTCAGGGTAATTCTGTTTAGAATTATTGGCAAATGAATCATGTAAGGAATAGCTGTAAGGAGTTGATTGTGATCCTTGCTAAGGTGTAGTGAAAGATTTATTCTCACTTTGCCGGGAGGTTGTGATCCTCGCTAAGTTGTAGTGAGAGAGTTATCCCTGCTCCGCCAAGAGGTTGTGCGCACCGACATAGTTTGATTAAACTTAAAATTCGTTCTACAGTTCGCGCTGCCCAAGCTCCCCTAAACTTACTGTCTTTGTGTCTTTGTGTATTGTAACAATGGGTGGAAGTGGCCTTTCTAAGCAAACTCCCAATGATTAGATGTATAATTGTGGTTATGGTATTTTCGTCCAACCTTTCGTCGATAATTTGGCAGGGTGGACCGAGGGAGAGAAACAGTGGCGTCCCTATCCTAGAGAAGGGTCTTTTGAAGACAATGATTTAAACTCAGCTATAGTTCTTGTGTTCGACGGATACAGTGACCCTCAATGGGACTATAATTATATGAGCAATGCATTAAAGAAATGGCTCGAAATTAAACCAATTTAGGATAAGGAACACCAGAGATCTAAGAATAAATCTAAAAGGTTGACTCATTCAAAACCTAAAAGAAAAGTAGTTTTAGCCTGTCCCGCCATCACACTGCCCTCTCCCACGGCCCAGACCCCGCCTTATGCTCTGTCCACGCAGCCAGTGGATGGTACAGAACCGCCATACAAGGAAGTTAGAGATATGCTGGATGCTACGCCATCTAAATAGAAATCAGGACACAGGTGCCACGTGCACCTCCTTCGGAAAACAGTACAATGGGCCCGTATCAAATTCATGTATTAACTCTGTGCTAATAGATGGGGTTCCTGTCACCTGTCCTAAAACATTGTCACTCAAAACTACTAGTTCCTCAAATTCTCTTTTATCATAAATTCGTTGTCATTCTATCCTTGCCGTTCAATCTGTTGGGTCGTGATGTTTTGGCTAAGTTGAACTGTTGTTTATCTTTTGAAGGAGGATGTTTTGTTCTCAGTACTCCACCTAATCTCTGTTTTTCTTCCGTGGTGTGTGTCTCTGAGGCCTGCGGCGACGTTGCCATACCCTGAGGCTCCATCCAAACTGTGGGCTGCGCACTCCAACGAAGTAGGCCATGTACAGGTACCACCGTTTTGCTAACCTCCGTTTGTTAACCCCTGTGTATTATAAACAATATCCTCTGTCTGTGGAGAAGGAGGAGGGTATTCAAACTGTCATTGACTTGCTGCTCGAGTAAAGAAACCTAATGGTAAGGACTGGCGCTTTACGCAATATTTGCGCTGCATTAATGATCTAGTGATACCTATTAGCCCAATTGTGCCTGATGTCTCATCTATATTATCGGCCATTCCACATGATCATGACCATTTTACTGTTGTTGACCTCTGCAGTGCCTTTTTCAATATCCCTGTCAGTGAGCAGACGCAGCCAATCTTTGCCTTTACGTTCAAACAACATCAATACACCTGGACACACCTACCTCAAGGGTTCATCGATTCGCCATCTGCGTTCTCATCCATGGTGCATTCCTCGTTGTCGTCACTCGTCCTGCCAGAGGGCTGTTCTTTCCTGCAATACACAGACGACATTCTGCTTTCGGGGAAAGACGTAGACTGCTGTAGAAAGGGCTCCCTTGTCCTCCTCACACACCTGGCCCGGTATGGTTTAAAGGCCTCACTCTCTAAACTCCAATTCTGTCAGCCTCTGGTGCGGTATCTGGGGTTTCTCATTTCTCAAGGTCAGCGCAAACTCTCATCTGATCGTCTGAGAGTCATACTGGAGGTTCATCCGCTCAAAACAAAGAAGAGTATGCTCAGTTTTCTTGGACTAATTAATTACTGCTGCCAGTACATATCTGACTGTTCACATCATGACAAGGTGTTGTGCCAGTGCTGCCTCAAAAACATGCCTGATGATATTGAATGGACTAAGGAAATGATGAACTCTTCTGTTACCTCAAACAATCTTTGAGCTCTGCTCCAGCCCTAGGTTTACCTGACTACAACGGTCCGTTTCATCTCTATGTCACCGAGGACGGGGGCACTTTGCCATTTGTGCACAAAACTGCCACAGTATTTTCTTTGTTTACACACTCTTTGACTCCAATAGACATTGACCTATCCTTTTTACAAACACGGGCTACCAAACAAGATCTTTCGTTTTGGTCCTCTGAGAACTATTTACCCTCAACTGAGGATGGTCTCATTCGCTGTCATGAAGGGCGACTCACGCTCCCTTGTTCTGTCCCACCATATGTCGTGCGACATTTTCATAGTATTTCACATGCCGCACAAAGAGGGGTGATAAAGAACATCAACAAACAATTTTGTATTCTCAATGTCACTAAAACTGCTAAATCACTACTTGATGCATGTTTAATTTGCGCTAGAGCTAACATACAGGAAAAAAACGTCAAACATGACACTACCTCCTCCAGAAGCTCCTTTCCAAGCCTTACAGATTGACTTCACACACATGCCTCCTATGAGAAATCTAAAATACCTATTGGTTGTCGTTGATAAATTCTCTAAATGGGTTGAGGCTTTCCCCTGTTCAAAAGAAAACGCGAACACTGTCGTTAAAATGCTGGCAAAGGAAATCATACCCAGGTACTGTATCCCACAATTGATTGACAGCGATAATAGCACATCTTTCACCTCTAGAGTGACTCAGAAACTCTGTAAATATCTCAACATTGTCTGGAATTTTCACATTCCCTACCATCCCCAAAGTTCAGGGATAGTAGAAAGAAAGAATAGAACCATTAAAGACAGACTCACTAAAGTGTTATTACAAACGATCTCCTGCCCTCAGTTCTTTGTGAGATCCGCATGATGCCGCATCCAAAATCACAAATATCTCCTTTTGAGATAATTATGGGCCGGCTGTTTCCAAGCCCTTGGACTAAAGGTAATCCTGGTGTTTCCTTTTCAGGCGATCTGGAGGTGATTGTCGGCGATTACACTCAAGCACTGATTGAGAAATTGAACAGTGTGCATGGTAATGTCTCTGCCTCTCTCCCTCTACCAACAGATAAGCCGACTCACCCTTTTCTCCCAGGTGATGCTGTATTGGTAAAAAGCCTCAATCCCAGAAAAGTGGGGGAAGCAGCCTTTGGCCCTCCCACTAGGGTGGTAGCTGTCACACGCACCACCGTCCTCACCGACTCTCAACCTCAGTGGATCCACGCCAGCAGGTTGAAACGGTGCCCTGTTATAGTGACATCTGAGACAGGAGAACATACGCAATCAAGCAGCCCTTAGGGGGCCTCATCTCATCTCACCTTTTCTGGCACTCGTGGATTTTACTTTGACACGTACCACCTACCTAAACATTGTTGCAGACCAAGTACACCCCTTCATGGCAACAGTATTCCCTAATGGCAGTGGTCTCTTTCAGCAGGATAATGCACTTTGCCACACTGCAAAAATTGTTCAGGAATGGTTTGAGGAAAATGACAGAGAGTTCAAGGTGTTGACATGGCCTCGAAATTCCCCAGATCTCAATCCAATCAAGCATCTGTGGGATGTGATGCATAAACAAGTCCGAACCATGGAGGCTCCACCTTGCAACTTACAGGACATAAAGGATCTACTGATAATGTCTTGGTGCCAGATACCACAGCACACCTTCTCCGAGTTGTTTTGGCAGCACAAGGGGGACCTACACCATATTAGGCAGGTGGTTTTAATGTTATGGCTGATCAGTGTACAGCGGCCCGACAGTGTATTACTGAGGAGGGGGTTAACTGGGTGAAAACACCAGCCGAGTATGTTTTTCATCTGTTGGTCTTTTGTTGGGTAGCCTATTTAGGTGAACTCGTTTATGAAGTGTAAGCAAGTCAAATGAATCTAACTCTTATTTATTATTTATTTGTCTGCAGATCACAAGATATCAACCCAATCATGCTGGTTTGGCACACACTGAAGGAGCTCATCAGACGAGAGGCCAAGCCAAGGAGTAAGATGTGCTTCTTCAGGCCATTGTGACTTTCTGGGCAGATTGCCTGACTAAAGCAGCCTGCAACAGATACATTGACCACCTTCAGGAATTTATGCCAGTTCTGGTTGAGCATAATGGAGGCTCATCTGGAATATAGCAAAATTATTTTACTGTAGCCATTAATTAGTAAATAAACTGCTTGACTACAATAGCCTACTATCTCTCATTTCTATAAGTACAGCAAAGATTAGGAAAACCTAATCCTTGTTATCGAGTTATGTGCCAACATCGGTTAGTAAACTCAAGCTTTACATTAAATAGGTACATGATGCTTACAATATTTAAAGAACAGAAAACACAAAGTTATTACTGTATTGTACATGGGTCAGTGATGGTAAAGGAATCTGAAAGGGCAAATTAATTTATATTAGGGCTGTCAATGTTAAGTTATTACACAGGCATGTAATTAAAAAAATGCTTAATGCCATTAACGCATTTGTTCAATTTTGACATTACAACTGTTTCATTCTGCTCCGTGTAATTTCTAAAAAACTGTTCGAAACCTTCGGAGCTGATTAGAACCGATCAGAGCTGCAGTAAGTGCCCGTATTTACACCTCTTCTCCACGGAAATGGTGCTAGTTCTCGAGACTGAGCCTGTCGGACAACAGCCGGGGGAATTGCAAATCGCTTTCAGAAGAATCGGTTTCATAAACCCACTGAGATATTGGCTTAAGTTAAAAAGAAAAGTTGGTTTTTGCTCAGCACCATTTTAACTGAAAACTCCTGCAACGATGCATAAGCAGCAGCGATATTCCGTAATGAATGGCATTAGTTAAGATGATCAAGAGTTTGAATTGTCATGTTATCAGGGGTTAACCCAGTATTTACTGCCCGAGTGCTGCTCCTGAGCAGAATTTTATACTTATAAATATTTAAATAAATTTTACATTTATGTAATTATATATTACATATAAATGCATACGGTATATACAGTATACTGTGTGTATGTACACACACATATATATATATATATATATATATATATATATATATATATATATATATATGCTTGCTGCGATATGTTGGAGACGTGTAGCCCACTGTACTACCTCTCCAACCTCTTGGTTTTTTTTTTTGTTCCAAAGTATTTTTATTGAATATTTTGTCAAACATGAGACATATAATACAGTTAGACATCTTTTTCATTTTTTAAATAACATCCCTACCCACAACAATTCCCCCTGTTGCACAATTATACATTTAAGCTTTCTAATATGAAGAAAGAAAAAAAAAAGAAAAAAAAAATTCTACTCCTCTGAGATAACTGAGGGGTCCATCTTCTTTATCTGATCTAAAACAGGTTGCCAAGTAATATAAAACATGTTGGTACAGCCTCTTATAGTGTGCCATATTTTTTCTAAGGCCATATAATGTAGTAAGTCCTTAAGCCATTACTTGAAGGTTGGAGGGGATTTTTCTTTCCATTTGAGCAGTATTAACCTCCGGGCTAGAAGCATAGTAAAAGCGATCAGATTTTTCTTACTTTGATTAAAACTTAAGGATCGTGGTATGATACCAAATATTGAAATTATGGCCTCAGGCTCTATACATGTCTTTAATGTATCAGAGAGAAATTTAAATACCAACTGCCAGAAATCTTTTAATTTTGGACAAAGCCAAAACATGTGAGATAGGTGTGAAATTGAGCCAGCTACGCTATCACAGTTAGGGTCTAAATTTGGTTTGAATTTGACTAACTTCACTTTGGACCAATGCAGTCTGTGAACAATTTTAAATTTAAATATTATTTAAGACAGACTGCCACATGTCTTCTGAGAGTTCTATATCTAATTCCATCTCCTATTTTCTTTTTAATTGAGCTAGGGATTCCAGGTTATGAGAATTGATTACAGAATAAATTTTACCAATGGCTCCTTTGGAATATGGACTCAGGTCCATAATAGACTCAAGAAGGGAACAGGGAGGCAACGAAGGAAAGTGGCTCAATGAGGAAGACACAAAGCTACCAAGCTGGAGATATCTAAAAAAGTGGGAGTCAGGAATTTGGAACTTCATTTTCACTTGACTGAATGATGCAAAGTCTCCATCAATAAACATATCTTTTAGTGTCCTAAGACCTTTCACAGACCAAATATTAAAGGTTTCATCCATAATAGAAGGGGTAAACATGTGATTTCTTGCTATGGGAGCGTAGACTCATAATTCCTTGAGTGCAAAACTTCTTCTAAATTGTGCCCATATTTTGAATGAGTGTTTAACCACTGGATTTGAAGAAAATTTAAATATTGGTTCGGGTGGCGGGAGTTTTGAGCAGAGCAGGGCGTGAAGAGAGGCCGGCCGACATGACATATTTTCTAAAGACAACCAATTGGGACCACTATTATTTGATGAATTAATCCAATATAACATTGCACGGATATTAGCTGCCCAGTAGTAATACTGAATGTTGGTTAAAGACAGACCTCCATGCTCTCGGTGTCGCTGTAAAATACTTTTTTCCGGATGCGCGCATTTTTCCTGTTCCATATGAATGATGATATTAATTTGTCTAATAGTGAGAAAAAAAGATTTTGTCAAAAATATAGGTATGCATTGGAAAAGATATAGGAATCTGGGTAGAATATTCATTTTTATAGTATTTATTCTGCCTCCTAATGATAACGGTAATGGGCTCCAACGTTCAAAGTCTTTTTTAATGGAATCCATCAGTGGGGGGAAATTTGCTTTGTACAAATATTTGTACTTATTAGTGATCCATATACCTAGGTATTTAAATTTATCTTTAGTTAATTTAAATGGTAAAGAGCTAAAGATAATCTGTCTAGCAGCAAAGTTGATAGGCATAAGCTCACTTTTCTGCATATTTGTTTTGTAGCCTGATATTTTCCCGAAAGCATCCAGTAAAGTCAATATTTGTGGCAGACTCTTTAATGGTTCAGATATATACAGAAGGGTGTCATTCGCATAAAGAGAAACTTTATGTTCGGAATTTTCCCTCCGTATACCCTTAATATTAACATAATTCCGTATTGCAATGGCTAGGGGCTCAATTACCAATGCAAATAACAAGGGGGATAAGGGACAGCCCTGTCTGGTCCCACGTTCTAGTGAAAAGAAGGGTGAAAGATTATTATTTGTGCGAATTGCTGCTACAGGTGAAGAGTATAAAATTCGGATCCATGATATAAACTTTGTCCCGAATCCAAATTTTTTGAGGGTATAGAAGAGGTAGTCCCACTCCACCCGATCAAATGCCTTCTCAGCATCAAGTGACAAAAGCACCTCTGGAGTATCGGATGGAGTGGGATGATGGAGGATGTTTAAGAGTCTACGTATATTATAAAATGAGTAGCGATTTTTAATGAACCCTGTCTGGTCATCAGATACTAATGAAGGTAATGCTGTTTCCAGTCGGTGTGCTAATATTTTGGCAAATATTTTGCTGCCAACATTTAGCAATGAAATCGGCCGATATGAGCTGCATTCTAATACGTTTTTATCCTTCTTATAGATGAGAGATATAATTGCTTGTCTCATAGTCTCTGGCAACGAGCCAGAAGTGGAGGATTTGTCATAGACAGAAAGTAAAATAGGGGCAAGATCAGTAGAAAATTTTTTAAAGAATTCACTTGGAAAGCCGTCTGGCCCCGGTGACTTTCCGCTTTGCATAGAGGCTGTTGCTCTCAAGAATTCGTCTCTTGATAAAGAACTCTCCAAATTTAAAGCAGATTCTCGATCAACAGTAGGGAGACTGAGTTTATTAAAAAAAGAGTCAAATAACGACTCATCCCTACTAGATTCCGAGGTATATAATTGTGAATAATATTCTCTAAACCGCTGGTTAATCTCTAAGGGATTTGTCAATTTAGTGCCCAAATCGTTGTTAATTGTCAAAATGGAATGCTCTGCATTTTGTTGTCGTAGTTGCCTAAATAGGTCAGGTGATGAAGAATATGCCAAAACTCCATCAAGCTGTAAGATATCATTTTCAATTTTTTTTGAGCCGCTCCAGTCGCTTTTTCCTTGCTCTGGCACTATATGATATAATTTGGCCCCGAAGATAAGCTTTTAAAGATTCCCAGATTAAACAAGAAGATACTCCTGGAGTCTGAGTACGTGCTAAATATTCACTTATTTCTAATGATATGAATTTAACAAACTCAGCGTCTGAGAGAAGCAGTGTATTAAATCGCCATGGTCGATAGTCATTATACATAGTTGGCATATTTAGGGTAATTAATAACGGTGCATGATCTGATATTACTATTGCATAATATTCACATTTACTGACTAATGGAAGTAATTCACTGTCTAAGAAAAGATAATCTATTCGTGAATAAGTCTTATGAACTGGTGAATAAAAAGAGTAGCCTCTTTGGCTGGGATTTTGGAATCTCCAAACATCAATCATCCCATAAGTTTTAAGAAGCTGGTTAATCACTTGTGTTGTTCGAGTTGGTACCATAGTTTTGGGGGAACTGCGGTCTAGTGAAGGTGACAGCACACAATTAATATCTCCTCCTAATATTAGATGGTGTGTGTCTATATTGGGTATTCGGGAAAAAAGACCAGTAAAGAATGCACTGTCATCCCAGTTAGGTGCATATATATTTGCCAAAACTACTGGAGTGTTATATAGTCTACCCACTACTATTATATAACGACCCGCTGGGTCAGCCTCAATTTTTGACATGACAAATGAGACTGTTTTGCTAATGAGAATTGCTGTTCCTCTAGATTTAGAGTGAAAATTAGAATGAAATAATTGCCCCACCCATCCACCTCTGAGTCTAAAGTGATCAAAGGTGTTCAAGTGGGTTTCTTGTAGGAAGGCGATATCTGTATTTAGTTGCTTTAGGTGTGAAAATACCTTTCTACGTTTCACTGGATGATTTAGAGACTTGACATTCCAACTTACAAGATTTACCTGGCAAATACCTGATATGTTGACTCTAGCGTTCTGTGATTTAGCCATATAACCTTGAGTATTTGAATTTAGGTACTAAGGTTTTATTTGAAACAGGCAGAAGAGACCCCTTCAATAATGCAAAAAAAAAAACAAAACAAAAAAAAGGAGTATTAAATCAAGTGCAACAGTTACCCATTCCCAATCACCAACTAGAACATGGTGAAAACTTAACCCCTCGCAGCAATATCCACACATGAAGTGCTTTTTTGGGGAACTTTAGCTTCGTAGGTTGCTCTGCACAAACATAACAGACAAAAGTTTTGATTATCCAGGTATGAAAAAAAAATAAAATAAAAAAAGGCCTAGCGCATACTGTCTACAAGCAACTATTAAAACTTGTGACTTATAGATAAGCGTTTAGAAGTGTAACATTTACATAATATTATAAACAAAAAGAAATAACAATAACGGTATCCCAATAAACTATTTCTAATTTTAACATTCTAACTATGATTACCAATAAAGTCGGATAGTTATTTTTTTTTTTTTTTTTTTTAATAATATTATCTCTCGATCCTCGTCCTCAAAGTTATGCATTCAGCCATAGTCTCTGCATAGGTGTAATGTTTATGTGTTCACTCAGAAATGATGGCATGCGGTGGGGACAGAGGAAAGATACAAACATGGTATTTTGCTCACTATTCAGTCCTTGTGATCGAGCCTCCTCAGAGAATATTATTCTTCACATAAGTCATAGCTTCCGCTGCATCCTGAAACTGCTTTTCTGTTCCGTTGTGGGTGATTCGGAGTTTAGCCGGGTGGAGAATACCATAACGGACACCCTCTCTCCCTCGTAGTAGTTTTCTGACTTCGTTAAATGCCGATCTTGCGCGGGCCACGCTCGGTGGATAATCAGGGAAGATGAGTATTGTTGAACCCTTGTAATGAAGTGGTCCGGTTTCACGAACACGGCGGAGAATTTCGACACAGTCTTGATAATAATGCAATTTTGCTATGATTGCTCTTGGTTTACCATCTGCCCGTTTTGCCTGGAGGGTGCGATGGGATCTGTCGATCAGCACATCTTTATCCATCTTTAAGGTATCCTTAAGCAGCTTCGACACTGAGGTTGGGGTACATGCGCCAGATTCTTCAGCTACATTCAGTATGCGAATATTTGACCTTCGCATTCGCCCTTCCATGTCCAAGCACTTCTCCTGCAGGCTTTCCACATTTTTCTCCAATTTGTGTACAGTATTTTGTAGTACTGTGATATCGTCCGAGCAGCCGGATAGCCCTCGCTCCATGTCTGATATTGTCGTTCTAATTGTTTCTAAGTCTGAGTGAAGAGCCGAAGCGTTACTTGCAATCTCTGATTTAACTGCTTGTAGCTCTGATTTAACCGTGTCAAATTCGTCTGACAGCACATTCTTCAGCTCTGTATGAAAGAGCGTGGTTATTTCCATTTTGATGGATGAAATTAGCTCAGCTTTCAAATCCATAAAGTCAGTATGTTCGGCTGACTCGGACATCATGCTAGGTGCGCTAGCATCCATTTTGCTAGCAGCGGTTTTTCCCGCGTACTTGTATTTGCGTAGACTGCTCGCCATTTGGAATTGTAAAGGAACAAGTCGTCTCATGTGAAGTAATAAAGTCTTGAGTAGTTGCAGTGTATCATATTTTCGGTCAAGGCGCCTTAAGAAGTGGAATAAGTAAAATTTTGTGCAGAGCTCACCAAACTTGCGACCTACTCCATTGCCTGCTCACTAGCGCCCCCTGAAAAAACTCTTGGGTTTGAGCATGCTTTAGGCAAATTGCTGTCCCTCCACTCCGCTCACATACTGCATTCTGCCCCTGACTCTGCTGTAGGAACTTTTGTAGTTATAAAAATAAAACCTACAAATAACTAGAAGTGAACGTTCTGTGTAAGTTCTTATAAGGCTGTCAATAAACCTATAGGTTATAGTTATAAAAATAAAGGTGAAAAAAAAATCCATGTAATGTTAAGAATTTCTTTCCCTCAAAAATAATGAAACGAGAACCGTACAGTATATTAACTTCAGTGGAACATTCAGTGCTTGCTGAGAGCTTACAGTGGGCATTTCCTGACATTGTTTAGGTAAAACAACCTCTTTAACTCTTTAACTGCCACTCGCAGAATGGGCTATGAAGTGTTCGGCTCCCGCCTAAGGAAATTCTATGATTATAGCACCACTTAGTGGTTTGCAGTAGCAAATGAAAAATCGTGGCGGCAACTGCGCAGGCGGTAATGCCATTCTGGATGACTAACTACTGTATATATTCCTAAACATTCTGCAATGTGCACATCCCACATTTCAATATTACTAGACAAAAATGGTATCCTTGAGCAGGGGCTAGTTTAATGAAATATTGAAATGTTTTCAAAAAACCCTGAATCTTTTCTGTGCAGGAGACAAATGTACTTACAGTAGCAAAGCACCTGGTCAGAGAGGTGATCCCTGCTGGGGAATATCTAAAAAACATTCATCAGACAATGGAACCCCATTTGTGAAAAAAGTAATTACATACTTGTCTGAGAAGCTAAATTTTGATTTGAAACAACATTATGCTTACCATTCCCAGTCACCTGGGGCAGTGGAAAGATTGAACCAAACTGTCAAACTAAAATTAGCAAAGATCATGACAGAAACAGGTCTCAGTTGGGTCCTAGCGCTACCACTAGTGCTCATGCACATTAGAGGACATGCAAACAGACAAACAGGTCTGAGTCCACTGGAAGTTTTGCTTCTCTTTGTTTCAGGTCACCGCAGATGGAAGGATCCTTAGAGCAGATGGATGACCAGTTAAGAAATATACGTGTAAACTGCAAAGCCTGTACCAGTTAAAGGGTCTCTACATAATCTGAAAGATGGTGACTGGGTGATAATGAGAGATCAGAAAAGAAAAAGAAAAAGGAAAAAAGAAAAGTGTAGCACAGACTGAGGTGGTGTGGACCTTGGAGAATCCTTCTGACGACTCCAGCTGCCATCAGAGTTACTGAGAAAGACATGTGGATCCATCGCACCCACTACCAGAATTTGAACCCACCAGATCTCACACCAAGCATGCCTCTAATTCTGGCAGAGGAAGAAGAGTCTCTTAGGGAGACCAACAAGGGTCTGGAGTGTGAGGAGGCTCGGGACTTGAGAGTAACAGCGGAAGAAGCCACATAAAAGACATCTCTGAGCAGTCGTGTGAGAAACAACTAATTCGCAGTTGTTCACAAACTAAAAATTGTCATTCCTGTATAAAAGACAGGAGAAGAATATACAAAAATAAACCTAGAACTTTGCTTTGCAGACTTTTTGGACATCCACCCAATTGCAAGTCTTGCGATCTTGATAACCTCACGTATCCTCTGTTAAACTGAACTTCAACGAGTGAGAAAAAGTACATTTACACACTTCGCGATAACAGAAAATATCGGGGTAATTACTGGCTAGAAAAAGAGATTAGAGATCCTCCCACAATAATGGTACTCCTAAATGTTATACTAGCAGTGATGCTTGTTGCTACAAGCCTTTTATTATAGCCCAGGTCAAACCAATATAATAGGGAAAGAAGATCAGGAAGGTGGAAAGAATCTGGTTTGATCTAAACGTGCTAGGGATAGAAGACCCTGAAGCCAAAATGAATTTGTGGTATCATTGTATGACACATTGTAAAGCAATTATCTAAAAGTAAAAAGCAAACCTGCCTGGTTCTAGTTAGGCCCTCACCCAATTTTGACACTGTTATGTCTTCTAAAGCCATCCCTATGAATACATCTGAGACTGACAGAGTGTACCTTGGACTGTTATAGGCTACGAGGTGCACTAGGTTTACAGGCAGTAGTGTAGGAATTTAACATCTGGTCCTCCTTGTATACGTGTATTTAGGAAATAATCCAACCTATTGCTTCTGTTGGAACCATAATAAGGGTAGTATCTTTATGTGCTCCTCACTCTATGGAGACTATGTGGAATGTAGTGAAATGTTCTTTGACAATGAGGGAGGCAAGTATACAGTAATGCCTAAAGTTGTACCCTTACCAAAGGCATTGTCCACTTATCGGCCAGATATGCATATGCCTGTGGACTAAATGTCTACCTTTACTTATGCGCAGACTGGTCTGGCTGCTGTTACCTTGTAATTTTGAAACCCCAATTGTCATTACTGCCAATAGAATGAGTTCCTGTTAGTAAAGAACACACAAGCAAGTTGAAAAGTAATAAAAGGGAAATGGCTGAGTTTCATAATTTGGATTCGTATCATTGGCACATTGGCTTATGAGAAAAATAGGTATATTCCCTTGGTATAGAGTGATATTACCTACACCATGTCTGCATTCGCCAATGAAACCATTAAGGCATTCAAGTTGTTGTTCACGGCTCAAGAGAGTCACTGTTTGACTTTAGATTATTTGCTGGCTAGGACAGGAGGGCTATGCACCATGTTGAATTGAACTGGTGATGCATGTGTATCACCCTTATCCCAGATTACTCAGAAATAAGAGACCAATTTGGACCGTCATATAGTGCAGGATGGAGTTTTAATAAATGGTTGAATGATAAATTGGGGCGTTGAGGCATCATGCTTGTACAAATACTGATCCCAGTATTATTAGTGTTTAGTATTCTGATATTCTGTTGTACTGTCTCACAGGATTGTGCCAGGGCTCTTATCCAAAGACAGATAGGGGGAGTAACTCAGTAATTCAGTAACTCAGTATCTAAGCTAGCACAGACTGATGAGGGAAATTATAATGATGATGATTACCCAGATCTCTTTCCTTATCCAGGAGATCATGACTCCCAAAAGGAAGAGGATGAAAAACTATAAATAAGGGGCTTAAGGATTTTCTTTTCATATTTAACAATTCACATTTATACTCATTCAATTATGTTTCCTGACAGTTGGAGGCTTAAAGCTGTGAGATAGGAAATGTTTTCTGCACAACACCCACACCAGGAATATTTACTCATATTTTCTTTTGTATTCATTTCATTGTTTTATTAGTTTCATTTTTTAGATTTTAAATATATGTTCAAAGGGAGGAATATGGTATCTTATTTTTTATTTTACTATTAAGTGAACTATATTTGTTCAAATTTCGTTAGTACTGATTGACAAATGGCAGCCATATTGTTTACAAATGTCAACATGTTTTTGGTAATTATTGAAGTTCACACTCTGCTGAGTAGTATGACACCAAATTTGTGAAGACAGGCAAAAAAAAAATCCTAGGACTAGTTTGCAAAAGTAGGTTTTGCATATTATGCAAATTAGCAAAAAAAAAAAAAAATAATAATAATAAAAAATAAGTGTTGCTGTTTCTGTAGCCTATAGGGATTTTATGATTTCCCAGCTCTCCTTCTTTCACATCCGGGCTTGAGATCGGCATAGGTGGAGTTCTAAATCTAAGTGGGCAGAGCTAAATGGTTCTTGAGGCTTTTTTGTTGGGAAAAGCCAAGCAGACAGTGGAAAAAGAATTTTGTTTGTAGGACTCACGGTCCTCTGCAAAACACTAAATAATACAAATCGGATAACAATAGATACAATGTAACAATACTTATAGTGATTGCGCAATAACGCAATCCTAATAATAGTAATAAAATTTAATATATTGCCTAACAATAGTATTGCTCATTGCACAAAAACTTATAGTGATTGTGCAATGCACAATCCTAATAAAACATAATAGAAATCAGATAACATTAGTGCAAAGCAATGCGCAATCACTAATATATGCAGTTACTTTATGAACAGCCAGCAAATGTTTTGCACTTAATAGTACTAGTCAGTGTGGCAGTTCAACAGAGATGATAATCTACTACATACACAGAAAGAATGGCAGTTAGATGAGAAAAAAAACATTAACTGAACTTTTATTTTCTTTACCATTTACTTTCCTTAACTATTTCCTGAAATTTTTTGCACACAAAAAGCTGTTCAGTCACCATCATTCCATTTACACCTTGCTTTAAGGTTTGCCTTTTACAAGAGTTGTGATTATTATTCGGAGCCAAATCAGAATTTTAGCAATTCGACAGCCACAAATACACCTGAGCACTCTGACTCCTAAAAGGATGATGTGACACATGCCACTAAGGAAACATACACTATAAGGCCAAACTTATGTGGACACCTAAGCAGACCCATATGTGGGCCTTACCCAAACTGTTGCCACAACGTTGGAAAAACACAATTAACTAGAATGTCTTTGTATTCTGTACAATTATGATTTCCCTTTACTGGAACCTTAACATTTAAAATAATAACTTGGAAAATATTTGAGTTCCATAAAGTACATATACAGGATTCATATTTAGGCAAGATGACTTCGGGTTGATCTTCAGCTTAAGGTTATTCTAACAGCAGCACAATGCCTAGCTTGCTCAGTTACAGTAAGACCCTGATTTGTTCAACTGAGTAAAAAAAATTGGGTTTTTAACCAATCACATTTGCAAAGGAAAAAAGTGATTTTAATTTGTGTTTTAGGCCATTTTTTTATTTGCAGAAAATTATGACCACAAATCAGAATTATGCATAACACTATAACACAAATAGCACTACAACAAATTTGCCTCAAACATCATCATTCTGGTTAAATAAGCATTTGTACACATACAATGTCTAAATGCACTAATTTCTTTCAGTCAAAACATTCTCTGTGATCACAAACGAGAAATATCAGGCAGTCATCTAGCCTTTGCATTACCATGGGCCCAACATAGAAGTATTACAACTCAACAGTCTTAATTGATGGGGTCGCTGACAAATCTAATGTATTAAGAGAATAAGTATCTTTAACATTTTTAAAATAAGACAAGGAACAACCTTAAGCTCTGCATCAGGTAAACTGTCAATTTGTCTACAAACCTATAACAAACTAATCAGTGATGAAAAATCAGTGATGTCTAACTGTCTTCCTTATATTGCAAGATGTGTGATTTTCTGTTCTGAGTGTAACAGGAAATCAGATACTTCTCCCATTCCGAGTGTTTTCTTGATTGCACATGGGCATAACCTAGAAGACAATTCCACACTCAGTTTTATCAGAAACACTGATTTAACAAATGAATACTTCCTGTAACAACTAATAAGGTCTACTCACTTCTTTTCAGATGCATGCTGCTCATTCGGTCATGCCTAGCATGACCATTTTGAGCCAGTCTCAAAGACAGGCAAGAACTTCTCCTGTTAGAATTAAAAAAAACAAAACAGAATTATAATACAAAATCCAGAATGAAGGTAGCCAATATTATAGGAACATTACTTTTGTGGGTTATTTTACACTGAACAGTTAGCATTTGACCTAACACAGACAGTTTTTCAACTTAAGGCCTCTTCCACAAGGACCTTTTTGTACCCATCAAAAAACACACCACTAAGATTGACGGACAGATTACATCAATGCTTACTGATGCATAAAATATATGCTCTGTTGATCTTTAAAAAAGTTCCCCAGAGTTGAACTTGTGATGGTACACTGACATGTATGTTCTTCAGCCAACAGGAGGCAGGAATGTTGGCAAGGCTTCAGTCATTTTAAGGAATGGTTATAAGGAAGATAGAGGAAAAACTAATTGTGTTTGTCACTTCACACCCAGACCTGTATAATCCGCAGTAAAAGTATATACGTGTAGTTCACAGCAAGGCATCAGCATAGTTGGACAAAGCAGTAGCCTGGGCACCCACGCTAAGCAGATTGTGTCTACACTAGAGTTTTTTTGTTTTTTTTTTCCATTTCCTGGTGGACAAGTAGGTTCAACAACCAGAAAAAGAAAATAAAAAAAAACAACCTCCTTACTCACTTTAGCAAAGCAAGTTTCCATTTGGTATGTAGGCTATGTTTAAATTTAATAAGCTTCATAGTGGTGCAATGCACCTCGATGCTGCAACTACAATACTGGCTTCAAAATCCTGACGCCTGCTACACTGCTGATTTCAAAATCAGGACCATGCAGGTATGTGGAAATTCTGACAAAATATAACAGTGAGATATAACTCTTCTGCTAGCACAACTGGCAGTCACCTCACAGTTAAACATGTCTATAGAAAATAAAGACACAAGCCAGTACGTTTGTGCGATATTGAATTTTCCCTGCCTGTGATTTTCCACTTTAAAATGTTGCAATAATCGATAATCATCCAGAACTGCTAGCCTAAAAAAAAGGAAAGGAAAACAATCATTTCCACTATTTCAGGTTTAAGGAGAGTACGAGTGGGCATAATAATATTGTCAGCTGTGCAGTTAGGAACTGCGACAATTGCAAAAAATGCAGTAATGCACAGTAATGCAAAGTAAAGAGTTAACAGCAAAGAACACAGTACACTTTGATAAAATCCTTTTAAAGTGTTTGAACATATCTGCATTGATGGGCTCAGGACAGTAGTTTAAAAAAAAAAACAACTCACATTTAATCACTTTCTAATTATCAATCACCATTAACATTACTTGTAAATTGTTAAGATTTAAAACTTCGTTGTAGGCCTATTTCATCTTTTTTGGGTCAAAATCTCATCCCTTTTTCCACTTTCAGCTAATAAGCGGAAGTGTCATTTTTGACCATTTTCAGCTGAAATTTCAGTGCCATCCCTGATAAATGTAGTTAATGTATGGTAAATATGTACTTGTCTATTGTTACTGAAGTCAAAAGTTGATAGATATTATTTCACATTAATGAATTCAAAACATTCTCCATTTACCATTGCAGAAAGTGAGGGAGCGCACATGAGTCCAGTCAAGAGCATGAGAGGAAGGGATAGGCCTTCCAGGCAATGTCAGGTAATATTTGGCCATCCAAAAGACCTGCACAAATCATTCCAGATTCATATGTCTACTGTCACAGCTCCCATTTTATTGGGAAGAAAAATAATTTTCTTTTGGCATGTTTTTGAGTGATAACTTCTACTAACATATTCCAATGAAGGGAGGTCTAGTAATTTAATACAATCATCATAAACATCACTGGATATCATGGCAGTGTAATAGTGTAGGGACGATAAAATGGTTATATCGCGTAAGCCTACTAGCCAGGGCTAACTAATGTATTTATGATTTGTCCACCCATATTGACATTAATTTTATTCCTGTTTTTTTAGAGTCATAAAACAAAAATATACAAAATAATTAAAATCACCATGTATATCAAATTATATCTCTTCTTTTTTTATGGCATTGATGCATAAAACAGAATTTCTAACTCAGTGTTTGTTACAAACTGATAAATGCCCCAAAACCTACTAGCTTCTTGATCTTCCTGACATTTAGTTAAAGCACAATCAAACAGTGTAAGCAATGAGAGCCAGGAGCAAAAGGATAGTACACTGGCATCGGAACTCACCGTTACAGTAGGGAGAGTCCACAGGAAAGTGCAAAGGAGACTCCAGTCAGTGAGAGTGAGGAAGTAAGTGCAGAAGGGTGAAGAGGCAAAGGAAGCTCCAGTTGGACAGAATAATGAGGACAGTGCATAGGACAGCACAGTCCATGAAAGCGGGAGTGAAACAGAGATTAAATACTGCACCCACACCAGACAGTTTTAAATTGTTTCTGAGCTACCACCTTAACAAAATTCAACTACTCCAATGTTGAAGAAAGTCTTAAAGTACAAAGAGAGCAACAATAGAAAGTTGCTTACTTACTGCCAGGAACAGCACACATTGTAGTGCTTTGTTTGCACAACGTTTGGAAAGTACACTAACAGTTCATTAATTACTAGCGTGACAGATTGGAAGCATGTACATCAACACATCAAATAGCATGAAATAACCATCTTGTACAGAAATCGTTCTGAAGGATGTTTTACAGGTTAAAGCAGACATTAAAAGCAGACATAAAAAGCCTGTTGAGTGGCAAACAGATGACTGCTCAGAAAAAAAAAAAAAAAAAAAAAAGATAAAAATGGCAGGTTTGTATCTTTTTTTTGAATGGATGTGGTTACTCAGACTCTTTGCCAGATTCAGGCAGCTGCAGATAGATTGTGTAGTAAGCAAATGAAAAATATATAAGGAGATCAATGTTTTACCAGAGGTTGCATTGCCACAGAAGACAGCAAGAAAATAAAAATGTCTGGAGAAATGGCTGCTGACGAGGGAGTGAAAGATCCACAGAAAGAATATATGAAGTTACTGTTCATAATAAAATTAAAGACACAGTATTAGTACCATCCACCATAAATGTCTCACTCATAGAACTCTTTGTGCTGACCTAGCTCTCCTACACACTAGGAACATATCCAAGGTCACCTGTACTTCTCTTCAAGAATCTGGAAAGAGGAAATCAGCAGGTCTTTACATTTAGAAGCTTCTGATTGGCCAACTGTCAGAGTTAGGAGTTAATTAGAAGCACACATAGCTGTAAAAGGGCCTACACCTTTAGAGACAGTGACTTTTTGCCCTTGATACCATAGGAAAATTCAAGTAACTTGGCCAAGAACTCAGAAAAAAAATTCTGTACCTCATAAGTCTGGTTCCACCTTGGGAGCAATTTCCAAACAACTGAAGGTACCACAAGCATCGGTACAAACAATTATATGCAAATATACAAACCTTGCGACCACAAATGAGGCACAAATTAACTCCCACAGATGAACAAAGTTTGGTCCAAAAATTTCAACTTAATGCCAAGACAACAATAAAGAAACTGGTACAGGAGTTGGAGGCAATGCATGTACATCTACCATAAGCAATACCTCAAGACATTAGCTAGAAAGTTAAAAATTTGGTTCCAGCAGGACAATAATCCTAAGCATACCTCCTCTGACATTATCGAGTTCTGAGAAGATTTAACTTGCTGACAGATGCCTAGAAGACAATGAGGGGAAATATACACTATATATACACTATACATAAGTAAAAAGTATACGGTCACCCCTCCTAATTGTTGAGTTCAGGTGATTCATCCACACCCCCTGCTAACAAGTGCATAAAATCAAACACATAGCTATGCAATCTCCATAGACAAACAATGGCTGTAGAATGGGACATTCTGAACAGCTCAGTGACTTTACACACGACACTGTCATAGGATGCCACCTTTACCACAAGTCAGTTGATGAAATTTCTGCCCTGCTAGATCTGCCCCGGTCAACTATGTAGTCCTGTTATGAAATGGAAGCATCTAGGAGCAATAACAGCTTAGTCACGAAGCAGACCATGCAAAATCACAGAGCAGAGCTGTCAAGTGCTTAAGTGTGTAGCACATAAAAATCGTGTATCCTCTGTTGCATCTCTCACTACCGTGTTCCAAACTGTCAACTGAGACTGCTGGCCTCTCTTACCTTCCTTATCATTTGTCTGTGTTGTGAAATCTTGCACCCCGCTGTCTGAAGAAAATTAGTTACAGTTCCATGAACTTCCCACCTGCATATTATCAAATTAATTGTACTGACAGGATGTTTAAGGTCTTTGCTATGGCTCTAGAGCTTTTTTCATTTGAGTGTTGTTTAATAATGTTGCCTCTGAGAACTTTCATTGCTACTTGTCTGAAATCTTCCCAACCAATAGCACTGTCTTTCATAATGACATCTGCAGAATGATTTTTTTTTCTTTTGCAGCATTTATATTTAGAACCTGGTTTATTTTTATGTAACCTTTACAGATATATTATAGGTATGTAAGTACAAAGTTAAAAGACCTTATATGTCATAAATTTTAAGTGGATACATCAATCTGGCATACAAGACTCATCTCATCACAGTTTCTGTCACTCAGGTGGCTTGTGAATGCATGTTTTCATCACTCAGTTTTATCAACAGACTCAGGATTATCTGGACACTTTAATGCTCATGGTCACATGCAGGGACATCCTCATGCTCCTCTAATAAGTTCCAAAAATTTGCGGACATGTTACTTTTACATTTCTAGCGATTTCCCATTATATAATCTACAGGGTGTCCCAAAAGTGTCCATACATAGGGGACTGAAACACACAAAAAAACAAACAAACAAAAAAAAACAAACAAACCAATTTTTAAAAAAATATGTATTGACCTATGTGTGGGAAACTGGGGCTCGAGCGCTTCATACAACTATCCATCCGAGTGGCTCGCTGCTTAGCCAGCTGCACCCAGGAGAGCAGCACCATGCTGTCTCCCCAGGTCCCTCCTCCGTCCTCAACTCCCTCTCTTCCAGAACCAGGAGTGGAACCCATGCACGTTGATTCCACGCGCCTCACTCCGGCGGAACGACATCGTCGGCTGACCCAGAGGCTCTGCTTATATTGTGCAGCCAGTGGGCACTTAATTGCCAAGTGCCCCATTCGCCCTCCTCGACCGCTGGTGAGTTATATAACTTGTCCGCAAGTTTGTGTGTCACCTCTCACCACGGTCGTAACTCTGAGTACTGTTAATTACTCTGTTTACAGCCCTCATTGACTCTGGGTCAGCCGGCAATTTCATATCCGGAGAACTCTGCCGTCAACTCCAGCTCAGGAAAAGCCCAAACCCGGCAAGCTATCAAGCACACTCCATAACGGGAACTCCCCTCAGTCAGAGAGCCATCGGACACCGGGTCGGGCCAATACAATTACAAGTGGGCTGTTCGCACTCCGAGTCCATTGAACTCCTGGTTCTGGAAAAAGCCACCTCTGATCTCCTGCTGGGACGACCTTGGTTAGTAAGACACAAGCCTATAATTTCGTGGTCCACGGGCGAAGTCCTACGGTGGGGCGATCAATGCTTCCCTGAATGTTTCCCTCTCTGTCCTCAGCCCCTCCTGGTCTGTACCACATCCATAGAAAGCCCTATAAAGCAACAGTCGGTGGATATTCCTGCCTGTTATAACCAGTACAAGGATGTCTTCTGCCCGAAACGAGCCTCCCAGCTACCACCCTATAGGCCATGGGACTGTGCCATAGACCTCATACCGGGTGAGCCAGTGCCTAAAGGTAAAATTTACCCTTTGTCAGTTACGGAACAAAAGGCCATGGAGGAATACATCCAGGGGGCGCTACAAGAAGGCTATATAGTCCCATCTACTTCCCCTGCTGCTTCCAGCTCCTTTTTTGTGGTTAAAAAAGATGGAGGTCTCCGGCCTTGCATAGATTACCGGGCACTCAACAAGATCACTGTTAAATACCGTAACCCACTTCCCCTTGTCCCAGCAGCATTGGAACAACTCCGGGGGGCCCGGATATTCACCAAGTTGGACCTTCGCAGTGCATACAACCTCATCTGTATACGAGAGGGGGATGAGTGGAAGACTGCGTTCATTACCCCCACTGGCCACTACGAGTACCGAGTCATGCCATATGGTCTTGTCAATGCCCCCTCTGGGTTCCAGGGATTCATAAATGAGGTATTCCGGGAGTACATCAACCGCTTTGTCCTTGTGTATATCGACAACATCCTAGTCTACTCCTGGGATATGGCCAAACATCTCCAGCACGTGTCGAAGGTCCTCCAAAGACTCCGGGACCATCAGCTCTACCTTAAGGCAGAGAAGTGCACATTCCACCAACCCACGACTACCTTCCTTGGTTATCAGATTAGTGCCAGAGGCATCCGGATGGATGAGGGGAAGGTCCAAGCCGTCAAGACCTGGCCAATATCCACAAAAATAAAAAAATTACAGTTCTATCACCTCTCCACTTACCTCCTTCCTCAAGCAAAAGCCCAAATCCCTGTCCTGGACCCAAGAAGCCACCAAGGCCTTTGAAGCCCTGAAAGAGGCCTTCACGACGGCACGCCTCCTGCACCACCCAGACCCCAGTAAGCCCTTCGTGGTAGAGGTTGATGCCTCGACCTCTGCAGTGGGTGCCGTATTGTCTCAGCAGCAGGGGAATCCCTCACATCTCCACCCATGTGCCTTTTTTTTCCAAAAAAAACTCACCCCAGCAGAGCAGAACTACGACATCGGGACATACACTGGTCCCTGTACGACATACACTGGTCCCTGGACGAGGAAATAGCAGAGGCAGCAGCCACGGAACCAGCTCCTCCAGGGTGTCCTGAAAACCACAGGTATGTCCCCAGTTCCTTACAAAATAAACTAATCAAATCCGTGCAAGACTCCCTAGGCACTGGCCACCCTGGGACTGAGATGACACTCACGCTGCTTCAAGATCGATTCTGGTGGCCCAGGATGGCACAGGACGTCAAGCGGTTTGTCCAGGGATGCCAGGAATGCGCTATGTCCAAGACAGGACTAATGTCACAGGAACACTAATGTCACAGGAACACCAGGCTCTGTCACCAACAGTCACCGCCCTCTCTCCCCAGAGTTCTAATCTCCAATCACCATACTCATCAGGACTCCATATAAGCACACGCCTCACATGCACTCTTGGTCTGGCCTCAACTAGGAATAGACCTCTTCTCTGTGAGTACCTGTGTTCATTTGAAGCTCCTCTACATCTCCCTACATTTTCTGCAGCGTTTCTCTTCCAAGACACGTGAGGTGTGTGCTCCTTTCCCTCAGTCATTTACCTAGTGTCTCTATCTGTGTTACCCACTAGCCTGCAGTACTTATCTTTGTGTTTACCCTGTCTTTGCATACCCATTGTTTGGCAAGTCCTTTAATAAATTTGTGTTGGGTTCTCACCTTTGTCTCCGAGTCTGGTATATACTGACAAACACTGGCTAAAGTACTATTCACACAGGTAAGTAATGTTGCCAAAGGACATCTATAGTACTTATGATTGGCTCATATTACATAAGTGATCTGTATATAAATCACAGATGGGAGTGCCTTCACAATGTATGCATGGTCGTCACACCAAAAGTTCCAGGTGAATCGTTCACCTCATATCTTACTACTTGTTTTAAGGCTTGTGGCTACGCAAGTTGCACTTGATCATAAATAGGTGACATGCCCATAATATGTATGCCAATATTTGGTTTTGGCAGGATAAAGTACAAAACTAAATCTTGCCCAACATGTCAATTCAGCATGGCAATATTCTCCAGATGTGGGAACGCGCAGTCCATAAAATATACTGAAATGATGTATTCGGACAGGAATAAACTTCCAGAGATACTCAATTATTAACTACAGTATCCCATCTAATCATGTAAAGATAATCCAATCTGAATAGGCATTAAGATACACACAAACAACAACCACTGTTTTCATTAAAACGTGAAGTTTCTGTGCTGTTTGTACATTTTTTACAGCTTGTTATAATAAAAAGGGATTAGGACTAGGATATCATTGCCATGGCTCACTGTAACAACTTTTTATCCTAATTTGAATGGAATAAATAATAATCTAATAATCATAAAGACAAACTTTTCACAACTATTAAAATAAGGCTTCACTCACTTGCAGAATTGTGCAAAATTCATTCAAACAGTAGGTATACAGTTCTGACATACAGTCATCACAGCTACCGTCCCTCAAATTTTTTTTTTTGCAAGAGCGTTAACTTATAAATTTAATTATAAATGTAACATATTTATGAAAAATGCAATAAGAGCCATACAAAGAGACTGAATAATACATTACCTCTGATATCAATTACTACTGCTTTACGCATCTTACATCTGATTTATCAAACATACCTCATAGCCCCAATTTTCCCCTTCTCCATAAAGAGCTCCACGATAACTCTGCTTCCCTCTGGATAGAGCCTAGCATACAGTGTCCTCTTGTTCACTTTGTCTTTAAACCACCTGACTGCTTCAGTGGACCAGCTCTCTCCATTCACTGGTTTCACCTAGTAAATAAAACATCATGCACATTGTAAGTGAAAAATTATATCACTATATGAAATAAGATATGAGTTAATAACACCTACATCTGCTAGAGAGACTTGTAGCGCTTGCGCTGGTATTTTAGCAATTTCCCCACAAAGCTCTTTGATATTCCAAAGTGAAAGGCAAGTAGAATCTCCATAGTCAATTCTCCTGATCTCCACTTCAATGTTTCTGATGGCTTCGAATCTGCTGCACAAGTGACGATTTCCTAATATCAAATGAAACAAATTAGCATCATTAGAATGCTCCATTTTATTTTAGGGATTTTTCTTCGTTTCAGGTCTCACCGCTCTTCATTCCACATATCTTTGTCACCTGGGCACGGCACCACAACTCTTGCTCAGCGCTCCATCCCATTACATAAGCACCAATATCTGGGATGCAATTTATTTCAGCATAGGACCTACTGTTTTTCTTTCTGTTTTACAATGAAGATAAAAAAAAGAACATTAGCAAATACTAGGAAGGAAAAAAACAGAAGGATGAAACCCACACTACTACTTACGCCATAATATCAGACAGTTCCTGTAGGTTGTTATCCTTATGCTGTATATAGAAGTTCCCTGGGCTGACCACATGGGTGACAACAACAGGCATCTCTTCAAACTTCTTAATCTGAAATTCAGGTATTCTTAATGCTGCCTCTTGTCCATCCATTGACCTGTTGATCCCCCCTTCAAGGGCACACTGGTGCTTCATTTGTTTTGAAGCCATTGATTCACTGCTTGAAATACAGTAGCTCTGAGTAAATGGATTCAGGATACAGGAGTCATTGTAGCCAGCAAAAGCCAAACTTTCATCAGCTATTGAATCTTGCAATGAGTTTTTCACCTCTGTGGAAATATCCCCAACATCCCACAACTCAGTGATTGTAGCAATCATACAACTGTAGGTCACAGACCCGGCACTCCTTTTTTTTACATTGAAGATGGGTACAGAATTATTCATTTCAGAAATGAACTGCTTTTTGTGTGTACTATGTAACTGTATGAACTCCTGATCCATATTTGTTTCAGTTTTGCTTTTCAACTGTTGCATTAGCACAAAGGCCCTCTCCTCAGAGCCTGCAAAACTCGACTGTTCCATATTTCTACTCGTTCTTAGAAAATGTATGAGCTGAGATGAGGTCTGTTTCTGGTGTTGAACTTTAAGGTAATTTCCAAGCTGCTGCTCAGATGTGTAGGTGGTCACATTCTGAGTAAGAATCTCTTCTGCTTTCCTTTGAGTTTCTGTTGCAATGATGTCCTGAGGTATGCAATACTTGTCATTTTCCACTTCACACACTTTCGATTCCTGCTTCAACATCTCTGTAGAATGTTCTGATGAGATTTTGCCAGGTGATAGCTTTTCAGATTCAGGTAACAAAGTTAGTTGCTGGAGGGGCAGTGTTGCTCCAATAATTTGCACAGCTTTTGTAATTGAGCTTGCCAGAATGATATTTTGTAGCAAGGGCCCAAACTTCAAAACGTGAGGAACAAATATTCCAGTTTGACTTCTCAAATAACTGAACTGGAACACACGTTGAGGTGACAGGCTCGTTGTTTGTGTGAGATGCATGTTCATACTCTGAGAGCCTGGAGCTAAAGAGAATATTGATTAGTTTTGTAAACAGCACCATTACACCAGCTAAATATACTCTTGGGGCACTTTCTACCATATTAGTCTGTTTATCATGCTAAAATCAAAGAGAATGTTTGGTTTCATGCTGCACACATTGCCCATAGAACAAAAACATTTCCTGAGGATTGTATGGTAAGTGATGGGACTGGAAACATACGCACAATGCTATTTTATTTATTGGTCAGAAATATAGTAACAGAAAAAATAAACAAACCTTTGCAAATGCATACAGATATTATGGAAATCAACTGAGCATGAAAACACAGGCTACTGATTAAATAATAAATAGAAAATTATAGTATAAGTTTATCATTTAAATGCTTTAGTAATTTTGTGTACTGTATATTGCATTTATTTTTTGTGTCCTTTAGCTCAGATATCTAGTAAACACTGTACTTCTTCAGGTTTGGTCGAATCAGGGTCGAATCATGTTCTCACTCTATTCAAACTAGGATTTGCTTAGAATCAGAAATTGATGGTCTTTGCCAGAGCATTTTGGTCTGTGAAACAAGTGTTACTGCTGTGTTGATATTCATCATTTTTATCTCAAACCCAAATGTGCTCAGTGTATAGCAAAAGCAAAAGAAGGAGACTGTACATGATTTAACCTGACAGCCATCATGATAGATGGAATCTATCACTAATTTCCGATACTACTGCCAATCACTTCAAGCCTACTGATAATCATTAAAAATGATTAAGCCTTTATTGTTAAGTGTGGAATCAATGCTGCCATTATTTTTTGGATTACCATGGTCATTTTGCGCTATCGTTTTCATTGTCTAAAGACAGTGAGTGGAGGCCATCCATGCTGGATCCTTGTAAAATAATAACTAATCTTCGACTAAGGTACGGTAAAGTTAGTGAGAGTGAGAGTAGCTTAGTTTCTGTAGGGGAAAGTCTGGATGCCTTAGGCGGAGATAACAATCCCACAACTCTGGCAATAGAGCCCTCACAGCGGGGTGAATAGGTGACGACTTTGTGGCATGATCGCAAAGCCAGAGCTAACGCTAAGGCTCACTCACGGGAGCACCACTACTCTCCGCTTAAAGTGTCCAACAGGTTGGCTCTCCTCAGTGAAGCACCCGCTGAGAAACTTGAAAGAGCTCTGGTTATAGGAGACTTTATCTTAAGGCATGCGAAATTAGCTAGGCCTTTAGGGGCACCAGCAGCTTTAGTTAGGTGTATACCAGGAGCCAGGATGCCAGACATAGCAGGTAATTTTAAGGTCTTAGACAAGATAGTTTTTCTTTTAGGAGCTAATGATATACACCTTCGTCAGTCAGAGGTTACTAAGAGTAACATTGTAGAGGTGTGTAAATTAGCGAAGGCGATGTCCGATGCAGTAATATGCTCTGGCCCCATCCCAATGCAGCATGGCAATGTAGCTTAAAGCAGGTTATGGTCGCTGAACTGCTGGATTTCCAGGTGGTGCTTCGGAAACAGTGTGGCCTTTATAGATAATTGGAGTGGCTCTGAGGGTGAAGCTGGGCTGTTAGGGTGGGATGGTGTCCATCCCACTCGGGAAGGTGCTGCTCTCATTTCTTGCAGCATAGCTCAAAGTCTCAGAACAGGCCTAGTTAATCAGTGACAATCCAGAGCCAAGCCCAGGGAGCAGACAAGCAGGCTAAGTGACAAATTCATCACTTAGGTTCCGAAATATTGAGACTGTGTCTGTTCCCCGAGCTAAACAAAAATGTAGAAATACTCTGAAATTTTGTTTTAGTAACCTAATTAACTTAAAATTAGATCATACTGAATGCATAGCCAGCACCTTTGATCTGAATCTAGGACTGTTAAATATTAGATCTCTTATGTCTAAAGCGCTTATTGTTAATGAAACTATTACTGAACAGGAATTTAATGTATCGTGTTTAACAGAAATGTGGATTAAACCAAATGAGTATGTAGCATTAAATGAAGCTAGTCCTCCCGGATACTGTTATATACATCAGCCCCTTCTAAATGGCAGAGGAGGAGGTGTTATTTATAATCTAGGTGTCACCCAAAAACCTAGTCATTCAACGAGTTTGATGTTCTTTACACATAACACACATAGCCACAAAAAATATCTACCCAGTCGATTCCGCTAATTATTATTTACAGACCCCCAGGGACATATTCTGAATTCCTTTCTGAATTTACGGATTTCATCTCTAACCTGGTTGTTTCTTAGACAAAGCATTAATTGTTGGAGACTTTAATATTCATTCTGATAACCCAGAAGACACCCTGAGAACAGCGGTTGTGTCCATTCTAGATTCAGTAGGGGTTAATCAGAACTTAATAGGACCCACTCATAGTAGTGGTCACACTCTTGATCTAATACTAATATTCAGATTAAATATAGAAAATATAGCCACATTTCCGGAGTCTGAAGCTATCTCAGATCATTATCTCATCTCGTTTAAGGTGTGTCTTAATCATAATATATGCACCTTGCTGCGCTACTGCGTCAAACATACATTCACATCAGCTACTGCACAGAGTTTTATTAATCTCCCAGAGTTACCAACCATGATTGGATCACTGTATGATCCCAAAGAACTTGATCAGGCAAATGAATGTTTAGAGTCAACGTTCTGCCACATAATAGATAAGGTAGCTCCACTTAAAAGAAAAATAATTAGGGAGAAAAAGCTAGAACCCTGGTACAATGATCACGCACGCACCTTAAAACAGACCACTCAAAAATTAGAACGTAAATGGTGTCAAACTAAATTGGTAGTATTTCATACAGCATGGAAGGAGAGCCTCCTGAGCTATAGGAAAGCTTTTAGTGCTGCTAGATCAATGTATCTATTGACTTTAATTGAAAATAACAAAAATAATCCTAGATTCTTATTTAATACTGTAGCAAAATTAACTAGGAATAAGACCACAACAGAAACATGCACACAATCATTATACAGCAGTGATGACTTTATGAATTTTGTTAATGGCAAAACTGAAAATATCAGGCAAAAAATTCAGACTATTAATTTAAATCTAGTTAGTTTCATAACTAACCTTGCAGAAAATAATGTAACAATATCAGATCAACGATTAGAATGTGTTACTCCTCTTCAAGAGACTGAACGATTTTCACTAATTTCCTCATCAAAATCAACTTGTATACTAGATCCCCTACCTAAATGTTTCTTCAAACAGATAATTCCAGAAGCAATTGAACCTCTAAAAATCTTTTAAACTAGCAGTAATCAAATCCCTGATTAAAAACCCTGACCTCAACCCCTGTTGATTGTCCAACTATAGGCCAATATCAAACCTCCCCTTTATCTCTGAGATCCTAGAAAAGGCTGTAGCACAGCAATTATGCTCATACCTACAAATGAATAACATTCATGAAATGTATCAGTAAGGATTTAGGCCTCATCATAGCACAGAGACAGCGCTGGTGTTAAAGTGGTAAATGACCTACTACTGGCCTCTGATCAGGGTTGTGTCTCCTTGCTTGTGTTGCTTGACCTTAGTGCAGCTTTTGATACTATTGATCATGCTATTCTCCTTGAAAGACTAGAAAATGTTGCCGTTTTGGGAATGGTCCTCTCCTGGCTCAGGTCTTATTTGACTGATCGTTATCAGTTTGTAGATATAAATGGTGAAGTGAAGTGACGTGTAGCCAAGTATGGTGACCCATACTCTGAATTTGTGCTCTGCATTTAACCCATCCAAGTGCGCACACACACAGTAGTGAACACACACACACACACACACACACCGTGAACACACACCCGGAGCAGTGGGCAGCCTTTTTTGCTGTGGCACCCGGGGAAAACATGGCTTTCGACGAGGATGGGAAATGGTGACTTATCTACGCATACTAAGGTACAGTTTGGTGTTCTGCAAGGTTCTGTTTTAGGTCCACTGCTCTTTTCTTTATATATGCTACCTCTGGGCAAAATTATTCATAATCATGGTATTAACTTCCACTGTTATGCTGATGACACACAGTCATGTTTCAGCAAAGCCAGATGACTGACACCAGCTTAATAAAGTTGAGGAATGTGTAAAGGACATTAGACACTGGATGCTTATTCCTTTTACTTAATTCTGACAAGACAGAAGTGCTTGTACTAGGACCACATGCAGCTAGAAGTAAGCTTTCTGATTACACTGTAACTCTGAATGGCCTTTCTGTTTCATCATACGCAGCAGTAAAGGATCTTGGTGTGATTATTGACTCCAGTCTTTCATTTGAAGCTCATGTAGATAATATTACTAGGATAACATTCTTTCATCTCAGAAATATTGCTAAGATAAGAAATATAATGTCACTACATGATGCAGAAAAATTAGTTCATGCTTTTGTTACCTCTAGGTTGGATTATTGTAATGCCTCACCATCTGGATGTTCCAATAGGTGCATAAACAAGCTCCAGTTAGTCCAGAATGCAGCAGCGAGAGTCCTTATTAGAACCAGAAGATATGACTACATCACCCCACTTTTCCACACTGCATTGGCTCCCAATCAAATTTCGCATTGCTTATAAAATACTACTATTGACCTATAAAGCACTGAATGGTCTTGTGCCACAGTACCTGAGCAAACTTTTGGTCTTTTATGATCTGTCACGCCTACTTCGATCAAAAGGTGCAGGCTATTTGTTGGTACCTCAAATAGTGAAGCTACAGCAGGAGGTGGAGCTTTCTCTTACAAAGCCCCACAGTTATGGAACAGCCTTCCAATTAGTGCTTGGGGCTCAGACACAGTCTCAGTGTTTAAGTCTAGGCTGAAAACATATTTGTTTAGTCAAGCCTTTTGGAATAGTTTTTTCTTAGGTAAAAGGAGCAGACCTGGAGGGATCACAGGCATAGAGTGTTGTGGTGAACTGGGATGTTTGGTTGCTGTCACCCTCCCTCCTCCCCCACCCGTTCATGCTTTATGCCCCAGGGCACCCTTATGTCTGTGTTATTTTCTGGCTCTCTCTTTTGGCTGTCCAAACTCTTCTCTTCCCATCATTCTGGTATAAGTTAATCTTGCATCAGAACCGGTCAGGATTTTTTTTACGGGTTTTTTTTTTTTTAAAGCAAAGGCTAATCTGGCCTTTGGCTAATTTCGGTTCTTGAGTGTTACCAGTGGTTTGCATCTTGAGGTATACTGTCTGTATTTTCATTCAGGAAGGCGTCTTTTGGTTTTTGACTTTGACAATGAGACACCTACATCCTCCAGAGTGTTCTTGACTTGGCTAGATGTTGTGAAGGGGTTTTTCTTCAACAAGTAAAGAACCAAATTTTAGTTTAGTTTTTCCAGCCTAATGATGGCCTCCTTCACTTGCATCAACACCTCTTTCGACCAGATATTGAGAGTTCTCATGAACAGCTTCCAAATGCAAATTCAATGCTTGGAATCATCTCCAGACCTTTTATCTCCTTAATTTTTCATGAAACAACAAGGAAACAGGCCACATCTGGCCATGAAACTGCTTATCAGTCAATTGTCCAATTACTTTTGAGCCTGTAAAAATGGAGGGACTCTGTAAAAAAAAAAAAAAAAAAAGGCTGTAATTCCTAAATGGGTTAATGCAATATTTTTGTTAAACCCCTTGAATTAAAGCTGAAAGTCTACAATACACAATCACATCTTGAAAGACTGCACTACACAATCTTGATTGCTTCATTTCAAATCCATTGTGGTGGTATACAGAGGCAAAATTATGAAAATTGTGTCATTGTCCAAATACTTATGGACCTGACTGTAATATAATCAGCAATAAATATCACTTATATTGTTGCAATGTAATACCGTGTAGGGGCGATGATATTGTTATATCCCACAAATCTACCTCCCACTACAACTGTCCAAATAAACCATGCCAAGGGGGAAGATGCACCATGCTTCAATTCAAACAGGATATAGAGAGAAAGCACCTTTACACACAAAGGTAAGACTGGTTGGTTTCTCTACCTGAATTGAGATCCTCCAACACTGCAACTAGCTGATTGATCACATGCTGTTTGGCATCTATAATCTTCAGCAGGTTCACACCAACTTGTGTGCGACTTGCACAAGATGAATTTAGAAACTCTTCAATCTCTTCAGTAGTCTGTGAAATGATTTGAATGATCAGTTTATAATGGTAGTAAATTACAACATTCAGTATAACTGACAATATATGTTAAAAAAAGTTAATGATCTAATTAAATTACCCTTATCAGCTCAAAGCTTGCATCTCAAGTGACCTAGCAGTAGTTGAAAACCCTGGGTTCAGAGTACCCCACCATGTAACATTACATTTCAGAGTTTCCCCTGCTCTAGCACACTCATGTCAACTCAGAATAGTCTGTTAATTAGCTGACTAGTTTGATCAGGGCCCCATTCTTCATATGTCACTTAACAACATACAGTGTATATCACTGTATGCCAGATATACTAATGGTGATAATTCCAAACAGGCTAATTCAGTTCTTCAAAAACAACATCTGATGACGGACTGAGTTGTGTGAGATGATAAAACATTATGGGACTGTGGCAGCAGGGGCGTGGTCGAGCGTCGGCTGTGGACGTAGAGGAGGCAGGTTGAACCAGCAGGTAACACGTGATAATTCTCACCTGTGTGTAATCAGTGAAAGGTGATTTGTTTGTGTCTCTTTGTGTTTTCAGTGGCCTCTCGGAGAAGCAGAGTGAGAAGGAGAAAGCCAACCAGCACAGAGCTGTGTGTATGCCCGTGTGTGTGCTTATAAAATAAAACCATTGAAAAGCGAAAGTAAAAGATAAAGAATAAAGCTCCTTTTGAGTTGTTCCAAGCCTTCCTCCAGCTTCCTCATTCCCTACCCGAACCAGGAAAGTGTTACAGGGACACTTTGGGAAAATAATCAACAGTGGGGTGGTGTGATGTTACTACCCCAAAGATGATTATTTTCCTATAACAGCATACCCTTACGTGTTTTACTCCTCTTATACCACAGAAATCTGCCAATGATTACAAGTTTCTTTTTTTTTTCTTTTTTTTTTTTAATTAACTCTGCGAGACACAATAATTTAGAGGGACATATTTCTTAATTGAAAATAAAGAAGTAAGGACAACCATTACGTCTAAGTCTGGATGCGACATCAAATTTTTAATGTACTGTGTATATTGATTACTTCTATATGGATTTCATTCTCATTTCTGCTATGAATAGAATAGCTGACAACAAGGGAAAGACTATGTGATGGTGAGAAAGACAGCTGCCAGGAGGGAATAGATAGCATTTGGGGCTGGCATGGGTTAGCAACCCATGTCTACAGGAGCCATATACAAATTAGTATTTTGGAGACAGCCATTAATGGCTATGAATAGAACCAAAGAAGAAATACCCAAGGAGTCTCTAAGAACAGGGGCACAAGAACAGTCATTGATGGACTATATGTTTACTGACGTAGGAAGGGAAGAGACCAAATGGAAGACGAGCACTTTACTGGAGAATTGCACAGGAAAGGAAACTGACATGATACTTCAGATATGCTCCTGTGGCTGGAAAAAACAACTTCAGCAAAGGGCCTGAAAATACACCAAGAAAAGAAAAAGTACTGTTTTTCTTTTTCACCAATAATTTGCGCTATCGTTTTTGTCTGTTGTATTTTTCACTTTCCTTTCTGCCGTATTTTCATTGTTCGAAGAAGTCTTTTGTTTTTTTGTTTAAAGACAGTGAGAGGATGCCATCCAGGCTGGATCCGTGTAAAATAATATCAACTAGTCTTCAACTAAGGTATGTTAAATAACATGGCAAACATTCAGTTATTTCCGTGTGTTGAGTGCAGGATGTTTAGTAATTCTTCCTCCGTCATTAGTAATAGCTTTATTTGTGCTAAGTGTATATTAGTTAGCTCTCTGATGGAGAAGATTGCAGCATTAGAAGTGCGCTTCCAGAATCTAGAGAGGGTTAGTGAAAGTGAGAGCAGCGTAGTTTCTGTAGGGGAAATTCTGTTAGCAATTCCCCAAATCCAGGATTAGAGCCCTCACAGCGGGGTGAATGGGTGACGACTTGGTGGCATAATCGCAAAGCCAAAGCTAACGGTAAGGTTCGCCCACAGGAGCACCACTCCTCTCTGCTTCATGTGTCCAACAGGTTTGCTCTCCTCGGTGAGGCACCCGCTGAGAAACCTGAAAGAGCTCTGGTTATAGGAGATTCTATCTTAAGGCACGTGAAATTAGCTAGGCCTTTAGGGGCACCAGCAGCTTTAGTTAGGTGTATATCGTGAGTCAGGGTGCCGGACATAGCAGGTAATCTTAGGGTCTTAGCCAAGAATAGGTTTTCAAAGATATTCATGTAAGAGCTAATGATAGACACCTTCGTCAGTCAGAGGTTACTAAGAGTGATATTGTAGAGGTGTGTAAATTAGCGGAGGCAATGTCTGATGCAGGAATATGCTCTGGCCCCATCCCAATGCAGCACGGCAATGTAGCTTACAGCAGATTATGGTCCCTGAACTGCTGGATGTCCAGGTGGTGCTCCGAAAACAGTGTGGCCTTTATAGATAATTGGAGTGGCTCTGAGGGTGAAGCTGGGCTGTTAGGGTGGGATGGTGTCCATCCCACTCGGGAAGGTGCTGCTCTCATTTCTTGCAGCATAGCTCAAAGTCTCAGAACAGGCCTAGTTAATCAGTGACAATCCAGAGCCAAGCCCAGGGAGCAGACAAGCAGGCTAAACTGACCTTCTGCTAGCTGCACTGAGTCATCACTCATGTTCCACTATATTGAGACTGTCTGTTCCCCGAGCTAAACAAAAATGTAGAAATACTCTGAAATTTTGTTTCAGTAACCTAATTAACATAAAATTAAATCAAACCGAATGCATAGCCAGCACCGTTGATCTGAAGCTAGGACTGTTGAATATTAGATCTCTTATGTCTAAAGCACTTATTGTTAATGAAATCATTACTGATCAGGAGTTTGATGTTCTGTGTTTAACAGAAACGTGGATTAAATCAAACGAGTTTGTAGCATTAAATGAAGCTAGTCCTCCCGGGTACAGTTACATACATCGGCCCCGTCTAACTGGCAAAGGAGGAGGCGTCGCAGTCATTTATAATGATAATCTAGGCGTCACACAAAAACCTAGTCATAAATTCAACGCATTTGAAGTTCTTTATTCTAACATAACATATGTAGCCATTAAAAATAAGTCTACCCAGGTGATTCCAGTAATTATTATTTACAGACCCCCAGGGCCATATTCGGAATTCCTATGCGAATTTGCGGATTTCATCTCTAACCTGGTTGTTTCTTTAGACAAAGCATTAATTGTTGGAGACTTTAATATTCATTTTGATAATCCAGATGACCTTCTAAGAACAGCAGTTGTGTCCATTCTAGATTCGGTAGGGGTTAATCAGGATGTAATAGGACCCACCCATAGTGGTGGTCACACTCTTGATTTAATACTAACATTCGGATTAAATATAGAAAATATAGTCTCATGTCCACAGGCTGAAGCTATCTCAGATCATTACCTCATCTCATTTAAAATGTGTCTTAATCATAATATAAGCACCTTGCCACGTCACCGTGTCAAACGTACGTTCACGTCAACAACTGCACAGAGTTTTATCGGTAATCTCCCAGATTTATCAACTATGATTGGATCACCGTCTGATCCCAAAGAACTTGACCAGGCAACTGAATGCTTAGAATCAACGTTCTGCAACTCACTAGATAAGGTAGCTCCACTTAAAAGAAAAATAATTAGGGAGAAAAAGCTAGCACCCTGGTATAGCGATCACACACAAACTTTAAAACAGACCACTCGAAAACTAGAACGTAAATGGCGTCAAACAAAATCGGTAGTATTTCAAATAGCATGGAAGGAGAGTCTTTTGAGCTATAGGAAAGCTCTCAGTGCTGCTAGATCAATGTATCTCTCCACCCTAATTGAAGATAACAGAAATAATCCTAGATTCTTATTTAATACTGTAGCAAAATTAACTAGGAATAAGACCACAATAGAAACACGCACACAATCATTATATAGCAGCGATGACTTCATGAATTTTTTCAATGGTAAAATTGAAAATATCAGGCATGAAATTCAGACTATTAACTTAAAACCGGACAGTTTTATAACTAACCCTGTAGATGATAATATAATAATATTAGTTCAACAATTACAACGTTTTACTCCCCTTGAAGAGACTGAACTAATTTCACTAATTTCATCATCAAAATCATCAACCTGTATACTAGATCCTTTACCTACATGTTTCCTCAAACAGATAATTCCTGAAACAATCAAACCTCTTTTAAAGATAATCAATTCTTCCCTTAGCATTGGCTATATACCTAAATCTTTTAAATTAGCAGTTATCAAGCCCTTGATTTAAAAACCTGACCTTGACCCCTGTCAGCTGTCTAACTATAGACCAATATCAAACCTCCCCTTTATCTCCAAGGTCCTAGAAAAGGTTGTAGCACAGCAGCTATGCTCATACGTACATAGGAATAACATTCATGAAATGTATCAGTCAGGATTTAGGCCTCATCATAGCACAGAGACAGCACTGGTAAAAGTTGTAAATGACTTACTACTGGCCTCTGATCAGGGTTGTGTCTCCTTGCTTGTGCTGCTTGACCTTAGTGCAGCTTTTGATACCATTCATCATGCTATTCCCCTCGATAGACTAGAAAATGTAGTAGGCATTAAGGGAACAGCCCTTTCCTGGCTCAGGTCTTATTTGACTGATCGTTATCAGTTTGTAAACGTAAATGGTGACTTCTCTTCTCATGCTAAGGTAAAGTTTGGTGTCCCGCAAGGCTCTGTTTTAGGCCCACTGCTCTTTTCTCTATATATGCTACCTCTGGGCAAAATTATCCGTAAGCATGGTATTAGCTTCCACTGTTACGCTGATGATACACAGTTGTATGTTTCAGCAAAGCCAGATGA
>CM040460.1:12082122-12110590 GCA_022758105.1 Pangasianodon gigas | reverse complement strand
GCCTGGTTCCTCTCAAGGTTTCTTCCTCATATCATCTCAGGGAGTTTTTCCTTGCCACCGTCGCCACTGGCTTGCTCATTAGGGATAAATTCACAGTGATAAATTCAAATATTTACAATATATTTTTGTGAATCCATTTATTTCTGTAAAGCTGCTTTGTGACAATGTCCATTGTTAAAAGCGCTATACAAATAAAATTAAATTGAATTGAATTGAATGAAAAGGACTGGGATTCTGCTGGAGAGTCAGAAAAAAACAGCATATTTAATCACTTTCTAATTATCATCACTATTTACATTATTTATAGTGTTAGATTTAGCATTTCATTGCAGGCCTGCTTAATCTTTTTAGGTCAAAAGCTTCATCCTTTTTTTACTCTTTTGTCCAAAAAACAAAAGTGCCGTTTTGAACTAAATTTTTCGGATGTATCCCTAATAAATATATTGATACAATATATTAATACATACACTGATATTTTATTTAACATTAATGAACTCAAAACATTCTCTATTTAACATGACAAAAAGACAGGGTGCATGGTAGGAGAAGGGGGGGGGAAGAGTTCAAAACACCTGTGTAAATCATTCCAGGTTCGTATCTCGATTGGATCATATCTGATTTTATTGTGGAGAAAACTGCCCTTTTGGCATTTTTTAACTCCATACTCCGATGTTAAACTGCGGCGCTTCTATGCAAAATGTGCAAAGGTTAGCCAGAGTAAACATCACTGGATATTCATCTAATATGTACATATGTATTATGTAATATGTGTAGAGATGATAAAATAATTATATCACACATGGGTCATTCCGTGTCATGTCAGGTTGTTGCTGCATGTCTTGGATTTTGTTTATTCTTTTTTTTTTTTTTTTTTAGCCTATTTGTTGCTTGTGACCTAAAACTTAAAAGTCTGTAAAGTATTTTGGTTGTTTTATAAAATCACATTTTTTTCACTCCCCTGAAAAATATATTTTATAATTAAAAAATGTCTTATCTGGAAGCCATGTTCAGGACTTAACATCTCCAGAAATATTATTCACAGCTCCATGAAATCTGGCAGACAGAAAAACAACTTTTTTTTAAATCTGTCTAAATGCTCAGAATTCAGCACAGAAGGCCAGTTTTTTTTTTCTTATGGAGTCCTCAAAATGGGAAAAAGTGCAAATTTTCCAAACATGAGTGATAGGGGCTTATAGACCCCATTTTAATAGACACAGTTGCTAAAAGTGACTATATATGCTTAAATTACTATATTTTACTAATATTATATCAAACTCTAAGGTCTGAACAACCAATAGAATTCAAGATATTGACAAAATTACAAGACAAGTTTAAAATTTGGATGGCGATGGTGACTCAAGTAGACTGATGAAAACCTGTGGGAAATAGGCTTAAGGTATGGTCATGTTATGCTCCAAGTTGCCCTCATATTCAACAACAAGATATCAACCCATGTTTTGCCTAGAATCGACTGAACCCATGTACATAAAATGGACAGACAATATAAGACTTTATATAGTGCTACATAAATTAAATCAAAACATTTAAATGTGTTGAATGCCAGCAACCTTCACTTATTTGAACTACAATAAACACAGTTCAATGTCAGATATAACAAGTATAATATGTATATATAAACTATATGGCCAAAACTGCACACTATACATACACACTATATGGCCAAAACTATGTGGACGCCTGACCATCATAGCTATAAGAGCATGCTGGACATCCCATTGTTGGAAATCCCATTCCAAAGTCCCCTTGTGGCTATAACAGCCTCTACTTTACAAGATTCTGGAGTGTCATTCAGTCAAAAGAGCATTTGTGTTGTCAGGCACTAATGTTGGACAAGGAAGCCTGGCTTGCAATTGACATTCCAATTCCACTGCCACTGGAGTTCCTCTGCACCAACCTCATCAGACCATGTCTTACGGACCTCACTTTGTGCACATGGGCACTGTCATGCTAGAACAAGGAAGGAAGAAAAGGAAGGGCCTTCCCCAAACTGTTGCCACAAAGTCAAAAGTATGGAACTATCTAAAATGTCTTTTTATGCTGTAGCATTAACCCTTAAGAGTTGACAGAGGCGCAGGCAGGATAACTTGGATTTTTTTCTTACAGCAACAGCAACGAGCTAAAATACTCATTTATGGTTATATAGAAAAAAGGATGACATCATTCGAAACTGTAAAGTGTATACTTTTATTTGTGTCCACTCACAATAAAAACAAAATGTTGTGCTTTTGTAAAATACAGAAAACAAACAGGATGCACTTTCCACTGCATCCATCTCCGTGAACTTCTATCTGGTGCGCTTCACAAAAATGAACCAAAACTTAGTGTATAATTGTTACACAGACATAACAAATATGTCTATAGAAACCTTGAAATGTCTACTTTTAAATGAACCAATTCAAATGTAAAACAAATATTCTCTGATTATTTGAATGAAACTAACAACAGGTACAGTTTTTCTGTCTCAGTTTATTAGTGCTGATCTAGACACACCCACCCGCAGCATGCACTATTCGTATGGTAATGACATGGGCGAGCCATACAAACATGATAAATGCCCTCCATCAATGCGATAAACATGGCATCAAGCTTCATCAGATTCATTGACTTTTCATCGCTTTTGGATGGTACCCTACACACATGAGGAAGGTCTCCAGATGGCCCTGGACAGTGAGGAAGAGTTCACCTTTTCCTCAGAAGAAGAGCTCAACTCAGCTCAATTTTGAAGAGCGAATTGATCCAGCAGATCATAATTTCTGATGAGTAAGTCATTTATTTTTACTTGCATTAGTTAACGTATTATTTTTAGATATGTACATATTTTACTAGCTGGGCTATTTCCCAACTATAATGCCAGACTAAAATCAGCCAGTATTTCGAGTGAAATATGTTGTAAAATATATATGCATGTACAGCACTAGAAAAATCGTGTTGTTTTTTGTTATGAGTGGGGAATATTAGTGATAGTCATTAGTGATGATGTTACTGATAATATAGTTTCTTTGATCCTGTTATTTATAGTTATACATTACATATATTAGTTAACCAGGAACTGTTTCCAGGAATAGCACAAAGGTGTGTGACTGTGTCCACAAATATGTGCCTTTGACCCTCATTTTTTATATTTTGATTATATTGTGCACTATACTGTAAATAAACTACAAACACAAACATTTACTTTTAGTCTCCTCAAATTCTTTCTTTTCGTTTCCACAGTGGTATTCCATCGTGATGGACTCAAATGGGGGGTGGGTCAAGTGTCAAGTCCCCAAGTGTGAAAGACATCAATATTCATGGCCACTGACACTCCCTCGCATACAGCCTTTCTAAAACGTGTCATACAAAATTTAAATCAATGCATTGTTTTATGTGAATGAATGAACAGGAAATGAACATCCGCCAAACCCAGGTTCGTCCATCACCCAGATAGTGAAGCATGATTTATCACTCCAGAGAACACATTTCCACTGCTCCAGAGTCCAGTGGCAGCATGCTTTATACCACTTCAGCCGATGCATGGCATCGCGCGTAGTGATCCTAGGCTTGCATACAGCTGCTCGGCCATGGAAACCTATTTCATGAAGCTCCCGATGCACAGCTCTTGTGCTGATGTTGCTTCCAGAGCAACATCAAAGATGATGAGCAGAATGACCGACTAAACAGCACCACTGGCTATGACTGGCTCTTTCGTGTGAAGCCCCTCAGGAAGCAGCTCTTAGTGACATGAATACTACAGGCTCACCAGAACCTGGCCATTAATGAAAGAACTGTAGCCACAAGGTCTAGAATTGTGGATTTTGGGCTTGATGAAGCCACCAGTTCAGCATGTCTGAGCCAGCGGAGGCTGCAGCTGTCAGTGAAGTGTCACAGGTGGCAGAGGTCATGCTATCCAGTGACAATTGTGGACACCTCAATCTCTGCCAAGAGAGACAAAGCCTCAGCTGGGAGAAAACGCTGTGTACTCTGCATTGAAATGAAGAAGTACAGCAAGACTATTTACAAGTGCAGGTCTTGCAATGTGTCCCTGTGTATTATAGTGGAAGGTCGTTGTTTCACTGAGTGGCATAATGTCATGACATTTTTTGTGACATTTGTTGGTGGTTTGTTCCATTTGGACATGTTTTTTGTGCCATTTTTAGCAATGCCTGCTATTTCTAGAAGTTGTCTGCTATTTCTTGAGGCTTTGTGCCATTTCTAGAGGCATTATGCCATTGAGAGAGGTTTTCTTTCATTTGTAGAGGTTTTGTGCCATTTGGAGATGTTTGGATAGCGTTACACAGAATTTTAGTGGTCGAATATAACTCCTTCAAATTTTGAATGCTTATAGACAAACACTTGGGGCATCTCAAAAAGCAGAAATGTGATTGACATGACCATTTACTGTGAAGATATAAATATTTGTGTGAAAAAACTGCAACCTTTTTTTTTTTTTTTTTTAAAAGAACTTTTCTCTGAATATATTGCCCCTAGTACGCTAGATAAAAACAGAAATACTTATGAGAAAACTGCAAATTAAAAGCCCTGAGTCTCTACTTTCACATGAGCCATTAACCACTACTGTGGCGTGTGACTTGACAAATAAATTCAATGCTGAACACAGGCACCCACAAAAATTCCATTTTTTGGCCTCTGGTAAAAAGAGTTAAACATATTTCACACAATTTTCATGACTCTAAACAGTGCAAACTTTTTAAATGTGTAAAATTTTAAAACTGTAAAATGTATCTGTTGTTCAGACCTCAGATTCTGACACAAAGTCAGTGAAATATAGTTTAAGCAAAGTGTGTATAAGCCCTTAATACCACTTAGTCTTCTCCGAAAGTATTGGAATGGCAAGGCCAATTCTTTTGTTCTTGCAACACACTGAAGACATTTGGGTTTGAGGTTAAAGGATGAATATGAGACAACAGATAAATTAATGTAAATATCACTTAATATTTGGTTGCATATCCCTTGCTCGTAATAACTGCATAAAGTTGGCGATCCAGTGACATGAACAAAATGTATTCTTCTTTTGTGATGCTTTTCCTGGCTTCTTTCAGTTTTTTGTTTTGGGGGTTTCTCCTTTCAGTCTCCTCTTCAGGAGGTGAAATACGTGCTCAATTGGGTTAAGGTCTAGTGACTAACTTAAGCAGTGTAAAAACTTCCATGTTTTTTTTCCCCTTTGTTGTGTTGGGTTGTCTTGGTGCATGTTCCTCCTAATTAGATTGGATGCATTTCTCTGTAAATTGGCAGACAGAATGCTTCTGTAGACTTCTGAATTCATTCTGCTGCTATCATCTTGCGTTACATCAACAATAAATATTAGTGAACCCTTTCCAGAACCAGCCATGCTTGCCCAAGCCATGACACTACCTCCACCATGCTTGACTGATGAGTTCATATGTTTTGGATCATGAGCAGATACTTTCTTTCTCCACACTTTGGCCCTTTCATCACTTTGGTTAGGTTAATCTTGGTTCCAGAACTTCTGTGGCTCATCTCTGTATTTCTTTGTGAATTCCAATCTGGCCTTCTGATTCTTACTGCTGATGAGTGTTTTTTATCTTGTGGTACAGCCTCTATATTTCTACTCTTGAATTCTTCTTCAAATGGTGGACTGTGATACCTTAACCCCTGCCCTGTGGAGGTTGTTGATGATATCATTGACTGTTGTTTTTGGGTCTTTCGTCACAGCTTGGAATCACAAACTACCGCCACATAGACATGTGACATCAAAACGCTCGGATCAATGAGGAGAATTGCGTTATGGGTATTCTAGTGACGTCATTAAGCCCCGAAATAAATGGAATCATAAAACTATCGCAACATAGACATGTGATACATTAAAACACTCAGCTCAATAAGAATAGCATTATGGGTATTTTAGTGACGTCTGTTCGCGTGCAACGTAACTGCCATTAAGTTTATTACATTAAAGACTTAAGTACAATAATTACAGCTACCGATATAGGTCAAATTAGTTGTGCTTCAACAAACATGTACACACATGTAGCTTCCCCTACTGACTGGCATGTGCAGCTGTATGTCAGTGTCGAATTTTGCATGGGTAAGCACCACTCACATTTTCTTCAGAAAATGCAAATTCTAGTGTATATTCTTCCGGACACTTTTTCGGCATGAAACTAGTCCTGCACTGTTTGCGCCACTGTCACAAAACATACCTCAAAACGTGCGGCCCAATTGGGACACGTGTGCTATTACTTTTATCAGTGTTCCCACGTGTGTGGGATAGTGCACGTTTTCGTCCCATAGAAACGTACACTCCCAGTGGCTCAGCTGGTAAGAGCACAGGATCCTTAGCTGCTAGACCACCTGGTTCTTCCAACAGACAATGAATGGGGAATAAAACACGGGTGTTACAGCTCGGACATTATTCGACTGACATGCTCGTATCACATATCCTCTCGTATGTCTTTGGGAGTAGACCAGGCATATACATACCACACTTCTGCTGGAAATGTCCAGAAAATAGCATTATTCCGGCCCCATAGACAATAATAGGACATTTGGACCCCCTCAACTCCCACACCATCAGTGACACAGACAAGAATGACGTGTCCAAGTTTTCGGCTTGGTCTAGAGAATCAGGAAATCCCATTTGGGAATTAATCTCATGTGCACTTCCTGTGGAATTTCCCATTGGGGTTTGCAAGGCACATTAATGTAAAATGAGTCAGAGGAGCAAACAGGCAAACAGAGACACTGTTTAGATTTACTATCTAAACGTGCACTGTGATGGTGGGCTGGCAGCCCGCGCACTAACGACCCACGGCTCTCATTGGCTGTGCAAGCTGAACCAGGTTTCTGAATTCGATGGGTATCCCCTCCTGAGGGTGGAGGACCTGGTGGAGCGACTGGGGAGAGCCCGGTTCATCTCCACCCTAGACCTCACCAAAGGATTCTGGCAAGTGGCCTTGAGCCCAGAGGCTAAGCCAAAATAGTACCAGGTTCTCCCCTTCGGGCTGCATGGAGCACCTGCAACTTTTCTGTGACCCCACCGGCACTACGCAGCTGCCTACGTCGACGATGTGGTAATTCACTCCTCCACCTGGTCTGTCCACCTCTACCAACTGAGGGCCATCCTGGAGGAGCTCCGGAAGTCTGGGCTGACCACCAACCCAAAGAAATGTCACCTGGGTTAATGGAAGCACAGTACCTGGGGTACCGCATCAGCCGTGGACTGCTCATGCCACAAAAGAAGATGATTGAGGTGGTGCGTGAGTAGCCAAGACCAACCACCAAGCAGCAGGTACGTGCCTTCTTAGGATTGGCCAGTTATTATAAGAGATTCGTGCCCAATTTTTCCTCGATTGCCTCCCCCCTTTCTGATCTCACCAGGAAAGGTGAATGGAGTGGGGAAGCTGAACGGGCATTCATGAAACTGTAGGAGGCACTGACGAGTTCGCCCATATCAATGAATCCCTACTTCAACCTCCCCTTCATCGTTCACACCGACACTTCTGAGACAGGGCTTGGGGTTCCTGCCACAGGTCTTCGATGGGGAGGAGCACCCGGTCCTCTTCGCAAGCTGAAAGCTGACCCCCGAGGAGAAAAAGTACGCGGCTGTGGAGAGAGAGGCCCTGGCCCATCAAATAAGCCATAGAGGAGCTAAAATACTACCTGGCTGGCCGACATTTCACCTTGGTGACAGACCACGCTCCTCTACATTGGATAGCCAAGGTTAAGGACACTAATGCGCAGGTAACACGATGGTTCCTCTCTCTACAAGACTTCGACTTCCCCATGCAACACCGAGCGGGGGCTCAGCACAGCAATGCTGATGGGCTCTCAAGGCGCTACTCACTCTGGGCCCGTCACATGCCGGCAGTAGACTCGGAGCTGGGGGGGGGGGGGGGGGGGGGGGGGGGGGGGGGGGGGGGGGGGGGGGGGGGGGGGGGGGGGGGGGGGGGGTACTGTGACGGCGGGTTGGCAGGCCGCACACTAATGAATCACGGCACTCCTCATGCGACTGCCGGCAGGGTGATGAAAGGACAGTGCCACTTCAGCACCCCCGCTGTTTTGGACAGCCAGAGCGCGCATGGCTGCGAGGCGGAGAAACGAAACTCAACACGTCTGGCAGCCAATCCCAGCCGCAGCGCCAATCTACCCTCCTGGAGGAGGCAGAGGACTATAAAAGGAGCCAGCGGCAGCTCTGTTGTTCAGGTAGATGATAGAGGCAACCTTACTAATGTGTGTTTCTGTCTCTCCTCTTTCAGAAGGCGACATCAGCGAGGAAGACGATCCCCTTCTGCCTTCAGCTGCACACTCACACCACTGAGAGCTGCCGCTGTCACCCCTCTGTCTCCTGTGGGTGCCACTGCATTGGGACTGCCACGCCACATGCAGAGACGACACCACCCTCACTCATCCTCAGCATTCACTCACCTTGCATGTGTTAAGATTGCTGCATTGACTTTTTCACACTGTAAATAAAGAGCACGTTTCCCCTAATGTCGGTCTCTGGGTACTTGTGTGCATCACATGCAGTTGTGGCCTAATGGTTAGAGTCTCGGACTTGTAACCCGAAGGTGAACCTGAAGGTCATGGGTTCGAGTCTCAGGTCCAGCAGGGATTGTGGGTGGAGGGAGCGAATGACCAGCGCTCTCTCCCACCCTCAACACCACGACTGAAGTGAGACCCTTGAGCAAGGCACCGAACCCCCAACTGCTCCCCGGGCGCCGCAGCAAAAAAAAAAAAAAAAAAAAAAGGCTGCCCACTGCTCCGGGTGTGCGTTCACTACTGTGTGTGTGCACTTGGATGGGTTAAATGCAGAGCACAAATTCCGAGTATGGGTCACCATACTTGGCTACACGTCACTTCACTTCACTTCATTAACCCTCTAAATAAGTGGAACCGCAACATAATCATGTGACATCAAAATGCTTGGCTGAGGAGAATTGCATTATGGGTATTTTAGTGACATCAAGTGCACGTCACATGCATGTTAAACTCTCAAAATACGTAGAATCACAAAACTACTAGTACATAGCCATTCAAACTGCATGTTGGTGTTGAATTTTGCACGGGCAAGCACCACTCACATTTTCTTCAGAAAATGTAAATTCTAGTTATTATTACTCTACCAGATTTTCTGCGCATATCTCCTCCTACAGTTTTCGAGATATCGACACCAAACCAGCCCTAACATGTCTGGTCTGACTTACTCACTTGAATGGGATTATTTTAACTGCTATAATTTGTTCAATCCTCTACCTACAACCACGAAAATTCATACAATCTGTGTATGTTTTGACACAGACAGGCCTTTGTCCCCAAAAGTAATCCTCTATCCATTTACTCACATGCATAAATACCACTATGCCTGCTAATTGCCATAAAACCCCAAAAATACCCCCCTGAGCTCTAATTACCCCAAAGCTCAAATATAATTGCTCCCTGACTGCTAACTGCACAAAACCCAAAAAATTAATACCCACATGACCTCTAATTTCCCTACGTGTAAACATAAATACCACCCTGACTGCTACTAATTGCCCTAAATCCCCAAAATAAATAACATCATGATTGTTAATGCCCCAAAAGCCAAATATAAATACATATATATACTTTGTGAACTGTAATTGACCTAAACCCAGAAATAAGCATCACCCTGCCTGTTACTTGCCCCAAAACCAAAAAATAATATTCCCATGATCTCTAATTTCCCCAAACCCAACTTTAAATACCATCTGACTGTGTTTTCCCCAAACTCAAAAATAAATATCCCCTGACCTTTAACAAAACCCCAATAAATTGTAATTGCCCCAAACCAGACTATAATTGTTGGTGTGACCTCTAATTGCCCCAAAGTATAAATATTCACCTTCCTGCAATTTGCCTCAACACCAAAATATACCAGTGACCTCTAATTTCCCTACACCCAAACATAAATACCCCCTGACTGCTAATTTCCCCAAAAGCCTTAAAAAAAACATGTAAATTGTAAAAGCCCCAAACCTGACTATAAATACGCAAACCCAAATATTATGAAGAATTATGATGTGTGTGTATGTGTAATAACTGACCAACGTTGAAGATGTGTGTCACAACACACTCGCAGTTTCTGCAGGAACTACTCTATCTAGTTATTAGAATTGCACAAAAACTGCAAAAGTTTGAAAACCATGAGGCCTAGAGACATTTTTTTTTTCTACTGATTCTTTGGCTTATTCTGAACCAATTTGCAATTTGGAATACTTAGCTCTGCCCATTTAGATTTTTTGCTAATTTGCATAATATGCAAAACCTACTTTTGGGAACTAGTCCTTGAATTTTTGTCCCATCTTCACAAGGTATATTGGCCACCACCTGTCAATCAAATCTAATGGAGCAGAGCTTAATTATTAAATCCTTTGTAACATTTGCAAAACATTTGTAAAGAATATAGCCACCTCCCACCAAACAATCATTCCAAGACGGGGCTTAATTTATTCAAATATCTATAACACATGATAGATAATACATGCACAAAACATATTCAGGGCTAGATTCTGAGGCTGTGTGCTGAAGTCGGAATGTTCTCACAATCAGAGGGAGTGGTTAAGTTCAAGTGCATTTTTCTCACATACCATACATCTGATCAAGCTCTTGATACCCTTATCAAGATGAAATGTTCTTATGACCACCTAAGAACAAGCTAGGAACCACCTGTGATACCATAAGCACAGCCTATCAACCCCTTAGCGACACCAGGTAGTTGCGTTCGCTGAGCAATCACTCAGCATTTTCTTCACTTGCAGAGGTCAGTCACAACTGCTCCTTTTCTTTTTATTTTGATTTGATTTTTATTTCTAGTTAACCAACTGCCCTCTCTCTATCAATAGATAACATAGGAGAGAAGGACACTTAAACATTCCTCTAATAAAACAGTAAGATGATATCACTTGAAGAGCACCAAAAGTTGGCTATGGATGTTCATCCTTGGACAGACTAAAGACAGCAATTGATAAGAACAGATTTTCACTCAAGTCTTAATCTCTGAACAGTTGATAACTCAGTTGAAAGAGATACAAGAGAACTTCAGATACAAGATACTAAAACTCTAAGATAAGTTAAAACTCTAATGATGCTTACTTGAGTTTCTTTTAAAAGACTTAGCACTGCTTGACTTTATAGTATACGGTTATAGAAGAGGAATGATTTACAATTGCAATTTACAATCTGGTGTCACCCAGATGAGAATGGGCTCTTCTGGGTTTCCTCCTCTTGTTGCCTGTTGGGACTTTTTCCCTCTGGCTTGCTGATTAGGGATAAATTTAAATAAATAATTTATATCCAGATTTCTGTAAAGCTCCTTTGTGAAAATGTCCATTGTTGAAAGCACTATATTAATAACGTTGTATTGAATTGAGATCACGTATTAAAGGCGCATCAAGCATTTTTCCCAAGATTAAGTCTCTGATGGTTAGGTGGGCGGATTCAACATTTGAATTATTATTATTTTTTATTCCTACGGGTCGGACCAATTCCTGCCCATGTTCGCAAAGCTATGCCCCCAGGACCTACAGTGGCCAGTAAAGTTCAGCTAGAGTTACCAAATTCAACTATTATAAGGACTATGCTGTTGACGGTGGAGTGGCTGCCCGCTTTATGTCCCAGGGCACCCTCATGTCGGTGTTACCTTCTGGCTCTCTCTTTTAGTTATAAATTTTTGTCTATTTGTCATAGTCTTGCTGGAGTCCCTGCTTGCACTCTGCACACAAAGTACACTGTCCTTAACCATTACGGGACAATATGCATACTTAATAATCTCTCCCTCTCCCTCTCTCTATCTCTCTTTCTGTCCCTCTCTCTCTCTGTCGAACTACACATGCTACTTCTGAGATACCAGTGAATCCTGACCCCTTCTGCTCTCCGGACCTGCCTTATCCATCCTGATGCCCTACTTTGGAGTTCTCAGCAGTTGGAAATCACTCGCTGCTGTTGAGGATGGCCCCACATGGACAGCCTGAAGATCACTGAGATTACTGAGGATGGTACCACTTAAAAACCATGGAGATGGCTTTGGACCACAATTCTTATGAACAGTTATGCTATGACGGCTTAGGACTATAATTGCTATTATAGCTTTAGGACTGCAATTGCCATGTACAGTTTTGCACTCAAGTCTCCATCAGTGAACAGTGGATAAGTTCAACAAAACAGACGTCATGTGAAAAATGTAATGAATTTCCTGGTTACACAATTTCACTATTTGACCAGTAGTGCACAGTTATAGAAGGGATTTATTTATAATTACACTATCCATTGTCACCCAGATGAGGATGGGTTCCCTTTTGAGTCTGGTTCCTCTCAAGCGTTCTTCCTCATATTGTCTCAGGGAGTTTTTCCTTGCCACCGTCTTCTCTGGCTTGCTCATTATAGATAAATTCATACATTTAAAATTTATATCCTGAATATATTTATTTCTGTAAAGCTGCTTTGTGACAATGTAAATTGTTAAAGTGCTATACAAATAAAATTGAATACTATTATCATTAGGCGCCTCAGAATAATAAGGAACTGTGGAGCTCTCGCTACACAACAAATAACTTTAATTATGCTTTACATTTTACCCAGCACACAGTTTTTAGGTACAATCAGCTGATGAAGCCAGAAGCTTCCTCCAACTAACCAGCTTATTTTTTATTCACCTGTCTGTTCCTTAGCTTCTAACTTAGCTCTTAGATTATCATCTCCCCTCGGTAGGCACTGATTTATCATGTTTGGTAATTAATGACAATTATATTTCATTTATCCTGAGTGACATCGTCTTATAATGTTATGTTATTATTATTATGTTAGAGCGGCAAGTTATAGAGCTCTGTATAATGATAGCATTTATCTTTTGCCCACTCAGTCATTCAAGCACCTAAAACTCAAGTTATAGCACTAAAACACACAAAATTTGGCTCATTATGACTAATGACGATTAGATTGCACTTATCCTTAGTGACTAAATGTTACCCAGGAACTCTGCTTATTACAGCAGCTAGCATCAGAGCTCTGTGTCTAAAGTTAGCATTTTAGCATTTAGCTTTTGCCCACTAGGCCATTTAAATGCTTGAAAACCACTTATAGCACTGATTGGCTCTTTATGATTAATGATGATTAGATTTCCATATTCTGAGTGATTTATCATGTTACACAGGTACTCTGCTCTTTGCAAAATTTGACACATACTAATTTATGAGGTTGGTTAAGAGTGCCTCTGCTGCCCTATCATTTATATATAACACGTTCTCAGTGATTTTCAGCTGAAAGTTTTACTATTAGCATTGTTAGCATAGCAAAATAGTTAACATTACATACATTTAAAGGTGGTTAATCCAAAGTATTTACTTTCCTGACTCTCTCATATGATAAAAATGCATCTACTGAAGCTTACAGATTGTGTTTGCAGATCTTTCCAGGAGCAACATTGCTAATTCCATTCCACCGCTAATTCCAGCTTCATTCCCTCATCAGTAATAAAATATTCCATCTTGGAAAAGCACAGCATGATATTAGCCAACACAAGAATTACCTGGCTGCACTGGGAGCTTCGGCCATGTTTTTCTTTCCCAGCATACTGCAGGGGGCAGGGCAGAGTGAGGGGGTGTTGGATAGTGTCTATAAATTGTCCATTCAAACAATTCCGGTACGATTGAAGTGCATTTGCAGTTTTGCAATTTTTTTATTTTATTTATTTATTTTTTTTTTTCAGCCACATCATACACTTGTGCTGAGGCCATGGCTTAAAACAGTAATTTTTTTTTTTTTTTTTAAATCAAGTTCTGCATATTTTCCAGGTAATTTCTACATTTTTTAAGTGTAAAAAAATCAATTATTCCCCCTTTAAATATAAACAGGTATTATTTATTCTTTTTTCCCCATCAAAACAGTTTATAAGGTCAAGGACGTGTACCTTAAAATCTCAATAGCCAGCATGAAAATTGTGGGTGGGGAAACTAGTTCAAGTATATATTCCTGCAGGCTGGACCAACTCCAAACAGGTTGGCCTTAACTCCAAATAGGATGGCATTCTTTTAAATGCTTTCTTACTGTTATAATTTTAATGTATGAAAATAGGCTCTACTCCAGCGCATCCTGTATGCTTTCCGACAACTATTCTGTGAAATTGTCTTGCTGTCATGTTTGACATTAAAATGCAAATATCATGTTTGCATATCACTGCTGAATTTTTAAAATTTAAAAACACTGATCTGGGAGGCAGGAAGTGGTCACTCCCTGCATTTCACCAAAAATATTTTTCTGACCCCAAAGTTTTTTGGAAATCATTCAAAAAATAAATTATTTCAATTTGTTGGCTGCAGGTACAATGGATATAAAAAAGTCTATATACCCCTGTTAAAATGGCAGGTTTTTGTGATGTAAAAAAAAATGAAATGAAGATAAATCATGTTGGAACATTTTCCACCCTCAACGTGAAATTACAACATATAAAAATTGAATGTAAAACAATCAGAAACATTTTAGGGAAAAATAAAAAAGTAACAATAACCTGGTTGCATAGGTGTGCACACTCTTTTATAACTGGGGATGTGGCTGTGTTCAGAATGAACCAATCACATTTAATCTCATGTTCAAATGTAATTATTATACAGCTGTCAATAAAGACCAGCTGTTTCTGTAGGATTTTCTTGACATCTCCTTGGTTTCATCTGACTGCTGAAGCCATGGTCCGCAGAGAGCTTAAAAACCCTGTATGGTATCTCACTTGTCAAAAGGTATCGATCAGGAAAGGGGTGTTAAATAATTTCCAAAACATTAGATATACCATGGAACACTGTGAATTCCATCATCAACAAGTGGAGAAAATGAGGTACCACGCTGAAATTACCAAGTACAGGCCATCCCTCAAAAATTTACAAAAGGACAAAAAAAAAATTACCAGGGAGGCTGCCAATAGACCTACCGCAACACTAAAGGATCTGCAGGAATATCTGACAAGTACTGATTACTCTCTGCATGTGACAGTCTCTCATATTCTTCACATGTCTAGGCTATGGGGCAGGGTGGCTAGACAGAAGCCCTTTCTCACAAAAAAATCCAAGCTCAACTAAATCACCCTAAACCATGTGGCAAAATGGTCTGATAAGACCAATTCCAAAAGGTATAATAATTCCATCATTCCAAAAGGTATGTTTGGTGCAGAAAAAAGCACATCACCAAAAAAACACCATACCCATGGTGCAGCATGGTGATGGCAGCATCATGCTTTAGGGCTGCTTTTCTTCAGCCAGAACTGGGGCTTTTATCAACGTGGAGGGAATCATGAATAGCTACAAATACAAAACCCTTAGTGATAAACCTTCAGGTGTCTGCTAGTAAGGTGGAATGAAAAGGAATTTCACCTTTTCATGACCCAAAGCATACATCCAACTCAACAAAGGAATGGATTAACCAAAAGAAGAGCAATGTTTTAGAATGACCAAGCCAGAGCCCAGACCTGAATCCAACTGCCCTTATAATTTGAATAAGATGCCTTTATAATTTGAAGGATCTAGAATGTTTTTGCAAGAAAAAGTGGGAAAATATTGCCAAGTCAAGATGTGCCATGCTGGTAGACTCTTACCTAAAAAGACTGAGTAGTGTAATAAAATCAAATGTGCTTCGACCAAGTATTAGTTTAAGGGTGTGCACACTTATGCAACTAGGTTATTGTAAGTTTTTTATTTTTCCTTTTTCCCTAAAAAAGTTTCTGACTTTTCACTTTATTTGCAGACTTTGCAATTTCACATTAATGGTGGGAAAAGAGCTTACATGATTTATCTTAGTTTCATTCTTTTACTTCACAAAAACCTGCCATTTTACCAGGAGTGTGTAAACTTTTTAATTCCACTTATTAAATTGCACTTAATATTTATCTGAAAATGTGTGTGTTTGCAAATCTGTGTGTTTGGGCAGGGTAAATGTTCACCAGTTAGGACAATAAGCTAGTAGATGTCAGGTCATCTCCCGCATCTGCCGACAGCTACGTTTCCCAGAACACAATCACCACCACACTATATAAAGGCCTCAAAACATTCACTCGCTGCGAAGTAACGCTCAGTGTGTATCTGCCTGAACTTGCCACGCCTTTATTCTCATGTATTGTTATTCTGGCTTTGACTTTGTTTTGCATCTTGTTTGTGAGTTTGGATTTTGCCCCATTGCTGTGAACACTGGTGTTTCTTCTGTGTTCTACCCTCAGAAACACCCAGGCCCATCTGAGAGCAGAAACAACTTTCCTCACTCTCCACAAGTGAGTCATTTTCACTCTTTGCCTCACCAATCACTCATATTGCAAGCGAGAATACAATTCTCAGATGGTGTCTCTGTTTTGGCAGCGCTGGATGACTCTGGGTCTGCAGGCAACTTCTCTGACCAAGAAACCGTGAACACGCTCCATATCCTCACACAAGCTCTGCAACACTCCCTCAGTATCCAAGCCATCGATGGAGGACCCATCGGCAACTGTATAGAAACTGTGAGCCTAAGTTCAGGGTATCACCCACAGACCAACGGGCAGATGGAGAGGGCCAATCAGGAGATTGGCCATTTTCTAAGAGACTTACTGTGCACAGAACCAGGAGGATTGGACTTAGTTCCCTCAGTTCCTAACCAATCTCCCCATTTCCCTGGAATGTTAACCCCACCAATGCCCCATTAATGCCTAGAATGAGTGGCACTCACCAACAAAGAGCACGCAGACTGTCATAGAGGAGAAAACCCATGCTACTACCTGGAGATCAAGTTTGGTTAGCGACAAACCTCAGAAACCTCAGATCTCAGAAACCCCCACGGATTCGAGAAACTAAACCCTAAATACATCGGCCCATACAAAATCTTAAAACAGGGCAATGAGGTCACATATAAGCTCGACCTACCCTGCCACTGCAGACTAGTACCCTCCTTCCATGTTTCACACTTCAAGCTCATTGTACAGGGACCTCTGCCCACTAACATTCCCCCCATCACTCCACCAGCAACACTGGAAATAGAAGGTCAACCTATACTCAACCATACTCAACTCACACTGCAGAAGGGGTAAGCTGGAGTATCTAATTTATTGGGTATGGTCCTGAGGAACAGTGCTGGATCCTGGATCGCGACATCCTTGATCCCAGCCTATGCCATGAATTTCACTCCAGACACCCAGAACGCCCAGGGCCCCGTCCTACGTGGAAGCCCACCTCAGACCACATCTCTGTTATGCTAATCCCAGCATACGCATCGCTCGTCAGACGCTCCAAACTGGTTCTGAAGCAGGTGAAAACCTGGCCAGCAGGAGCCATCTCTGCTCTTCAGGACTGTTTTGAGCACACTGACTGGTACATGTTCAGGGAAGCGGCAACTGATGGCAACTTCACCAAGTTGGAGGAATATACGACATCAGTGACCAACTATATCAGCAAGGGCATTGACAAGGTGGCCCTAAGAACAGCGAGGGCCAAACTGTCCCAGGCCATCAGAGAGGCAAAGCGCACACATGCACAGAGAATCCACAGCTACTTCCAGGATAGCGGAGAAACGCGGAGCATGTGGCAGGGCATCCAGGCCATCGCCGACTACAGGACAACATCACCTGCCTGTGACAGTGAATCCTCCCTTCCAGATGCACTGAACTACTTCTACACTCGGTTTGAGGTGCAGAATGATGCGATTGTGAGGTAGACCACCCCTCCTCCCAATGACCAGGTGCTGTGTCTAACCACGGCTGATGTGAGGATGCTACACAGAGTTAACCCACGGAAGGCTGCTGGTCCAGACAACATTCCTGGCAGAGTGCTCAGAGGATGTGCAGACCAGCTGGTGGATGTTTTCACAGACATCTTCAACACCTCCCTGAGCAGCGCCATCATTCCAACATGCTTCAAGGCCACCACCATCATCCCCGTGCCAAAGAAGTCTCCAGTGTCCTGCTTCAACAACTAGCGTCCTGTTGCACTCACACCCATCATCATGAAGTTCTTCGAGAGGCACGTCAAGACCCTGCTGCCCCCCTCACTGTATCCCCTGCAATTTGCACACCGTCCCAACCGCTCAACGGATGACGCCATTACCACCACCCTCCATCTGGCCCTCACCCACCTGGACAAAAAGGACACATATGTTTGAATGCTGTTCATAGACATCAGTTCAGAATTCAACACAATCATTCCACAGCACCTGATTGGAAAGCTGAACCTGCTGGGCCTGAACACCTCCCTCTGCAACTGGATCCTGGACTTCCTGACTGGGAGACCACAGTCAGTCCGGATAGGGAACAGCATCTCCAACACCACCACATTGAGCACTGGGGCCCCCCAGGGCTGTGTGCTCAGTCCACTGCTGTTCACCCTGCTGACTCACGACTGTGTAGCAATGCACAGCTCGAATCATCAAGTTGGCCGATGACACGACCTGGTGGGTCTCATCAGCAAGAACGATGAGTCAGCGTACAGAGAGGAGGTGCAGCGGCTAATGGACTGGTGCAGAACCAACACCCTGTCTCTGAATGTGGACAAAACCAAAGAGATGGTTGTTAACTTCAGGAGAGCACAGAGTGGTGACTCTCCACTAAACTTCGGTGGCTCCTCCATGGGGATTGTTAAGAGCACCAAATTTCTTGGTGTTCACCTGGCGGAGGACCTCACCTGGTCCCTCAACACCAGCTCCATAACAAAGAAAGCTCAGTAGCGTCTCCACTTTCTGCAAAGGCTGAGGAAAGCCTATCTCCCACCCCCCATCCTCACCATGTTCTACAGAGGGACTATTGAGAACATCCTGAGCAGCTGCATCACTGCCTGGTTTGGGAATTGCACTGTCTCAGATCGCAAGACCCTGCAGTGGATAGTGAGGACAGCTAAGAAGATCATCGGGGGCTCTCTTCCCTCCATCACAGACACTTACACGACAAAGCCACCAGCATTGTGGATGACGCCACACACCCCTCACACAATCTCTTCACCCTACTGCTGTCTGGCAAACGATACCGAAGCATTCAAGCCCTCACGATCAGTCTGTGTAACAGTTTCGTCCCCCAAGCCATCAGGCTCCTCAACACTCAGAGACTGGACTGACAACACACACACTCATCTGCACATCACCCCATTCAATTTTTTGCACATTCAATTCCTGCTGTTACAATATTTATTATATACTGTATATAATCTTTATACTCTCTATTTGGCTGCTACTCCTTATGTTTACATTTACAGCAACTTATATTTTTACTCTTTTGCACTACTGTGATCTGATCCACTTTCTACTAGAACTGTGTACTAGTCAGCGCTGCACTGTAACTTACTGTGCCCATTGTCTTGGTTGGTTGTTTTGTACCGTCTTGTGCCATCTGTACATGTTTGCATTGTGCACTTTATGTAAATATATGTAGTCTCCTGTAGTTCTGTGTTTGTTTTATGTAGCACCTTGGTCCTGAAGGAATGTTGTTTCGTTTCACTGTGTACTAACTAGCTGTATATGGTTGAAATGACAATAAAGCCACTTGACTTGACTTGAGGAAGAACAGTGCACCCCCAGGAGCGAGCCCTTCAGGTCAACGCCTTCATTACCTGACAGTAGAATAAGAGTTCATTTAAATTTACATTAGGCTACAATGTGGAGCAGACCTGGCTCTGGCCCATTTAACTTCAGGTATGCTAGATTATTTAAAAAAAAAATCAAATAGACATTGGTCTCTGTTAGCTTACTTGATGTAATGAATGAACACAAGATAAAAAAATAAACACAATTTCTTAATTTTATCACCAGATCATTCTGTTCTTCAAAAACAAGGCATTTGGTGACATCATCTGCCAAAGTTGATGTGGAAGAACTCAAGTGGCCTGAGCCCTGACCTCAACCCCAACACCTCTGGGATGAACTGAAACTCTGACTGTGCACCAGGCCTTTTCATTTGACATCAGCGCCCGACCTCACTAATGCTTTTGTGGCTGAACGGGCACAAATTCTGCCAGCCATGTTCTGAAGTGAAGTGGAAAGCCTTCCCAGAAGAGTGGAGGTTGTTTTAACAGCAAAAGGGGACCAAATCTGTGTTAATGCCCATGGTTTTGGAACGTATGTCCACTTACCTTTGGCCATATTTCTATATTATATCTATAAGAAATAACATATTTAAGATAATAAAACTCTAATAAAACTCATTAAATAAAATCTATTCTATTTTATTATAGTGTAAGTGAAAATCTTCCTTTTCCATGTACCCTTATTCGTAATTTGACATGCTAATAATCATGATGACTAAACTAATATGCAAATTAGTCCATAACATCATCTAGTGACTTTTTGAGCATGCTTTTATCCACTTTCCTCTGAAAACATTTGGCAACACTACATGCATTACCATTCTTGACTAGTGAGGTTAATGCCATAGAGTGGTAAATTCCTATTGCCTATACTAATTTAGCACTTGTCAGAATAATCTCACTTCTCCCATAACTTATAATGAGAGTGTATTAAGTAGATTGGTGATAATTCCACAATATAGTATTATAAAATATTATATATCTAAAAAAAAATCTTAAAATGCAATTTCTCTTAATGCTCCCAGTTGCTCACTGTTTCAAATACTGAAGCCAAATAAATGCAGTAAAATTGGTTTCACATTCAATATTCAAATTTCTGTCTTCAATAGCTTTCGTTTAAAGTTGTCCTTCAGGTAGTCAATGTAATGAATAATACACTAATGAGTTAAATAATATGTATATCATGATGTAATTAACATATACATATATTTTTATTTGTTTTTGTTTTAAATTTATATTAAAAAGATGGTTAATTTGTATATATTGTGTATATATTTGTGCATCTATTGCAAAACCACTACTCCGATTTATAGAAAAGATAAAGTAAAGAAAATGATTTTGCAAAGAATATAAACAAAGAAATAGCTCCCCAGTAATGGGTTGTCATAGACAGATTTTACAAATAAATTTCTATTGTAATAGCTTCTAAATGTTCAGGACTATTGTTCCAAAACAAGTAGTACCATATTTTGCACTTTCTGTAGAATATACAGTCAGTCAAGTATTTGGACAGTGACACAATTTTCATAATTTTGCCTCTGTACACCACAACAATGAATTTGAAATGAAGCAGTTAAGATGTGATTAAAGTGTAGACTTTCAGCTTTAATTCAAGGGGTTTAACAAAAATATTGCATTAACCGTTTAGGAATTACAGCCATTTTTTTTTTACATAGTCCCTCCATTTTCACAGGCTCAAATGTAATTGGACAAACTAACAATCATAAATATTTGGATTACTTTTAATACTTTGATGCAAATCCGTGGTAGTCAGTGACTGCCTGAAGTCTGGAACCCATGGACATCACCAAATGCTGAGTTTCCTCCCTTGCAATGCTTTACCAGGCCTTTACTGCAGCCACCTTCAGTTGCTGCTTGTTTGTGGGTCTTTCTGCCTTCAGTTTTGTCTTCAGTAAGTGAAAAGCAATTGGGTTGAGGTCAGGTGAGTGACTCGGCCATTTAAGAATATTTAATTTCCAAGCTCGAGTTGCTTTCACAGTACATTTTGAGTCATTATCCGTCTGTACTGTGAAGCACTGTCCTATCAGTTTTGTAGCAGAATCTGAGCAGAAAGTATAGCTCTAAACACTTCAGAATTCATCCTGCTACTTCATCATATCATCAATAAACACCAGTGACCCAGTTCCATTGGCAGCCAGACATACCCATGCCATAACACTGCCGCCACATGTTTGACATATGATGTGGTATGCCTTGGATCATGAGCCCTTCCTTTACTACTCCATACTCTTCTCTTCCCATCCTTCTAGTACAAGTTAATCTTGCATCAGAACTGGTCAGGCTTTTTTTTTTTTTAGTAAAGTCTAATCTGGCCTTTCTGTTCTTGAGTGTTACTATTGGTTTGCATCCTGAGGTAAACCATCTGTATTTACATTCGTGAAGGCGTCTCTTGATTGTAGACTTTGATAATGATACACCTACCTCCTCCAGAGTGTTCTTGACTTGGCTAAATGCTGTGAAGTCGTTTTTCTTGACCAAGGAAAGAATTCTCCAATCATCCTCTTTAGTTGTCTTCCATGGTCTTCCAGGCCTTTTGTTGTTGCTGAGCACACCAGTGCATTCCATCTTTTAAAAATGAACCAAACTGTTGATTTGGCCACTGCAAAAGTTTCTGCTATCTCTCTGATAGGTCCGTTTTTTTTTTTTTTTTTTTTTTTTTGTTTAGCCTAATAATGGCCTCTTTCACTTGCATTGACACCTCTTTGGACTGCATAGTGCGAGTTCCCATGAACAGCTGCCAAATGCAAATTCAACACTTTGAACCAACTCCAGACCTTTTATCTCCTTAATTTGTCATGAAATAAGCAGAAAGCAGGCCTGGCCATTAAACTGCTTATCAGTCAATTGTCCAATTACTTTTGAGCCTGTGAAAATGGAGGGACTATTTAAAAAATGTCTGTAATTCCTAAACCATAAATGCACTATTTTTGTTTAACACTTTGAATTTAAGCTGAAGGTTTACACTTCAATCACTTCAATCTTTATTCCTTCATTTCAAATCCACTGTGGTGGTGTACAGATGCAAAATTACAAAAATTGCATCACTGTCCAAATACTTATCAACCTAACTGTACTACATCTCATTTTAGTGAATTGAACTCTTGCCAAATTTTATTGCATTTTTAATGGTAAAATAGTCAATAGCTTAATAACAGTTGAACATATTGATCCAAATCAACTTCAAATTATGCACCTTCCCAGGTAGTATATTATACCTCACTTTGGCAAGTTTAACTATTACTTATTTTTTATTAATTTTTAGCTGGAAAAAATTTCATAGCTTCTGAACACTCAAGATAATTGCTCCAAAATTATTCGTGCAATATTATACACCTGATCTTGAATATACTACACTCTTAACTTAACTTTTACTAAATTTTAGAATTTTATTAAATTCTAAAATAATTTTACTAAATTTTCTGATCCAAAACAAAAATATGCACCTTCTCTCATATATATATTACACTATTTACTTTGGCAAGTTTAACTGTTAAAAATTTTCATGAAAATTTGTTATTTGGAAAAAAAAAATACAATAGTTTCTAAACGGTTGCATGAGTTAACCCAAAACAACTTGTACAATATTATGCACCTAGAATGTACTACACTTTTTACTTTGGCAAGTTAAACTTTTACCAATTTTAATGAATTTTTGAAAATTCAAAAAAATCAATAGCTTCTGACCAGTCAACATTATTATTCCAAAACAAGTTGTGCACAATATTATGCACCATTTCTGGAAAATACTACACCTCTCTTAAAACCAAGACAAAAACAAATGTCATCAGTTGTAATCATAAATGCATGCTTTCTGTGTTCTTTAAGATAAAGTTTAAAAGATGTCAATGGTGCTTTCATGCATTTGACATGCCACCCAACAACAATTGCAAAAATACTATAGTTGTTGGTTGTAATTACTGAAAAGCTTTATAAAGTTTAATATTGGACTCTAATGCTTTATTGTATTTCTTATTGTATATTATTTGTACAGATTGTCTGCATGACATTTTTGTCTTGACACATGAATAAGATAATTAGTAGAAACAAGTTCTATACAATAATATTCCTTTTTATGAATATATGTATAATATTAAAAATAATTAGTATTTGTGTATTAATTGATTTATTTGTTATATTGTTGATATATATATAATTGAAATTTAAGCTTTCCCTAAAAATGCTCATTTTAATTAATAAATTACTATGATCTACTGTGCTTTATATAACAATGCTTGAAAGATGGTGCGTGTTGCTCAAACAAAGCATAGATAAAGGTAAACATTTCCATTTACATTTAGTCATTTTTATATTATAATCATAGAAATATAGAGAAACATCTGAAAGAAAGTAAAAATAGTTACAATTGACAGTTGCACAACAGGGTTTTCCCTAGGTTTTCAGGGGGCTTAGGTGCTGTCTGGGCTCTGGGGGGTGGTGGTGGTTGGGGGGTTTGAAATTATTCAAAGGAAATTTTAAGTTATTTTACTTTTTTTTTTTCATGTTGTTTTCGACCATTGTCCTTACCATATTTGTGAAAGAAAGCTGGCAACACTTATTGTATTTACAGTCAAAAGACTATTCATTTCACCAAATAACATGTTTGAGATTTAATGAAAATATATGGATTACCTAAACTTGTACACATAGGAAGAATAAACATGCTAAAATCCATATGCAATTATTTTGAAAATGCCAACCAAAGGAGGGGGCACAGTGGCTTAGTGGTTAGCACGTTTGGGGTTGAGGCTTCAAATTCCACCTCCGAAACTTTGCCACACTTTACCGACGGTCCCTACAGATTCAGCACCTCGACATCAGGAGTATATTCGGAGAAAATGTTCTACTTTTTCGGAATCAGGATTTTCTTGTTTTGATTAAATGGTCGTAGTTGACTCTCTTTTTCATGACAACTACAAGCAGGTAGTCTTACAATAGTTTGGTGTGTCGTTCCTGCGCTATTGACCGGAAATTCCCGAATGTCTGAATATGAAACTAACTTTATTGCAGTAGCCAAATACTGATGAGACGGGGATTTATTTTTCCAACATTTAATCAAAATAAAAATCTAACAAAATAAAATACATTTAGTTTGCTAGGTAGATTTTACGTAGCCCAAACAATAATTACAACTTTTATTAAATCTGGTATTGCAGTGATATTCACGTAAAGGCAAACATTGCCAAAATAGTGTATGAAATACCGTACACTAAGTTAGCATTATAGATAATTACTCAGAGTTTTACACTACATAGCTGGTAACGAGACTATCCCAAATTTTACTCGCTATTTAGCCAAACAGATACATTTGAATACCAAAACCTAATGACTTTTAATGGCTAGTCTAGCAAAATATTGTGCTGAATAATTAAGGTTGTAGTTAGGCGACAAGCTAGGGTTAGCACAAAAAGACAAGTGTGCCAGCTGACAAATTCTACCTCGAATAAGCTTTAGTTGTAGAGGTTTACCCTACCTTTATCGTGAAATGGTACAACGTTTCATTCAGCGTGTTTCTGTTATTTTCAAGAAGGAGTAATTTGTAAGTAAGTGAAGTTCTCATGTCTTCAGGACAGTGCCAGCCAGCAGCCATCGTGCACTCTTCATCCATATCTATAGCGTCTGCTAAATGAATAAATGAATATCCAGGGCTAATCGGCCCTAGTTAGCCTTCTAATGAGCTCTTTCGCGTGCACAGGCCAATCCACAGCTGTCACATTTTGTAGCATAGACACACGCAGACAGAGGCCCTGTTATTACTATAGTTTGATTACATTTTGTTTGTACGTAAGCTAGTCCTCAGCAAATCTCTAGCTAGCTGCATAAAATCCCAGAGACAGAAGGGTGATATCTGCAACAAAACGCTTGTTTTTTCGTGGCAAAAACTCTTCAATTCAGAATAAGAAAAAAGACTGCCAAAGACAAGGGGTTCTGGATGGCAAAAAAATCAATAGACTTTACTGAATCAACCAACAAAGTCGAGACGTCTGCAAAGCATCTGCTTTACATGGTTGTATGGAGGAATTTCCTGTTATCTATATCAATATCATTTGTTAATCAGTATTATATCAATCAGTATCTATGCAACAGTATTGAAAAGTGACCTTAAATCACCTCATGTATTAACTTTCAGAGCTTCATTTATATACTACACTGTACCATTTCTAGTACATTTAGAAGGGTGACTTTATGCCTATGATCCTACAAGGATGTTGCTGTGAGAACACACTGGTGTGACCTTGTAGGTGCTGTTTTTAAAGTGAAGGCTAATGTTGTATTTGAAACATAAACTGACTGAACTCTCGCCACGGTTAAAACTAAGATAAGGGGATAGTGAAATAATTGGGGCGAGAGGCAGGTGTGTGATTAAAAAAAAGAAGAGAAAACTCCATCCGATGAGATCATTGTTTTAGAATTGTGTAAAAGCATGAGCCACGACTATGTAAATCAGATGCTCTGCAGACCATCTCAGCTTTGTTGTTTGATTCAATAAAGTCTATTGATTTTTGACATCCAGAACCCCTTGTCTTTGTAACTCACTTTCTTATTCTGATTTGCAGAAGTATTTGCCACGACAGTCGTGGCTCAAGCTTTTATACAATTCTAAAACAATGATCTCGTTAGATGGAGTTTTCTCATTTTTTCTTTTAAATCATACTCCTACCTTTTGCCACAATTATTTCATTGGCCCACTGACTTTGTTTTAATTGTGGCGTGAGCTCAGCCAGTCTATTTTTTTTTTTTAAAAGAGCTAATTAAAAGATAAGACAGTACATGATATAAAGCTCTGTATATTCTGTACTTTCCACAAACCAGGTTATATCAGGTTATCTGAATTCCACTCCATATATCATGTGCACACTTGCATTCTTAAGCCCTTGATTTACATCTTGATGACCCAGAAAATAAGATGCAGTAAAATAGAATATTAAGATACATTATAAATGAAGGAATAAAAAATCTTCCAGAGTTTCAGGTATATATATATATATATATATATATATATATATATATATATATATATATATATATATATATATATGTAAAAAACAGAGCCCAAGTTTAATTGAAATCACCTCTCATGTGTTGTGCTGCATCTCCCGCCTCCAATGCCTTCACCACTTGGTAGCTTGATTAAAACTGTGAAAACAATCGCGGTTTTGAATCAAATCAAACAAATCGCATGTTCTTGTAAACAATAATGCTTAAACAATTTTAAATTAAATTATCATAAAATTGGAATATATACATTGGTTTATTCAACCAGCGCTGTACCGCCCGACAAGACAGTTAAAAATCTGATCAGACCAAGGAAATGCTAAGCAAATATTAGGCTAAACCTTTCACTGTCCTCATTGATACTGTTAGTGCTTTATAGAATACACAATTAACTGGGCAATCTTGATAGATTACAATGTGTAACAGTTCACATTGTGCAGTAAAGGTTAACACATAAATGTGAAGATCTTGTTTTAATTACCATGAAGATGTATCCTGAAGAAGTAATAAAAATGGTTAATTACACATTTATTCAATCATTTATTTATCTCCAGTATTGCTCTATGCTGGTCAGGAATGCTCTGGATCTGGAACCTGTCCCAGGAACAGTGGGAGCAAGGTAGGAGAATTCACCCCAGATGGGATGCCAGTCCATCACAGGGCACCATGCACACACAGATTCACACTCTCATTCACAGCTAGGGGCAATTTAGCATAGCCAGTCTGCCTACGTACATGTTTTTGGACATTGGTAAGAAACCGGAGAACCCGGACGAAACCCAAGTGAACACAGGGAAGTACTAAATTTGTGCCAGAGCATACCAGAACAGGATCCAGCACCTCAGTGGTTTGAAGTACTTACTTTCTGGCACCTATTTTTGTAGATCAGGCACCTTTCCACTGATTTGAGCAGAGACACCTCAGGAACATGTAAAAATAAATAGTGAATATAAATTCAACACTGTATTCTTTGCCTCATATACTGATCAGCCATAACATTAAAACCACCTGCCTAATATTGTATAGGTCCCCCTTGTGCCACCAAAACAGCTCTGACTCATCGAGGCATGGACTCCACAAGACCTCTGAAGGTGTGCTGTGGTATCTGGTATCAAGATGTTAGCAGCAGATCCTTTAAGTCCTGTAAGTTGTGAGGTGGGGCGTCCATGGATCAGACTTGTTTGTCCTGCACATCCCACAGATGCTCGTTTGGATTGAGATCTGGGGAATTTCGAGGCCAAGTCAACACATTGAGTTCTTTGTCATGTTCCTCAAACCATTCCTAAACAATTTTTGCAATGTGGCAGGGCATATTATTCTGCTGAAGGAGGGAATACCTTTGCCACGAAGGGGTGTACTTGGCCTGCAACAAGTTTATGTAGGTGGTACATGTCAAAATAACACCCACATGAATGCCAGGACACAAGGTTTCCGGGCAGAAAATGTGATTCATCAGACCAGGCCACCTTCTTCCATTGCTCTTCACCTGTCAGTGCTTTTAATGTTATGGCTTATATATATATGTATATACATACATACATACACACACACATATATATATATATATATATATATATATATATATATATATATATATATATATGTGTGTGTATACAGTATGTATATATATGTGTATATATACACACACACACATATATATATATATATATATATATATATATACCCCATATATAATACTTTGAGATCAAAAGATGAAAATGAGATGATCGGTCAGATTTTAATGATAATAATAATACATTTTATTTATAAAGCACTTTACATTTTAAAGAAAATCTCAAAGTGCTACAGAAAAGAGTCATAATAACATACAGCAATTAAAACCAGCTGCCAACTGAGATTAGCACAGAAATTTAAACTCTAAATATTAAAACACTTTTTAAAAAGGTACGTTTTTAGACCCCTTTTAAAACCATCAGTCATTT
>CM040460.1:12050719-12077192 GCA_022758105.1 Pangasianodon gigas | reverse complement strand
TACGCCTTGCCTACCAGCGCTGAGGTGGTCCGCAGCGGCTTGGTAGGCAACGCCGGAGCCTTCAGGGACGATGCAGCAGCAGGGGACAGATAGCTGGCTAGCGTCTGTTCAACCCTGGGCATCGCCCTGTAACCGGAGTAGTCCAGCCCCGCCACATTAGCGTAATGGGAAGAAGTGGGGCTGAACAACCGGGCTGAAAGGGCCTATTCCAGGACCTCGACACCTCAGTGTGGAGGTCCGGAAAAAAGGGCAGGCTCCGGGGCGGAGGTGGCGGCCTACTGCGTAGAAAACGCTCATCCAACCTAGAGCACTGAGGCTCAGGCCGTGACTCAGCGGGCCAGTCAATGTTCAGCTTGGCGACTGCCCACGTAACCACCTCGAGCAGCTCCCCGTATTGAGGAGACTGCGGCTCTGGGTCGACGCTCTCCACATCAACCTCCTCGGAGGACGATAGGTGGAGCGCCGAGTCCGCTCCCCGGGGGGAAGAAACCGCAGAGCGTGCTTCCGAGCCCAGGGAGGGGACAGTGGACCTGGAGGGTGAGGAAGGAGAAAGGGACGGGCCCGTCTCCATTCCCTCCGCCAGGTCCATCTGCGAGCCCCATGAGCGCAACCGCCGCTCTGCCTCGGCAGAAGCGGGGCCGGCACCGCGAGGCACGCTAGTGAGGGCTCCCTCCTCAAAGAGAGCCCAGCGGGAGCGGAGAGCACGCAGCGGTAAACGCTCGCAATGTGCGCAGCTGGCTCCCTCGAGAGCCGACTGAGCGTGCTCCGCTCCCAAACAGGCAACGCACAGACTGTGTGTATTCCCGCCCGTAATATATTGGGACAGGGAGGAACACACAGCCTGAAGCGCTGCCCGCTCTCGCCCTTAGTCTTATCTTTGGCCTTTGGCATGCCGCCGATAAAACACAAAATAGACAGAATAAAGACAGACAATATACACAGAGCGCTTGCTGAAAACAGGAAGCTAACGCGGGGCTCGCCACTCGGGCTTTTATGCTTCCGGGTCGCTACATCACCCCGCCCGTGAAGTCTCGCCCATCCATTGGACGGATTAGACACGTGATTCAGAGCGCGGTCACGCGGGGGCGTTCCCATAGCGTTTCGTGACGCAGCTCGAGTTCCTGAAGGGGAACTTACGTTAGCCTGGTTGCACAAGTGTGCACACCCTTTTATAATGGGGTATTTTACTACTTATTTTCTTTTCAAAAATAAGTATCATACACTTGTCATCAATGAAATGATTCTGATTAACCCCAAATAAAGATAAACTCTTTCTGTAGGATTTTCTGGCTACCTTCTTGATTTCATCAGACAGCTGAAGCCATGGTCTGCAAAGAGCTTACAAAGCATGTATGGGATCTCATTGTCAAAAGGTATCAATCAGGATAGTGGTACAAAAGAATTTCCAAAATATTAGAGGTACCATGGAACAACGAGAAAATCATCATTAACAAGTGGAGAAAATGGGGAACCACAGTGACATTACCAAGAACAGGACCTCCCTCCAAAATAGATGGAAAGACAAGAAGAAAACTGATCAGGGAGGCTGCCAAGAAACCTATAGCAATAGGAATTAGAATATCAGGCAAGTACTGGTCACTCCCTGCATTTGACAGCTGTCTCTCGTTTTCTTCACATGTATGGGCTCTGGGGTAGGGTGGCTAGACGGAAACACTTTCTCATGAAAAAAAAAACATCCAAGTCTGCTTAAATCACCCCATACCATGTGGCAAAATATGTTATGGTCTGAGACATTGTTTAACTTTTTGGGCATGATTCTAAAAGATTTTTGGCACAAAACCACACTGTAAAAAATAGCTGTAAAAATACAGGAATTTTCCTACAGTAAGGCACCGTTCTTCGTAAATACGGTTGAATACTGTGAATGATGATACATTGTTGGAGCAAATTATTAATCGCAAGCTACTGTTTAATTTTACGGTATAAAACAGTATTTTTTAAGTCTAGTCACGTGTGCGACGCTGTTGCCTGAGACAGCTCATAACTCCTCAGAGCCACGACGCATCATGATTTTTTTTCCAATCTGAGCAAAATCACAACGGATCAAGGGAGGAAGAGTTCAAGAAGACAATTATTTTTCGCCCCGACTGTGAGCTGCCAGCACCACCAAACTGAACGACATATTCTGGCGGCATGGTATTTTCCTCATCGTCTACTTAAGGTAAATGCAATTTTATCATTGTCGTTGTTACCCTGTGGTAGTATTTACAAAATGTTATATCTTTTTATTATTTTATTTGCTAATTACAAATAGATTTGTTTGATTTTCATGTATACTGAAACAGCAAAGTAAGTTAGCTAGCTTGTGCATTTGTATTTTACTTATGTCCATTTGCAATCAACGTAATTTTATTTTTCTGTCAGACAGTAGCTCGGAAGAGGGTTTGTGTTAAACTAGTATGATTATTTGGCCGTTAAGGTCTGCAGACTGCAGTATAAAATGATAACTTGCAACATATGCGATAAAACCTGCAGCAATACTTTTACATATGTCAGGCACATGCGAGCTCATAGTTTTTTGCCTAATGCAACTTTTAAGTGTGGTTTCCCTCAATGCACAAGAGTTTTTTCTAAGTTTTCAGCCTTCAAGAGTCACACTTATGGTCATAAGTTAGGAAAGAATAGGACTAAACTGGATAGCGCAGGAGATTTAACATGTCACATCGACTTGTGTAGCTGCAAGTGTGAAGCTATCCGGGGTCTTCTCTTACACCTGAAAAGCCACATTACCGAAGGCAAGACAGTTACGTGTCCTTTCAGAAAATGTGACAAAAAATTTACAGTTAAGTCTACATTTACATCACATGTCTCAAGAAAGCATAAAGATTGCTCTAAAGAAAGTCTACTTCACTCAGTTGCAAATCCAGCCAGCACCAGTGATTGTAATAATGCGAGTTGTGATATGCAACTTGACAGTCCCAGTCAGTCCAGTCCTGAAGAAATGGAGGTGTACCCAGAAAAGGCAGATGAAGGAGAATTTCTAAAAAATTTAGCCTTGTTTTATCTAAATTCTAAGATAATACAAATCATGCAGTTAGTTAATGTCATGTGTTCAGTTAATCTGAAACACGTTAAATCAATATTTACATGTTGTGATCATAATTATATAAGGAAATATATTATATAAGGAATTTGGCGGTTTTGTATGTTGATTCAGAGTTGACATAATTTTAAGTCCTCACAGGGTGGGTGTCAGTCCTTCACAGGTGTTGGGGTAATCTGAAATATCATTTTCTAATAATTAACACAGAGGTCATTATCATGAGTAAACATCTTGGAATAGTCTTAAGTGCAATTAATCTTGGCTTACCAAGCCTAATATCTCATATTTCTATATTGCTTTTTAGGCGCTTCAGTGATTTGAACCCTGAGAGAGGAACAAAGGCCAGCCAGGTGAAGGTGGTATCCAAGAAGACAGGGAAACTTGTCCATAATAAAGGCTGCAACTGTGAATCCCCATTTGCCCACCCTCATTAAAAACCTTTTGGACTTTGAGTGGGGCTTTGTTCAGTAATGCAAAGTCAGAGCAGTGAGTTCTGCAACTATAATAGATGTTCATGTGAAGTAACAGCATTCTGTTCTGCAACCAAATGTTCATGTGAAGTCAGAGCATTGTGTTCTGTTCAATCGCAATAGTGAAGTGGATACGATGTTAATGAATGCATTTTATATACTATTGGCTTTAATAAAAGCCTAATGTTTTAAAGCCATCTTTTGTCTGAGCCATTTGTGTTTAAGTGATTTTCTGTGGTTTTCATTTTAGAATGCAAATTTTAAATCATAAATAACAAACATAAAGATCACATTCTACAGTATTTTAATACATTTTACAGTAATGAAGTTTGAGATTACAGTAGGAATACTAAAACAGTATAATGGCAACCAAACACCTACAGTGTTATACTGTACATCTTATATTTTCTACAGCACGTTACTGTAATATTTTTTACGGTAATAAATTGTCGTTCCATATTACAGTAGGTGCACTGTAGAATCACAGCTTTATGCTGGCAAATCTAGCTGCCAGTTGTTTACTGTAAATTAACAGGATTTTTTTTTACAGTGCAAGACAGCTTATCACCCAAAGAACATCATACCCACAGTGAAGCATGTGGTGGCAGCATCATGCTATGGGTCTGCTTCCCTTCAACTGGGGCTGGGGCTCTAGTCAAGATAGAGGGAATCATGGATAGCTCCAAATACGAATCTATTTTGGTACAAAAATTGCAGGCCTCTGTTAGGCAGCTGAAGATGAAGAAAACATGTCACCTTCTGGCAAGATAATGACCCAAAGCACAAATTAAAGTAAAAAAGGAATGGCTTCAGAAGAAGAAAATCAGTGTTTTGGAATGGCCCAGTCAGATCCCAGATCTAAATCCTATCAAAAAACTGTGGAATTATTTGAAGAGGGCTGTACACAGGAGATACCCTTGCAATTTGATAGAGCTGGAGCATTCTTGCTAGGAAGAGTGGAAAATGAAGGTGCTATGGCAAAATTCAAAGTTGTGTTTCTGCATTAATTTTGATTAATTACAGAAGACTGAGTGATCCTCTTAACAATTCCATATAAAAAAATATTCTAGCAGTTTCCCTAAACAAATAAGTTACCACTTGAACTGCCACTGTAGTTACATGTACTATGCATACACTATTACATATACTAAAACTCTCATAGAGTTATGTGCTTATACACAAACTAATAATTTGTACAACTTTATCACATTCATAAACTTTACCTATTGCAACATTTTGCACTGCAGTCAAGAGCCCATTTCTCTTTTACTGTTAATCACATAATAGTCAACTTAGACTTTTCAGTTTGTCCCTTTCATGTTATATGCAAAATTAAACAGAAAAAATGGAAATTAAATAATATATATACCAAACAGTTTTCATCATTTTCATCACAACTATCATAACTAACATGATGTCAACATGCCATGCATATCAAGTTTGGATAGATATAAATCCAACTTTTAACATTCCTTTATAGAATTTGGGACATGACACAGATGAACCAATGGACTGGTTTAAAAAAAATAAATTAATAGATATATTTTAGATACACCAATATATTGGCACATGTACTGGGAGTGACTAGGGTACTTGTTTAAGCATGGTTTAAGTTTGGACAATAGCAGAGAACAGAATGTGACTCACCTTCTCAATGAATACGTTCCAGTGGTAGAATGTGTCATGTCAATTTATTTGTATAGCGCTTTTAACAATGGCCATTGTCACAAAGCAGCTTTACAGAAATATATAAATTCAGGATATAAGTTTTAAACTTATAAATTTATAATTTTATCCCTAATGAGCAAGCCAGAGGTGACAGTGGCAAGGAAAAATGTCCCGAGATGACATGAGGAAGAAACCTTGAGTGGAACCAGACTCAAAAAAGGGAACCCATCCTCATCTGGGTGACAACGAAATAGAAGAGAGGCTGTAAGCATGCATCCATGTTGTTCACTCACACAGAGCCAAAAACCTAGGCCCATGTCAAGTCAGTGTCCTTGAATGAGTACAGTATCCACACTGCCTCTGGTAAGTTTGGTTCTGATGACAATAAATCAATCTTATTTTGTCCCTATCCAAACCTGTTGAAAACGCTGCAAAAAAAGGTTTCTGCTGATCCCCTAGTTTGTGTTCTTCAGATTAAATTTGGTATATGGCACTCTCTCTAATGTAAACTATCAGGCACACCACTTGCTTCTTATCAAGTGACAGGGTGGGCAGCCAATGAGACATCCATAATATGACCCAAGGGCATAGCTAAATATAGCATTAGGGACTCTCCTATCATAGGACAGTTGACTTGAAAATGTACAGACATTTAGACCCTGAATGCAGCAGTGAAAATCACAACCATAGCAGTACTATTCCTTGCCCACCTCAGTCTTGGGCTTGTTTCTCATTCTGTAAAATGAGCATGCCATAGGATGTATTACATTCTGAAAAAACTTGAAGATGAGCTAATAGACAATTAATTAATATATTTTATTTATTTGACTGCAGTAAAGTCAGGAAGCAAGATCCTATTAAAAAATATATGTTCTGTTGAGCCAGGATGTTAATGTACAAAATAGAAAATCTCTGAACATCAAGTTACATTATGCAAACACTGAACAAACACAATAACCTTGAAGTTTATCCAATTTCACTTTACATTAAATTTATATATGCCAATTATTATATTTAATACTTCATCTGTGCTGGACTGTTATTTATTTTCACTATATTTCAAGCTTTTAACATAGCATTAAATAAGTATGGGTGCTTTTTACATATGAACCGTAACATATTACGGTTAATATGTAAAAAGCACCCATACTTATTTAAGAAAGACTAAATATATCTAGGGGAAGACAACAAATCGAATCAGGATTAGGCCTATTCTTCTTCTGTTGCCCAAACCCCCACATTCTTAGACCAAGGCTTAGGACAATATATCTAGATGTTGCCCTTCACCATTATGATTTTTTAATAGCTTCTCATTAAAAATGCAAAAATCCAACAGTTTTTTGTAATAATTTAACAGTAACACAATAAATGAATAAAGGTGACACTGGTCATGATTACTGAAACTCCAAGTTAGTTACCAGTGATTAGTGAAACTTCCCAGATAGTAGCAGCTAAAAGGCAGAACATCTCTCCCCCTTGTCAGTAGGGCTCTTTCTGGCCAAATTCAGCCTGGGCTTAAATGAATGCTCTGATATGAGCTGATTGATTTCATTTTGCTTGTAGGGGGACAGCATTTGAGTGAGCCAAGGTCCTTGTGGATCCCCTTCTGGTTTCTGCAAGTAGCGGGCACATGCTCTACCTATCAAATACAGCACCTCTGCAATGTTAAGCAAAACACAAACCCCAGATACCACCAGCATGAAGACAGTAAAGATGGTCTTCTCTGTTGGACGAGAAACAAAGCAGTCCACTGTGTTAGGGCAGGGATAAGAATCACACTTAACAAGACGCACCATTTTGAAATCAGGGTAGATTACATAAAATATATACAAGAAGGCCACCTCAAAAATTATGCGAAAAATTATGCTTATCATATACGTCCACCAAAGTGCGCCAGTAATCTTGAATTTCTGATTCTTTAATTGTTCAAACTCCTTAGTGCCACTTCGTCCTGATAATTTGAGGATCTTTTTGTCAATGTGCCGGCGATGAGCAACATGCATAGCTACCAGCAGTGCTGGCGTTGAGACGAGAATCAGTTGCAGGGCCCAGAGACGGATATGAGAGATTGGGAAGAACTGGTCATAACACACACTGTTGCAACCGGGCTGCTGGGTGTTGCAGGTGAAGCCAGACTTCTCATCGCCCCACACACTTTCAGCAGCCACTACTAAAACCAGAATGCGAAAGATGAAGATGACAGAGAGCCAGATGCGGCCAATGCCTGTCGAATGCCTGTTTACACCGCTGATTACGGCGTAAAAAGACGCCCAATTCATTTTTGATTCCAGGTCTGTGAAAGAAAGAAATAACTATTAAAATTTCTGAATTAGATTTGGCATATTCTAATAATCTGACCTAAATGTAAAACATATGATCAACCACAGCCAGACATACCCATATAAAAAAGACAGTAATGTAAGCCCTTTATATTAATAATAAACTCAAAGTACAATTTACCAGCTCAGCCCGTGGTGTAAGCAGCATAAGCCTTGCCAGGTCCAAAAATATCGACCATCAGGTGCAGTCTTGACATTTGGACACTTTGGGCATTTGGACACTTTGTGCAATTTGTGTGTGCCCTGGAGTTGAATAAAAGAGCATGGGCGATGCTCTATTGCCACATGCTGTCACCTGATGCAAAAAGAAAAGCCAATCGCAATATTTTGGGCAAGGCCATGTGACAGCCTCTCCAGCTCTATAAAAAGCAGATTAGCTGTATTTAAAGCACCTAACCAGATCTTCTGTATACAATACCATTCCACTCATGTAGACAGATTAAACATGGCAAGGAGTTTCATAGGACTATAGAGATAAATTACAATATATGAAACAGTATGAAATGAAAATATATGGATATTACTGGCTCATAATTACAGCTACTAAAACAATTTGTTCTAATCACTAAATTAAAGACAAATATTTAGTCAGTTACCTTCAGCAGTGGTGGTACACAAATATGTCCAGAAAAGGGTTGAAACACTGCACTAAATGGCTCGATGAACACCATGCCATTTGGAAATGCAAATATTTTCCTCAACACTAGCCGCTGCCCTGCACCGTAGAAGTCATATGCTCTTATATAAGCCATTTACATACAATGGTGGCCCTTATTGAGGCTAACAAGACTGGAATTCAGTTCAAATGCCTCAAGTTCCGCCTACCCGAGGCGAAAGAATGAATCTGTGTGGACACAAAGGCCTCAGCAACATTATTTATTGTGCCTAGCAGCCTAAGAGAGAGAAGAACTGTCTTTGAACGGAATGGCTTATGAATGAATGTTTTAAAGGACAACACTGCCTTATGTTTCATGAGTTTTTTTCTGAATTATAATAAAAATGTTTTGCAATTAACTTTGTTTCTATTAAAAAAACATATATATATATATATATATATATATATATATATATATATATATATATACAGTACTGTGCAAAGGTGTTAGGCACATGCAAAGAAATGCTGTAGAGCAAAGATGCCTTCAAAAATAATTAATTAAATGTTTCTACATTAAAAAAATACTATAAAGAGCAGTAAACAGTAATAAGTGAAATAAAGTCAATATTTGGTGTGATGATCCTTCGCTTTTAAAAAAAAATAGTAGTTTCAGGTACAATTTGTGCAGTTTTATAAGGAAATTAGCTGTAAGTTTTACTGAGCATCTTGCAGAACCAGCCACAGTTCTTCTGGAGACTTTGACTGTCACACTTGCTTTATTATGTTTTTTTGTCTGAAAAGTGGTCTCTTATGTAATATGCTGCTTTCTTTACTGACATACAAACATTTTCCTGTAACATTTAATTTTGTGCTGGAAAACTAAAAAGTTTTTGTACTGAATCAATAATGTAGAAGTCATAAAATAAAAATCTATAACAAAGTTTGTACTAAAAAAATAGGGTGTCTAAGTCTTTTGCACAGTGCTGTGTATATATATATATATATACACCGATCAGCCATAATATTATGACCACCTACCTAATATTGTGCTGATCCCCCTTTTGCTGTCAAAACAGCCCTGACCCATCGAGGCATGGACTCCACTAGATCCCTGAAGGTGTGCTGTGGTATCTGGCACAAAGACGTTAACAGCAGATCCTTTAAGTCCTGTAAGTTGCGAGGTGGGGCGTCCATGGATCGGACTTGATGGCCAGCACACCCCACAGATGTTCGACTGGATTGAGATCTGGGGAATTTGGAGGCCAAGTCAACACCTTGAACTCTTTGTCATGTTCCTCGAACCATTCCTGAACAATTTTTACAGTGTGGCAGGGCGCATTATCCTGCCGAAAGAGGTCACTTCCATTAGGGAATACCGTTGCCATGAAGGGATGTACCTGGTCTGCAACAATGTTTAGGTAGGTGGTATGTGTCAAAATAGCATCCACATGAATGCCAGGACCCAAAGTTTCCCAGCAGAACATTGCCCAGAGCATCACACTGCCTCCTCCAGCTTGCGTTCTTCCCATAGTGCATGCTGGTGCCATCTCTTCCCCAGGTAAACGATGCACACGCACCCGGCCTTCCACATGATGTAAAAGAAAATGTGATTTATCGGACCAGGCCACCTTCTTCCATTGCTCCGTGGTCCAGTTCTGATGCTCACCTGTCCATTGTAAACACTTTTGGCAGTGGACAGAGGTCAGCATGGGCACTCCGACAGGTCTGTGGCTACACAGCCCCATACGCAGCAAGCTGCGATGCACTGTGTGCTCTGACACCTTTCTATCATAGCCAGCTTTAACTTTCCAGCAATTTGTGCTACAATAGCTCTTCTGTGGGATCAGACCAGACGGACTAGCCTTCACTCCCTGTGCGCATCAGTGAGCCTTGGGCGCCCATGACCCTGTCGTTGGTTCACCGGTTGTCCTTCCTTGGACCACTTTTGGTAAGTACTAACCACTGCATACCGGGAACACCCCACAAGGCCTGCCGTTTTGAAGATGCTCTGACCCAGTCATCTAGCCATCACAATTTGGCTGTTGTCAAAGTCTCTCTAATCCTTACTCTAAGCCCATTTTTCCTGTTTCCAACACATCAACTTTGAGAACCGACTGGTCACTTGCTGCCTAATATATCTCAACCCTTGACAGGTGCTATTGTAACGATATATATATATATATATATATATATATATATATATATATATATATATATATATATATAAATCACTTTGTATTTGATTTCAAAAGGTTAGAAATATGGTGATACCAGATAGTGGGATTATAAATCATTACTCTTCTACAACTGTATACTATAGAGTCAAGCAGTACTAACTGCGTTAAAAGGATCTTCAGTACAAGCATCAGGGTCATTTTTGATTTTCGATTTCAGTTTCAAGTTTTGGCTTTAAGTCTAGTATCCAAGTGAAGTTATCCAGTTTATAAAGAATGGGAGTTGGGCATAGTTTTTAGCAAGTGTACTCATTAGGCTTTCTAATTGAGAGCATCCACAGCCATCTTTAGGGTATCCATGTGGTACCATCCACAGCAACCTCATGGCAAACTTTAGGCTATCCATGTGGGGCCATGCTCAGCAGCAGCAAGTGATTTTCAGGTGAAGAAGGCTCCAAGCAGGAGTAGAGCATCAGGATGGGCCAGGCAGGTCCAGAGGGCAGGCATCTCATTAGGCAGCAGGAGTAATGTGTAGGTCACAGAGAGAGAGAGAGAGAGAGAGAGTTTTTAAAAAAAGTTTATTGGAATTACTCAAACATTAGAATGTTTGGTAAACACCAAAAATAAATTAATAAATAAAATATAAATAAATAAATAAATAAAAGGACCCAAAATATGTCTTTAAGACAACAAGGTATGTGCAAACTGAACACATTGTTCCTCCATGGCACCAACTTTTCAAAAGTTGTCAGGTTTTCTGTTATTTTATAAAAGAGAAAATCAAATAAAATCCTGGACTTTATCAAAGCTGCTTCATTTTTTTAAACCTTATTTTTCTGCTTGTATAAATAGCCAATTTTGCCTGACCCAAAATAAAGTTTAAAAGCTGACACTCAGCTTTCCTTCTCCATATATGCTTTACACCCAGGATAGAAGTTTGTACTGAAAAACTTTCATTAAAACAACAGAAAATAGTCTGTAAGAGGGTAATAGTCTCCCTCTGTAAGCAAAAAGGGCATTCTTGACTTGACTCTTGACTCTGAACAGAAAATGGAAAGAAAAGCATTAACAGCAATAATTCCATGCAAGATTCTCCACTGTATATCTTCAGTTCTTTTAGTTAATGGCAGCTTATACTGTGCTTTCCACTGTGGTCATCCTCACTTAACCCAAGGACAGTGCACCTGGGTGTGTCAACTCTTCCATGCAACCATTTCTTGTTAAAAACCTTTAGACAAGCCTTATAAAGATTTTTACCAGAAATAATGTGCAAATTCATGTTCATAATATTTTTACATTCTGAAAAGTGACCAGTGGCTCCATCCAGGTTTGGAGACAGTGTCAGTTCAGGGAAAGGAGCCTCCTCATCAGGACTCTGCATTCCTCCACAGTACTCCACAAGCATTTCTCCCACGTAAGAGGACAGAATCCCAATTTTGGAGTAGTTCTGCCACAATCTGTACAGATTTAAATAATAGATGTGCAGCTACTCCATCAGCAGTCTGTGACTGTGGCCCTTTGGCCCTTAAAAAGCTTCCACAGTTTAAAAAGATTATGATTAAAACAAAAAAAGGTAGTCTAGAAGTGTTTGATCTGGTCCACTTTAAAAACAGATTTTTCAAATCCCAGCCCTCCAAAAGTTCCAAAATAGCAATGATTAAAGGTTTCCAACTAAAAATAATTGGATTAGTTAAAAACTTTTGTAAGGCCTTGCCCACCTTTTATTTTAGGTAAATATAAAATACTGTGAAGCACCAAGTATAGCTTGTCCTGAAAAAAAAAAAAAAAATGAATTGGCAGATCAATGCAGGCTATTTTGTGCCAAAGAGAGGATGCCACTAATTAATAATAATAACTCATTATTAATCACACCCCCTACAAGACATTTAAGGCACCAGTCATTTCTATCTAAACAACCTTTTATTTTTTCAATAGTCCCTTCCCAGTTCTATTGAGTAACTAAATCATCTCCCAGATACACTCCTATTTAAAATCTCCTTTTTTTCAAAGCAGTCTTCATGGAAGTTTTGGCATGCCAGCTGACTGCTGCCCAACTAAAAAGGCCTCACTTTTACTCCACTTAATTTTTGCTGAAAATACAGTTTCAAATTCTATAAACACTGAGCAATGTGTCAACATCTCTCTGTCAGTCAATCATTATTTTCATCCACACAAGCTGAAAGATGGAAGAAGTTTTAATTCAGTTCTCAGTTGTTTTTTTTTTAGGTTCTATAAAAGGTTATTAAAGGTTCTATTACCAAGGCATAGAGCATACCTGACAGAGAGCACCCTTGACTTACTCTCCAACACACTTTAAATGGAGCACATATGCTGTCATTAAACTTTAGCACACTTTCAATGTCACAAAATTAAACTCTTATTTTATCAATAAAATCAGAGCTAAAACCAAAACCTTTGACATTTTCTACAGATAACTATGTTCCACTCTGTTAAAGGCATTCTCTTAATCTATAGAGATCAATCACATATTCAGCCCAAATAATTTTGAGACCTCAAGAATGTCTAGAACTAAAGAGATATTGTCAAATATAGACCTCCCAGCCACACAGTAAGTTTGATCAATGTGGATGACCTCTTCCAGGACACTTTCCAGCATAGTAGCCAACACTTTAGAAAGCAGTTTGTAGTCATTGCATCGCTGCATAGTAAGGACACAGGTATCCAGTTTTTTTTTTTTTTTTAGTTTCTGTCTCAGGTCAAAATTCTGGATTTTCCCAATGAGCAAATTTACCTTGGAATAGACTTCACTGTATACGTTATCAGTGGTAACATCCCAAGTACAGAAATAATCACCTGCAGTTATAAGCGGATATAAGCCAATATCCGGTGAGGTTAAGGTTAGTACAGTGTTAGAGGATTCAATTGATATATTGAGGTGTCCAAGCAAACCACTCCCCAGTAGGCTTACTCAACATTCGTGCAAATCAAAAAACAATGCAAAATAGTTTTAGTGCCTAGTGCCCAGGTACAAGTGTAGATAAATATTCGATGAGTGGAAGGCCTGATCTGAAGTTGGTATCAGCTCTAAACAAGAATGTCTATTTATTAATGAGTGTGTCACCCCTTTGTCAACTAGAAATTAAATTTTTCCCCACTTACATGCACAGAAATCATTGGATTTTGATCAAGATTGCAAGAAGCTTTTAGAAATTGACTGCCTCCTACCTTCTCCCCTGCCTCATCCCCTGCCATTGGCTGACCTTGTCCCCTAGATTTTGCAAATGTGAACTGGTGTTGCTGTGAGAACTGAGGCTGCTGGAATTTCACCTCCTCTGTCTCCATATGTGGGCATTCTTTTGCAAAATGTCTAACTTCACTACATTTGTAGCACACATTTCTTCTGCCTGCCTCTGTAACTGCATCCTCTTCCTCCTCCACCGCATCCTTTCATTTGTCTCCCCCAGCCGCTTCGTCACTGACTTCCTTGATCAAGGTTCAAGGTTCAAAGTTCTTTATTTGTCATATACATATTACATACATGTGATGTAATGTAGTGAAATGTTTTTCCTTAGTGTCTTTAGGAAAAACATTTAGATTAGCAGCGTTTAGAGAAATGAAATGTAGAATATGAATATGCATAAATAGAATATGTTAAAAAAACAAAAACCAGATATACAGAGCTGTAGTGTACAAAAAAATTGTCTCATAGTGCAACAGTTTCTGTATAGATAATATACAGAGGTGTACAGTGTAAAGGTTTTTTATGTAGTGTGCAAAAGATTCGTTTTTCCATAGTGCAAACTGTTTGTGTATGTGTTTCTGTGTGTGAAGTAGAGGTATGCAGACTTCTCAAGTGTCCTCATTCAGTAGCTTGATTGCCTGAGGGTAGAAACTCCTCCTGAGTCTCTCTGTGTTGGTCCTCAGGATCCGGTAGCGCTTCCCTGATGGGAGCGCTGAGAAGATATTGTGTCCGGAGTGGTGAAAGTCTTGTTTGTGATGCAGGGGAGATGTTTGTGATGCAGGGGAGAGAAGTCCTGATGGGCTTCTCGGCTGACCTCACCACACGACAGCACATTCTGGTCCTTGGCCGTGGTGCCTCCGAACCAGGTGGTGATGCATCCAGTGAGAAGACTCTCCACAGCCCCAGTGTAGAAAGCCTTCAACACCCTGTGAGAGACCTTGAACCTGGCCAGACATCGTAGATGGTAGAGACGCTGGTGCGCCCTTGTCAACAAGCTGTTTGTGTGTGTAGTTCATGAGAGGTCTTCTGTGAGATGGACTCCAAGGTATTTGAAGCTGTTCACCCTCTCGACTGTGGCCCCATTGATCAACAGGGGGCTGTAGTTCCTCACCTGCTTCTTCCCGTAGTCAATAATCATTTCCTTAGTCTTGGTAATGTTCAGGGAGAGATTGTTATTTCAACACCATGTGGAGAGGATATTCACTTCCTCTAAATAGGCCTTCTCATCGCTGTTGGTGATGAGGCCTACCACCACTGTGTCGTCGGCACACTTCACCAGCTTGTTGGAGCTGTGTGTGGCCGTGCAGTGACTGGTGTAGCGGGAGTACAGCAGGGGGCTGAGGATGAAGTCCTGAGGGGCTCCAGTGCTGAGGATGAGTGTGGAGGAGGTGTGGTTTCCCATCCTGACCACCTGGGGGCGTCCAGTCAGGAAGTCCAGAATCCAGTGGCAGATGGAGGAGTTCAGTCCCAGATCCTGGAGCTTTTTGCTTAAGATGTTGACCTGCTGCTTGGAAGGTTGAGAGTTCAAATCCCAGCACCGCCAAGCTGCCACTGCTGGGCCCTTGAGCAAGGCCCTTGACCCTCAACTGCTCAGTTATATAAAAATGAGATAATTGTAAGTTGCCCTAGATAAGGGCATCTGCCAAATGCCATAAATGTGAATGTAGGTGTGAGGGGATGATGGTGTTAAAGGTGAAACTGTAATCCACAACAGCATCCCCATGTAGTTTCCTTTCCTTTTGTCCAGGTGGGAGAGGGCAGTGTGTAGGGTGTAGCCGATGGCATCATCTGTAGACCTGTTGGACCAATATGCAAACTGTAATGGGTCTAGGCAGTTGGGGAGGAGGGCGCAGACATAGTTTCTAACCAGCTTTTTAAAGCACTTCATCACTATAGAAGTTAGTGCTACAGGAAGGTAGTCATTCAGGGAGGCAGGATGGGCAGTTTTGGGGACAGGAATAATGGTGGAGGACTTGAAACATGTGAGGACAAGACTCTGGTAGAGGGAGAGGTTAAAAATGGTGGTAAAGACTGGTGCTAGTTGGTTAGCATAGACTTTTAGCACACGTCCAGGGACGTTGTCTGGACCACATGCTTTTCTGGTGTTAACTTTGTTTAGCACCTTTCTCACATCCATTTCTGAAATGACCAGTCTTTCCTCTTCCCCAGCTAGACCTGATGGTTCATATTCACTGTTTTCCTGGTCTGTGCCTCAAACTGTGTATAGAAGATGTTCGTTGGCTGGGGAGGCACTGCCATTATTAATGGTGGGGGGCTTGAGTTTTTAGTCTATAACACTTTGCATGCTCTGCCGCAGACACCTGGAATCTGCCTGCTCAAACTGGGTCTTGATCTTGTCTCTGTATTTTGGCTTCCCTCACTGTTTTGCTCAGGTTGTAGGAAGCCGCTTCATATTCATCCATGTTGCCGGTCTGCAGCCCTGTGTTGTAGGCAGCTGTGCACGTGTTCAGAGCCTTTGACACGGATCGGTTTACCCATGGCTTCTGATTGGGAAAAACCTTTACAGAGCGTGTGGGAATAGTCATAATATGCGACCTGAGTGCACTGAAGCGTGGTTTCTTTTTTTTCCTTCTACTGCTGTAAAACATGTTCAGCATGCTTGGTGTGAGCTACCATCTCTATGTAAGGTTTGTTCTTCCAGTCAATGCAAGGTGCAGTTGCCATTTTCGCAATTTCTTTGTCAAGTTCTGTAGCAATGTACCATCTAAACACCAGGTTGCATACCACTGTAGTTGTTCATCGCCATCGCCATTCAACAAAGTTCTCAACTGTTTCTCCTTTGCCCTGTGTGAAGTTATTCACTTTAGTCCAGTCACGTTGAGCCATAAAAGCAGCTCTCAAATACTTTATGAGCAAGTTCCACTGCGTGGCCCATTGCGCATCTGTTCTCTCCAGATTCTGGTTCCAGTCTCCTCTGATTTTCAACCAATTGAATTTGCATAGTTTGCATAAGATAGTATTCCACTCTGGACCGGTTGGTTGACACATACTGTCCAACTGTGTAATGTCTTGCACACACTGCACAATGTTAATCCGTGGGTCTGTAATCTCTTTCACCCTGTTATTCATTTATTCATTTAATTTCAAAAGGACAGTACACTCAACACTGCCATTTGGGCCAGGAAAAACCACCATGGGCATTTGCATAGCCTTTGACCTGTCCATATCCATATTGGCCGCTTTGGATCTAGTTATAATCTCATTCAGTGGAGACCATCCAAAGTGTTCACCAGAGACCTGTAATTCCAGGGATTTGAGTTCCTTCTTCTTTGGTTTTTTTTAGCAATCTGTCATTGAATCTCATCCATGTTTGCAACTGTAGATGTCTCTTGTCTGCCAATTGCACCCATGTCTATATGATAGAGTGGTGGTGGTGCTTGTACTGTGGCTGGTGGGTCTTGGTATAGTTGAACTAGAACAGGAGGTTCAGCCTGGGGTTGAACATGGAAAGGAACAGGGAATGGAGGGGCCACAACATCAGAAGCTATTGCTTCTGGCCCAGGAGCCACCAGAGGACAGTTCAGCATACCATGGCTCAGCACACGACCAGCCTCGATATCCTGTTACATTCTCTTGGACAACATTAGTAACTTTTTATTCTCCCCCTCTTCTGACTTTCTCAGTCTTCTCTCTGCTTCTACCTCCCACTTTCTAAAAGCATCCCAGTTAATTTTCTTTCCCAATTTTCTCCTTTACACTTAACAGACCACCTGTAGGAAAAACACCACAGGTTAATTCATGCCACATACATAATTGCTTCAAATTAATTTTTCTCTGTGCCTTACGCATTTCACTCACTGGACATGAGTCAGATTAAAAGTTTATTTTAGAGTTATAGAGAAACACACAAAGAGATTAAGGTTCTTTATCAAACACTTTCCTTCTATTATTATTATTATTATTATTAATTTTTCTTTATGAATGCTTCAGATCTCTGAACTTTTACCATACCACCACATCTTTTTACTTCAAAGGATACTGCGCAGTCCTATACCTTAGCGCTTTACTTAAAACTGAGTGTGTCCACCTAGAGGATTGCCCCAGATAGGGCCAACTAGAGTACTGCAAGAGCTGAGAAGTGTGTATATATTAAAATATTACCAGACTATTTCCCACTAAACCAACTCTACTTCAGACAGTAACTCTATAACACATGTTCATGTACTAAAAGACTCAATAACATATTACTGTGGAGTAGAACTGTGCTCACCTGAAAATAACAGTCGATCACCCAAATGGTGTTTAATGGGATCTGGGTGAGTGAAGCACTTTCCTGTATCTAATTACTCCTGCCAAACATGGTGGGGCCCAAGAAATGTAGCTCCAGTTCTGCTGAAACACCGAGTGAGATATTGGAACCTGTTCATGACTTGAAGAATGTGGTACAAATATTACCTTCTTAAGACAAATATCATATAAACTCATAGAGACACAGTTGACTCCAGAGTAATACATTTATTTTCATCACAGCCAGGAAGAAGAACTCCAAAGAACAAAGCAATACATGCAATAGTTTATATCTATATCTACCTATGTACACATATATATATATAGATAGAGATATATAGATATTCATGTCTTTTTAGGTTCCAAGCCTATCCCATCCATCATGCATAGATGGATACAACATAAATGCAACTTCATTTCCCTTCGGTGCAGGTGCCTTAAATCAATCTCAATAGAGTAGGACTCCCTCCGAAGGCCTTCAAGGACATCTCTCTGCATTCTAACACACACAAGCCTAAATAATAAGAAGCATATGTAAACTTCTACGAACATAAATGTGTGACAGCAGAGTATAATGAAGGATTAACCAATATTAAAGAATTAACTAATGGATAAATGATTAACAAATTAAGGAAGGTATGAAATTAAATCATCCACCATACTAGCTTCAATGATCTCCTCCATATTATAGGGTATTATCAGGGTAAAATTCATAGAATAAAACAGCAACTCCTCCACTACTGGAAGTGGTATGACTTAGATAAGAGAGGCCAACCCATTCTCATGCCAAAATCAACAACATTTATGTTATCGCTGTGAGTTTCTTGTGCAAACAATGTATCAATTCTTTTTGCCTCATCATTTCATATATCTCTGCTCTCTTCCTGCTGTCTTTTGCCGCAATTTACAATAAAGGACATGATGCAAATGTCTCCCATAACAAAACAAAGGAAAATAAATGTCCATAAAGAAGCAAACAACCAGCAAGGACTGAAGGAACTAAAACATTTTGCTGCCATCATTATTCAGCAGACTGTTAAGTTATGATTTTCCTCAAATGATACACTTTTTTATTCTCAAAGCAACTGTTTAATTTTATTTACATCATAATATTTACCCAGTGCTTAATTTGTAAATCAGATGGTGCCGGAACATGAAGTGCACATGAGAGTAGAGGCGCGACGAGACGGGAGCAGGTCCCACAACGTGTACAGAACACGGTGCTGAAAACAACATGCTATGTACTCAATTGCCCACTTACAGGCCTCAATTTCGAATAATTTGCATGATATAAATTTTAAATTATTTTAGGCTACTCTGCACAACAGGCGCAAATGCTTACATCACCATGTGCTTAACTGTGGGGCTTACAGGCCTCAATTTCAAATAATTTATTAATTTGCATGATGTAAATGTTATGGTAATAATTTAAAATTATTTTAGGCTAGTCTGCACAATACATGCAGATGACCAGCTGAAATGCCCACATCACTACATGCTTAGCTGTGGGGTTTACAGCACTTGCAGTCAGCAATTCATTTCAGCAGTTCAACATATACACAATAACACTTCACAGTTCACAATAAAGAATCACATTAAGCTTTCTAAAATATTAACAGACAAATGTATGTTTACCTTATTTGTTGTCCAAAACACCCCACACCACAGCCATGTCTTCATTCTAGTCCTCCCCAAGGTTTCAGATTTTTACTGCATATGTCTGTGGCAGTTCTATGTCCTTTGCCCATCCATGACCTTACGTAAGGGACTGTATTGAATTTGGCCAGGGGAGTCCAACAAGATTCAGAAAGAGTAAATATGATATAGTGGATGTGTGCAGAGAGACATGGTTTGGGTTGCAAACCAAGTTCATTTGGGAAAATCAACGCTCACTCTCTGCACTTGATATAGGAATGATATTGACAGCAACAATTAGCTCCTTCAGTTTATCAGGTATGTCTTTTGGCTGTACTCTGTACTCTCGGTAGGGCTGAATGACTGCGTGCGGGCTGTCAATGTCAAAGCGCTGACACCGTGATATACCTTCAGTCTCTCCATACATCGCACTAGCTTTCTTGGGCCAGTACTGTGTGTAAAACACATTCATCTCCTCAGTAAACTTGTTATATCCAGTTTTATCCTGCAACCGCCCCTTGAGATAACATACGGTCCTCCAAGTTCTTAACCAAACTTAGGAAAAACTCTGGTTAAGTGATTTGTTGCTGGGTTTTCCTCCATTCAGCATACAGAGAGGAGGTGCAGCAGCTAACGGACTGGTGCAGAGCCAACAACCTGTCTCTAAATGTGGACAAAACTAAAGAGGTGGTTGTTGACTTCAGAAGAGCACAGAATGACCACTCTCCGCTGAACATCGGCGGCTCCTCCGTGGAGATCGTCAAGAGCACCAAATTTCTTGGTGTTCACCTGGCGGAGAACCTCACCTGGTCGCTCAACACCAGTTCCATAACTAAGAAAGACCAGCAGCGCCTGTACTTTCTGAGAAGACTGAGGAAAGCACATCTCCCACCCCCATCCTCACCATCGAGAGCATCCTGTGCAGCTGCATCACTGCCTGGTTTGGGAATTGCACCGTCTTGGATCGCAAGACCCTTCAGCGGATAGTGAGGACAGCTGAGAAGATCATCGGGGTCTCTCTTCCCTCCATCATGGACATTTACACCTCACGCTGCATCCGCAAAGCCACCAGCATTGTGGATGACCCCACACACCCCTCTAATACACTCTTCACCCTCCTGCCGTCTAGCAAATGGTACCGAAGCATTCGGGCCCTCACGACCAGGCTGTGCAATAGTTTCTTCCCCCAAGCCATCAGACTCCTAAACACTCAGAAACTGGACTGAAAGAACACACACACACATATATATATATATATATATATATATATATATATATATATATATATATATATATATATATATATATATACACACACACACACACACACACACACACAACTGTGCATCCTCCATCCTCTTTGCAATTTTTTTTGCAAGTTTTGCACATTACATTATGCTGCTACAATATTTATTATACTGTACATAGGCTGCTACTCTTATGTTTACACTATTTCAGCTACTTATATTGTACTCTTGTACTCTTTGCTCTATTCTCACTGGACTCACTTTCAAATAGAACTGTGTACTGGTCAGCGCTGCACTGGGACTTACTGCGCCCATTGTCTATCCCAGTAGTCATTCTTGTGCTGTCTGCACATGTTTGCACTTGTGCACTTTTTGTATAAATTTATGTAGTCCCTTGTAGTTCTGTGTTGTTCTGTTTGTCTTATGTAGCACCTTGGTCCTGGAGAAACGTTGTTTCGTTTCACTATGTACTAACTGGCTGTATATGGTTGAAATGACAATAAACTCCACTTGACTTGACTTGACTTGACTTGACGTTCCCCTCTGGCTGAGTTCAGTGTAGCACCCTGACCGTTCTGACATGGCCTCAAATACCCTGATTTCCCTACAAATTGCCTTATGTGCTGAAATGATAGTACTTTCTCTTTTTGAAGCTCGAGTGACAGTTTGGATAATTCTTGCAATGCACCGCACATGATGCCTAGGTTGTTTACAAACGCATGGAAACATATGCGCATAGCAAGTCCACTGTATGTTTGCTTCACAATGCTATCACGGGAGGGATTCTCTGTTGCTGTTTTAAAATGCTTACAAAGTGCTAGGTAGTTATTTCACACTGCTTCTACTGTTCTAAAACTGGATGCCACCCACCTAGTGTCTAATATCCAACCAATTTTGCATAGCTAGACATCTAAACTCTCTGCAGACTCTCTCAGCTCCATTCGGTTTTTGTTAGATGTGCTATAAATTGCATATAGGTTGTCCATCAATATTTTAAAATAATTGATTATACCCATCTCTTTCACTACGTTGCCTACTGTGAGCTCAAGCCTATAGGCCAAACATCCCAAAACATGCCAAACAGTAATATTAGGGAAAATAGTCTGGAGCATACTTACTACTCCGCTTTTATGCCCTAACATGACAGAAGCGCCATCACATGTTACTCCAGTGAAGGTTTTAGAGAGAAATTCATGAGTCAAATGTAGGTGCTCCAGAGCAGATAATAGATGATGGACAATTACTTCAGCAGTTAAATCATCTGGCTCTACGAGTTCAGTAAAAATATTTGTAGGCTTGTCCATATCAGACAACTGAACCCTAAGGTATATGATCAAGGAGCTCTTTTTGTTTAGACTGGTAGACTCATCCAGCATTAGAGTGAATTTGGGAACACACTGTACTATTCTTTCGAACAGTTTTCTTTTAATTTCTGTCGAAATATGTTTCTGTTTATTTGCCATTTAACGCCATTTAAATCTTGGCAATCAATCTCATGTGCAAAGCCATTTGCAGGCCTGTGGTATTCAGCCTCCTTGAATGCCATGCAAAAAAAAACTCGAGCAGTAGTGGCTATCTGTTCAGACTGACTATTAACTATAGCCTGTACTAAAGTGTTTCTTTTTCGCCTTATCAAGAATGTCTGCTGCTGCTAAATGAGCCTTGGTCCAGGCATGTTCAAATACTTTTTTCTGAGTGCCTGTTGCTGTTTTTTCATATCCGAAGCAGATGAGGTTGTTGTACACAAAGCCCATTCCTTTGCTATTTTCATCCCCCTGTCTTTTCTAGCCCCAAAGATCCCACCGCCTTACATGTTGTGGAGCCCAAATTTGAATTTTCCATTACAAGCCAGGGGTAGTAGGTCTGTTTACCTTGAACTGAGCTGCTGTCCAAATAGTTGTGCATCCCATCCCTGACCTGTCCTTAGATGTCCCAAACTCTTCTTCTTGCTTAAAGCACTCTCCTCTCCCTCCAAATCTGACTTGTGATGTAATGGATCTGTATTATATCCCAAATGGGAAGCCATATCATTGGTAATGCTGCCTTGTGTGTGCAACAAGTTAAAAATGGTAGTCATATAAAATGTTTTTTTTTTGTTAAAATGTCACCAAATCCTGAATAATAATAATGAAAGTGAAGCTATTTGGTTTATAGTTAAAATGTTCTTGGTTGAACTGAGAGTCTTTGTGAAGCATTATGACCTGTACTGTCACTTTAATAGCACAGGGCATGTGTGTGTGTTGCGATCCCTGCTGACTCTCAGTCTGTATCATGCAAGCAGAGAGAAGGGGCTGAACCATGTGCAGTGGGGAGACAAAGCTGTATGTTCACAACAGAGTTTTTATTTCCTGAATATTACTTTGTGCAGTTTGTATTGTGCAAGCTGAGAGAACATGCATTCAATAAAGGAGAACGAGTGGCAGTTTGTGGTCCAAGACTATTCTTCTAGCACACTTCAGTCATCACACAGACACAACTTAGGAGTTTCCCACTGTTACAATGGTGCCATGACCTTTCAAGGATTCATCTGAAGATTGAACTCAGGTAACTCATCATGGGAAGCTGCAGTAATATATGTCAGGTGGCCATGGTTCATTGACTGTGACCAGCTATGTAAACAGACTGTTTGGGACTAGTGCTCTGAGATATAGTAGGAACAAAATTAACGGTTAATGGACTGAAATCCATTTAGATTGAAATTCTTTTGATTTACTGAGTGTATGTCATTAATTGTTATGTGTATTGAAGAGTAATGGAGGACATTGACACATATTTTGTTGGATGAAGACTTGAGAATACTTAATATGAGTTCTCTGGCTACCAGTTTAGTCTGGGAAAGGATCAGTACACCAGGACCTAAAGTAGGAGCGTTATGCACTCAGTTACTAAACTCAACATACTGCATAGACCATGCCACACTAACCCCGGAATGAAAATCGGATATAAACTCTCCCATTACATAGTTAGTTGAAAAGCTAGGCCAATACGTTGCAGCTCAACTGCAATCTGACAGCAGTACACAAAGGTCTAAAAGTCCTGAACAGGCTACGGATACAGCGTTGTCTAGCATTAAGTTTGTCATGCAGGCCAATGAACCTCCTATATTTAAGGGTGATCGCACAGATAAATTCCCTGTACATGAGTGGGAAAATCTTATGATGATGTACTTGAGAAAGCGAGCCCTTCCTGTTCATGAGCACTCATGTGAAATCTTGGCTAAGCTTATGGGCAAAGCAGGAGACACTGTGAAGATAAAGATGCACAATAACACATCTGTTAACCACATTCAGAATTCTAGCTTGATTTTTGATATCCTAAGACAACACTTCAGTGAACTGACATACTCAATCATGCCTTTATCTGACTTTTATAATACGCTGCCTGTGGCAGGTGAGGATGTCATGGAATTAGACTAAACAATGTCTCAAGAGACAAGGCCAAAGCATTGGTGATCCAAGTCATGAAGTCAGTATGATGTTTATCAAACACTGCCCAGACCAGTCTGTAGCCAACATCTTTAAATTCAAGGCTGCTGATGAATGGTCGGTCTGAGAAACTCAAGAGAGACTTGATGAGCACATGCAGGAGAATAAAAACCGAGCCCTTGTCAAAACACAACAGCCAAGTGTAGTACAACACAAAGTCTACAGTCCACAGTATCAGGTGTCACTGGAGGACAGCGAGCAAATATCATGTATGGCTATGTACTGCCTTAGTACTGCCTTCAGTGCCTAAAACACAAGTTAATATAGACATTGACTGTATGAGGAGCTTGGTTAGCTTATTGGATCGGCTGGAGACACAACAGACTCAATTACAAATTAGTCCTGCAACTACAGTCCCTAAATCTTCCAGCAGACCATGTAGGGCTTGTAGAGCTCTTGACACTTCCACATTGTCTTATTGGAGAAGGGAGAGTAGATGTCTAAAATAACAATGAATATAGGAACATTGCATAAATACACAGTAATCAGCCCTGAAATTAAGCATTTCCTGTCCATGTTCACTGGGGTTAAATGGTGGAGAGGAAATGTAGTTTCTGATAAATAGGTACTGTCAAACTCGCTCAAGCCCTTATTCTTCTGCCCAAGCATGAACACCGAGTTTGGTTGTAGACTACCATCTAAAGTGCCCATGTCATCTGGTAGCACTGTTACTGAAGAGCTGCCTAATTCCAAAGCTCTACCATGGAACATCTTCTTTGGCTGAGTCATTACCCCTCTTTGGGGAAATAGGTGGGTACCCATGACGGTCGTGAATCCATCAGACAAGTCTATAACCTTGAAAAGGAACTTCAAAATGCTGTCTTCATGTGTGTGAAGTGAATATTTGACCTTATTCCAGGGTTTATATAACACCTCGGAGGAGCAACACACCAACCAGTCCACCAGCATATGTCCCCATTTTCAATCAGCCAGAAGTCTGTCCAAGTCGGGGCTTTGTGATATCAACATTAGTTCTTGTTAACTTAGTGAAGGCTGTAGATCTCTACTCATCCAGCTGCTAACTGAAAACCAAGATATCTTTTTTTAAACACTTGCTACACTGTGGCGATGACAAGTGGTACACACATCACAGTCGTCTCACTGATGATCACCCACTGAAGTTCCCCCTGCACATTATTAAAAGTTGAGGCAGGTGCTCACTGATATGGGGGAAAAGGGGACAATTACAAAGTCTCCAAGTGAGTATGCATCGCCGCTCGTACAGACTTCAGGTGGCTAAATGCCAATACCATACAGGATGCTTACCCCTTATCCCTTAAAGATGATGAATGGGTGTGTCGCCCCCTCCAACCAGTGGCACCACTCCACTAGCACCAGTTTAACTGCCAGCAGCTCTCGATTGCCAATGTCATAATTCCACTTGGCAGGTGAGAGTTTCTTAGAGAAAAAGGCCACTGGGAGGAGCTTGAATTTCTCTCTTAAACTCTAAACAGGGTCCCTACTCCTGTCTCTGACATGCCCATTTCTACAACAAAATGTTTAGTGGGATCTGGATGCTTTACAATGTGCAGTGGTGAAGGCCTTTTCACGCTTTCAAAAGCCCCCTTGGCTGCGGGGTTCCATTTGAGGAGCTTGGGTCCCTATTTTAATAGGGAGGTGAGGGGTGCTGCTATGGAGCTAAAGCCTCGAATGAACCTCCTATAAAGTTTGCAAAGCTGAGAAACCTCTGTAGCTCTTTGACTGTGTTTGGCATGGGTGAGTTGGTGACAGCAGACACTTTGGTCCATGGTGACCTCCTTGGGTCTGATGATGTATCCTAAGAAGGAGATTTTAGACACATGAAATTTGCACTTCTCCACTTTGATGTACAGCTGGTGTTCAATTCAATTCAATTCAATTTTATTTGTATAGCGCTTTTAACAATGGACATTGTCACAAAGCAGCTTTACAGAAATAAATGGATTCACAAAAATATATTGTAAATATTTGAATTTATCACTGTGAATTTATCCCTAATGAGCAAGCCAGTGGCGACGGTGGCAAGGAAAAACTCCCCGAGATGATATGAGGAAGAAGATTATAAATAAATCCCTTCTATTATTGTGTACTATATGGACAAATAGTGCAATTGTGCAACCAATAAATTCATCACAGTTTTTGCAAGAAGTCCGGCTGGTTAAAATCACTGTCCACTGATGGAGTCCTGAGTACGAAGCTGCTCGTGGCAACTGCAGCCCCAAAGCCACTACAGCAATCGCAGTCCCAAGCCATTACAGTACAGCTCCCCATATGTGATCCCCATGCCATCTCCACAGCCCCCAGGTGGCACCATCCCCAGCAATCCAAACAGTTCTTCAGGCAGTCCATATGGGGCCACCCCCA
>CM040460.1:11980230-12025750 GCA_022758105.1 Pangasianodon gigas | reverse complement strand
AATGGAGGAACTCTGTAAAAAATGGCTGTAATTCCTAAACGGTTAATGCAATATTTTTGTTAAACCCCTTGAATTAAAGCTGAAAGTCTACGCTTCAGTCACATCTTGACTACTTCATTTCAAATCCACTGTGGTGGTGTACAGAGGCAAAATTACCAAAACTGTGTCACTGTCCCAATATTTATGGACCTGACTGTAGGTCGAAGGGCTATGTGAAATTACACATGGTGAGTAAAAACATATTTTAAGCCACTTACTTTCAGCAGTCTGGGTGTTTAAGCTTAGCCTGGCTTCTCCTCGTTGCTCTGGAGATGTGACCATTCCTGGTGAGTTGACCAGTAAACCTGACACAGAGCTTGGATAAAATCTGACATCTGGTGGTGGTATGGGGGATTCTTGACCAGGTTTCGCAACAACCTTTAAAAGAAATATAGGAACACCACTTGTTACCCATTAAATTGGTGATTGGGCTGAGCTATCTTAATGTCTCCAAAATGATAAGGTAAGTGATGTATGACCTCTGTGCATCTTCAAGGAAGATTACTGAACATTATGATATGTAATGTTAAAAATGCTTGGACTTATAAAGAGAGCAAGAACCTAAGAATACTATAACAATTTCCGCAAACAATGAAACTGTAGTCAAAAAGGAACTGGAAGGTTTTGTGATTTATCATTTATCTTAAAATAACATTAAAACCTTAAAATGACAGCTTGTTACAGTAATGAGAAATGTAAGCCTGGACCTGTCAATGGGCCCTGGGAGTTAAATAAACAATGTATAAATGGAACTTACCTCTTCTATTAGAATGTCATATTTACACATTGGACAGGTGTGGTGTTCCAGTAACCATGGCTCAATGCATGTTTTGTGGAAAAGATGGCTTGCAAGGGAATAAAAAGCCATAGTTAAATTAAAGTGTCAACAGGTCTCATAAAGCTGACATAATCACATAATAATTTTCTAGAATACCTATGACTTTACTGAACTCTGCTCATTGTGTATCACCATGAGGTGTGGTAACATATCATATGGCCCATTACAGATATTAGGGCAATAATTCCATGAACAGTTTATTAACCACTATAGCCAGTAGATTGTCATTTAAAGATGTCTACAGTAACCATTTTAATTCATAAGCTAAGCCCTTTTTACATATAGTTCCCACTTTTTCAGCTGATAATTTGCTCAAATTGTACTATACTTAAACAAAGCAGTTTACTCTACAATTAGCTGTGTAGTCAGTTTTTTTTACAATAAAAATCATTTCTGCCATTTCTCCAAAAAACTTAATAAAACTCAGTCCCAAAATTAGAATGTTTCTTTAAATTATGACAAAAAAATAAAAAAGGTAATAAAATAATTAGAAAGTTTATTAAGCTTACTAAAGCTTATTTTGTTACTATTATGATCTAACACTATTACAATAAAGTTGGTTTTTTATTCACATATTTGCCATACACATCCAATGCCAATGGCATTCAGAGAAAAATCAACACTTTCATATTGCATTCTTGTTGAGTTTTTAACAGTTTTTGACACATTTCACTGTCAATTTATGTGAAGCTGTATAATGTTAAGCAATTCTGGGCCCAGTTTCCCCAAACCATCATAAAGTTAAGATCATAGCACTGTGCATCATGAGCATTGTTAAATGTGATCATCTAAGATAAGGATCTTACAAGCAATGGCCTGTTGTTAAGAGTACATGCAGTGCAGTCATAGAGCACTATGCAAGTAATTAGTTTTAAATACATTTGATAATATATTTGTTTGTATAATACTTAAGAATATAAATCTGATAACTGATTGACCATTTGGCAGCATTTGGTGGTGGAGAAGGATGAGTAAAATGTCACTGAAATAGGGAGACTGTGAGCGATTTTGAGTCACTGAGTGACGCCATACTATGTGTTCATTGTAACATAGAATGTCATGTTCTCATTATTTTGTGTGTCTTAACCTTTCACTGTTGCATTGTGTTACGTGTGAACTAGTTGTAGCACCAAATAAAAGAATGAAAGCATGGGTGTGCTCTCTTGATATAACATATACAGTGGGGTCCAAAAGTCTGAGACCACTAGTGAAAATGCTCTTTTCTAATTCAATACAACAATTGTAATTCTATTAAATTGTCAAAAAAGCTTTGGGGGAAAAAAAGAGTCTCAAATGTAAGTAAATTATGAGGCTGAGAAAGAGATAGGCAAATTTATCAATCAAAATAAATTGTTTGGTATTTTGTTAAGAGGCAAGAGTGCTAGTTACATATGTAACTGTGAGAATCACCATGAGAATCACCATGTGATAAAGGCACATGGTGCTGTATGATACAATACATGCAGTAAATACTGCTGTGATACAAGCCATCTTTCCCAGGAACCTTCTTACTACATTCCCACCAGCTTGCCACTGTTTCCCTTGCTTCAGTTGATAATCTTACCTGGATACTGTAGACTTATACCTTCTAAGAGCTGCTGCTGTAGTCATAAAGTCTGTCCTGTGCACATTCCAGGACTCTTATTCACAGTATGCACATATTAAACATCCTTTCAACACACCTAGTACTGTTTTACTTTACAATATACAGTTGTAGAAGAGCAAATATTTTAAGCCCACTATCTGGTGTCACCCAGAAGAGGATGGGTTCCCTTTTGAGTCTGGCTTCTTTCAAGCTCCTCTTGTTGTCTCAGGGAGTTTTTCCTCACCACTATTGCCTACAAGATAGCATCAGAGGGCATCTTGAGACATCACTGTCCTGCCAATCCACCATCAACAAATCTGAGTGATCACATGGCAGAGGAGTACCAGGCATTAAAACAAAACATCTCACTTTACTTTATCTATGTCTGTGAATCCCTGGTACTTTATGCAAGAGAAAAATAAAATCACTGACAATACAATTAGATTTTCTCAATAGTATGACTGCTGCACCATTGCACAGCCATGACAGATTAGTTATTATCTGTGAGGCTAACCATGAATGGGACTATGTTCAGGGGCATGACTCTTTTAGAACCCTTGTCCGTGGTGGTATGCAGTGTCCTAAAGGTGTTGCACTGACAGTCCATAATTTCAAAACAGGCCAAAATGATGATATACATACACACAGTGAGGTCAGGTGAATGACTCAGCCATTTAAGAGCATTCCATTTCCAAGCTCTTGAGTTGCTACGTTTGGGTCATCATCCGTCTGTACTGTGAAGCGCTCCAGACCTTTTATCTGCTTAATTTTTCATTAAATAAGGAGGAAACAGGCCACATCTGCCCAACTGCTTATCAGTCAATTGTCCAGTTACCTTTGAGCCTGTGAAAATGGCAGTAGTATGTAAAACAAAATGGCTGTCATTCCTAAACGATTAATGCATTATTTTTGTTAAACCCCTTTAAATAAGCTGAAAGTCTACACTTCAATCACATCTTGATTGCTTCATTTCAAATCCATTGTGGTGGTGTACAAGAATTTATGGAAATTTTGTCACTGTCCAAATACTTATGGACCTGACTGTATACAACATTGGTGGAGATTTGTCCATATACTGGCCTAGGGGTCCCACCGTGAGAAGCAGGGTGTCAGTCAGCTCCCTTACAGAAGGATAAGCTGCTGTAGATTAGAATGGTTGCTCCAATTCTATCACTAAAATGGCTAATTTATTGGCAATACCTGCCACACACAACACAATAAGTTCTCACTTGAGGATCATCAGTGTGTCAGCACTGGCCAGCTCCCATTTGGTCATAGAGCTTCTTCTGCCGAGAGTTTGAGAGAGGGTGAGCTTTTTGTCCAAGTTCCATTTCTCAATAGAATCCTTGCACTGTGGACTAGTGAATTTGGTTGCAATAAACATAATGTGGAAAAGCACATTTGGTTCTGTTGGTTGCAAAGCGCTATCTGATCCTACTTGCTGCTGCCATGGCTAGTCTATTGAGATGACCCATATCTGTCTTCAGATGATAGGTTATTTTAAGCCTGGAAACACTTCCTGAATGCAACTATAGACATAGCATCCTCACACACCTCTAATAAGGAACAGGGAGGATGACTGGTTATTTGCCTATAAGAAGTGCCCTATAAGGAGAGCATGAGCGTCCAAGTTGTTCATACTGCTGAATCATTGACTTCAAATAAGTGATCTGTCTACAGCCAGATCATTAATTCAGAAAGCAACTGAGACTGCACTCTGGACGTCTTGTTATGCTTAACAGTCACTGCTGGGCATGGACATTTGTGACTGTACAGGCTGCAGAGATTGGGTTAGATTCAACTGCAAATCTGGGTCTAAATCTGCTAGCTGAGTGATCAATGCAGGGTCAGTCGATGCAGGAGATGTCTGAGTCAGACATAGCATCTTTATGATGGTCACTGCCAAGGCACTGAGCAAATAGGTACTGGCTGACTTCCAAAGTCTTCAAAGTCTTATAGCCTGGCTCCTTTGGCTAATCACTTGGTGTAACACAAAAACTGCAGGAAATCAGAGCCAGTTGAAGAGAAACAAGGGGTCTGTATGTGGAGGGAAAACCATCTCCAGCCCCAAAGCTGCATATTAGTGGAAATCCAGCTAACTTACCAGACTCAAAAATCAAGCAACAATTCAATCAATCAAACAAAAAAAAATCAACATTGCATGATAGGGTGATCAAAACCAATCAACAGCATGCAGCCACAGGCCCACTTTCGCTAGATGGTGGGAGATGGGGAATACTTAGAGGAGACAACAACGAGAAGTTGGTGAAACTCTGACAGTGATCAGAGTGGAGGTTGCAGTTTTAATTACCACATATAGAAAAAATATTACACAATTGCTACAAAATAAAATATCCAGTATCAGTGCCTCAGGGGAGTGGGGTGATGGGTATTACTGCAAATCAACTGAAACATATTAATTGGGATAACATGGAAGGTAAATTAATCATTGCAATAGAGTACAGGTTTTTTGGATTCCAATTAATTCACTTGGCTAGCAGTTTTCACACATCTATTAGTCCCCTTTCAATGATCACACACCAACCTTTGCAGACATCGTCAAAACCTTGTACTGAACATCTTTCAAGTTTGGTTCAAAATTGAATTACAGCTGTTTTGAGTAAACCAGCTCTGCCTCCTAAGAATTGACTGACATATGGCAGCCATATTGTTTAAAAATATCAACATTTTTGATAGTTATTGAGATTCACACTCTCGCCCTGCTGAGTTGTTTGACAAGACAATTGTCAAGATAGGCCAAAAATCCTAGAACTAGTTTTTGTGGGCAGAGCTAAATAGTCCAAAAGGCATTTTTTTTCAGTGTGAGCAAAAGAATTATACAAAAAAAGAATTTTCACTGTACAGCTTATGCCTCAGGCCCCAAACTTTGGATATGACCTCACAATCTTTCCTGTGTATTGCTTTCGAGTTTAGTGCGAATCCATGCAAGCAATCATGAGTTACAGCTGTATGAGGACATTAGGCTCCGCCTCATTAGAATTGATTGATGTGGTGGCCATATTGTTTACAAATGTCAACATGTTTTTGATAATTACTGAGGTTCACATTCTCCTGAGTAGTTTGACACCAAATTTGTGAAGATGGGTCAAAATCCTAGGACTAGTTCGTATATTATTCAAATCTTAGAAAATAAATCTAAGTGAGTGGGGCTAAATGGCACTTGAGGTTTTTTGTTTGGGAGAACCAAAGGAATCAAAAGAAATTTGTTTGTAGGACTCACGGTTCATGAATTATGGACCAAAACGTAAAATCCTGTGCTAAAAAAGAAGAAAGAAAAATCCCAACAATTACAATAGGGTTCCACCACGCTTGATGCTTGAACCCCTAATAATAATAATAATAATAATAATAATAATAATAATTATTATTATTATTATTATTATTATTATTATTATGTATAGAGCACCTTTCATACAAAAAGCAGTTCAAAGTGCTTTACAAAATGACAATTTCACTGATCAGCCATAACATAAAAACCACTGACAAGTGAAGTGAATAACATTGATTATCTCGTTACAGTGGCACCTGTCAAGGGGTGGGATGTATTAGGCAGCAAGTAAACAGTCAGTTCTCAAAGATGATGTGTTGGAAGCAGGCAAAATATGCAAGTGTAAGGATCTGAGTGACTTTGACAAAGCCCAAATTGTGATGGCTAGATGACTGGGTCAGAGCATCTCCAAAATGGCAGGTTTTGTGGGGTGTCCCTGGTGTGCAGTGGTTAGTACCTAACAAAAGTGGTCCAAAGAAGAACAACCGGTGAACCGGCGACAGGGTTATGGGCACCCAGGACTCACTTATGCAAATGGGGAGCAAAGACTCGCCCGTCTGCTCCGATCCCACAGAAGAGCTATTGTAGCACAAATTGCTGAAAAAGTAATTAATGAGTGAATAAGTAAAGATGTCAGAAGACATGTTTGCTGCGTGTGGGGCTGGGTAGCTGCAGACCGGTCAGAGTGCCTACAATGGAAACTGGACCATCAGAACTGGACCATGGAGCAGTGGAAGAAGGTGGCCTGGTCTGATGAATCACATTTTCTTTTACATCATTTGGATGGCCTGGTGCATATGTGTCACTTACCTGGGGAAGAGATGGCACCAGGACGCTCTATGGGAAGAAGGAAAGGGGCAGCGTGATGCTCTGGACAATGTTCTGCTTGGAAACCTTGGGTCCTGGCATTCATGTGGATGTAACTTTGACATTTACCACCTATCTAAACATTGTCGTAGACCAAGTACACCCCTTCATGGCAATGGTATTCCCTAATGGCAGTGGTCTCTTTCAGCAGGATAATGTGCCCAGCCACACTGTAAAAATTGTTCAAGAATGGTTTGAGAAACATGACAAAGAGTTAAAGGTGTTGACTTGGCCTCCAAATTCCCCAGATCTCAATCCGATTGAGCATCTGTGGGATGTGCTGGACAAACAAGTGATCTTGTGGAATCCATGCCTCAATGGGTCAGAGCTGTATCGGTGTATATAAAACAGTAAAAAAATAAATGGCAGCATTCATTAAAAGAAGAGTGTAACATGATGAATAAATAGTTAATTAAAAACTAAATAAAATAAAATATTAAAACACAGAAGGGGAGAGGGAGGAGTGAATCATTACAGACTGGAATTTAAAACAAAATGAGACTTAGCAGACTCTGAGACCCTTGCACAGGGTCTAACACCCCTGTGTCCTTAAATGGGCTGCATCCTAAATAAGCACACACCCCTGTCCTTAAACAGGTTGCCTCCTAAATGAGCGCACACACCTGTCCTTCCAGCAGGACAATGATCCTAATCATACATTCAAAGATGTAACAAAATGGCTTATATCACAGCGTGGTTGAATGCTTGAATCTGTTTGGTCAAAAGTTGTGCATTATTTTTGTATAGCAGCACAGGTAGCACCATAGGTTAATATTAATGCATTTGTTCTAATACCTTACTGTTTCTATTGTCACAGCTTATACACAGGTAGAAATTAATTAATTTCAACATAATTCTTATAATTGTTTATGTGGTGACTTTTTGTTAGGGGACATTTATTTAACATTTAAGGAAGGAGTCTTTGTTGCACGCTCAGTCTCGGTTACGCTTTCCATTTTCTTGGTACAATGACAGACTGTCCTTTTGTGTGTTTGTCCGTGTGTGTGTGTGAAAAGAGAGAGAGAGAGAGAGAGAGAGAGAGAGAGAGAGAGAGATTTTGATTTTTTACAAAGATCTTTATTCAGTTACTCAAAAAAATGATGAACTTTAATGACCTTTAAATCAAAACAAAACCACACACAAAGTGTAAACCATTATATATAAGATTAACCCCATTAATTAATTTCCCCTCCAGCACACTGCTGAGAATATCTCTGTGACACCATTCCAACTCAAACACTTCCATGTTGTTCATGGCTTTGTAAAACCCAAATTCAAAGACAATTCTAGATTTAACGAGATACAAGAAAAACGATAAAACCTCCTGGCCAAATCTGCCCTCCATTTTTTCTTCTTAAAAAGCAAGCTTCATTTGGCCAACAATAAAATTAAGCATTTACCTTTAAGCATTAAGAAAAATTAAGTTAAAAGCTAAAACTCCATGTAAAACCCCCCACTGGTGGTCACCGAACATTTAGTTAAAGGTGGTTTATACAGCACCCTCCAATCAGGCTGTCTGTCCCTCCCCACCCCCAGCATTTCTCTCCACACTGTGTCAGGTCTACACTCACTCATTTATGCAGTTATCCAATCAGCCAATCATGTGGCAGCAGCACAATGCATAACATCATGCAAACACAGGTCAAAAGCTACAGTTAATGTTCATGTCAAACATCAGAATGGGGAAAAAGTGTGATCTATGTGACTTTAACTATGACATGGATGTTGGTGCCAGATGGGCTAGTTTCAGTATTTCAGAAACTGCTGATCTCCTGGAAATTTCACTCAGAACAGTCTCTAGAGTTTACACCTCTAGAGTGTAATTCCTCATAGAATCATACAGCCTGTTTTCTAATGTCAGTGGGCTTTGTCAGCTCTTACCCATCTTCAGAGCACAGAGCGTGAATAAAACAGCTATGACCATTTTTCCTCTCAAGACTAAAGAAAAACTTAGATGGGGAATCCATTTGCAACAAAATTTGAAAACTCAAAAAGCCCAAAAGATCACTAGAAGCAGATCAGACCTGAAGACTTCAGCCTGACTTGGGTCTCCATTTGAATCTATCAGTCTTTGTAATTCCACTATTTCAATTTCCAGTTGTTTCAAGTAACGTGCCATGAGACATTAAAAGTGTACTGTTGAGAAAGCTGTTTAATTTCAACCTTTCCATAATCCCACTATTCTCACAGGTTACTAAAATGTTGCTTTCTCTTATTACTTTCTCTTTTTCTTCTTTCTTTTATTGAAATTATTCCAAAAGACCAATATGCACTTTTAGGCTTAATATTTCCAATTAAAACAGCACAAGACTACACTGTGATCTGAAAAACCCACAGGTGTGATCACACAACCTTTTATAATATTAAGCTGGTGCTTAAAGCAATATAACATAACAGTCTGGCCAGTGACATACAACCATCTCTCATATGGGTCCATGTGTATTGTCTGTGTCAGGGATTTTCAGAGGTGACGGATGCAAGTGCAGACTTTTATTGTGCAGAATGTAAAAATAACAACTAAAGCGGTGAGTATACACAAGACAGCAAAACATACAGACTATGGGCAAGACTACGGCAGATAAAGCAACAGACAGACACAACATCAACAGAAGCGTGACAATGAGGTATACAGAAACCAGAACTTAAATAGTGGTGCAAATCAGGGTGAAACAGGAAACAGCAGTGAGTGATTAGTGCCATGTGACATGCTGGGGCGGATGGGAAGTGTAGTTTAGCATCCTTTTAGCGCTACCTTGTCAAAGCCCCCCCTTAACTCATGGCTCCCGAAGTGTGAAACACAGTCACGAGGGGGACCTGGACAGTCATATGAGAAGAAGCAAGAGCCCTTAGGCCTACAAAGTTTCCTGGAAGTTGTACCCTTAGTGTAGCTGGAAGGAAGTGCGACATCCTCCACAGGGCGGTGGGGTGACACAATCTCTTCCCTATAGCTAAGGCATGGTGTGACATCCAAGGCAGAGCATGAAAATGGAGTGACAGCCACCAAAAAGCCAGTGGGGGGAACGAAGTCCAAGGCAGAGCCCAAGGCGGGAATGACATTCTCCATGATGCCAGAGGGGGGGCGACATCCTCTGCGTAGTAAGAGGGGGGAGCAACATACACCATGAAGCAAGGGGGTGGAGCAATGTTCTCAGCCGAGCAAGGAGGAGGAGCGACATCTGACATGGAGCCAAGTGGTGTAGTGACATCTGAGACAGAGCAGGGAGATGGAGTAAGGTGAGGTCGAGATCTGTAATGGTGTTCTCTGCAAGTGGAGCAGGGAGGCAGAACGATGTCCTCTATGGAGCAAGGAGGCAGAGCAACATCCTCAGCAGAGCAAGAAGGCAGATCAACATCCTCAGTGAAGCAAGGAGGCAGAGCAATGTCCTGAGCAAGGCAAGGAAGCAGAGTGATGTCCAAAGTGGGGCAGGAGGGTGGGAGGCTGGAAGGAAGCGTGACATCCTCCACAAGGCGGTGGGGTGGCACAATCTCTTCTGCATAGCTAAGGGTTGGCATGACATCCAAGGCAGAGCACAAAAACGGAGTGACAGCCACCACAAAGCCAGCAGGGGGAACGAAGTCCAAGGCGGAGCCCAAAGAGGGGCGATGATCTCCATGACACCAGAGGGGGGAGCAATGTTCTCCATGGGGCCAGAGGGGAAGCAACATTCTCCATGTAGCAAGGGGGAGCACGACATCCTCTACATAGTAAGAGAGGGGAGCAATGTACACCACAAAGCAAGGGGGAGGAGCAATGTCCTCAGCTGAGCAAGGAGGCAGAGAAATGTCCTCAGCAGAGCAAGAAGGCAGAGCGACGTCCTCAGTGGAGCTAGAAGGCAGAGTGATGTCTGACATGGAGCCAAGTGGTGTAATGACATCCGAGACAGAGCAGGGAGATAGAGTAATGCCCGTGGCAAGGCTGAGATCTGTAGTGGTGGTTTTCTGCAGGGGATAGGGGCAGGTGAACGCCCTCAGTGGAGCAGAGAGGCAGAACGATGTCCTCAATGGAGCAAGAAGACAGAGCATCGTCCTCAGTAGAGTAAGGAGGCAGAGCGATGTCCTGAGTGGGGCAAGGAAGCAGAGTGACTTCCAAAGGATGCAAATGCAGACTTTTATTGTGCAGTGTGTAAAAATAACAACAATAATGGTGAGTATACACAAAACAGCAAAACATACAGACTATGGGCAAGACTATGGTAGGCAAAACAACAAACAGACATGACATTAAAGAAAGCATGACAGTGAGATACATGGAAACCAGAACTTAAATAGTGGTACAGATCATGGTGAAATGGGAAACAGGAGTGAGTGATTAGTGTCATGTGACGTGTTGGGGCTGATGGGAAGTGTAGTTTAGCATCCTTTTAGCACTACTCTGACAATCTGACATTGTGATTCAGAACCCTCCAAATATCACACAAATTGTGAGCTTTAAGTAGCTCACAAAAAGCATGTTGTGATGGAGCATGAGGCTCATGCATGTGGTACAGTTAAAATCACCCCCATATACAGATACTCATCCCAGCTGCAATTCTACAGAGCTGTGCTAACAGTGCAAGGAAACAATTCCGCTCAACACCAGTCATAGGAGCATAAAACTGCCATCCACCACCAGGTCACCCTCAAATAGAATTGCCACGCCTCCTCTTGTAGAAGTCACGAAGAGCATGTTGTGATGGAGTGCTAAAAGGACGTGGGACCTCCCCTTCCCAATTCTTCCTCCAAGAAATTCCATTAGCACCATCAGTATGTGTCTCCTGAGCAAGCATAATGTCAATGCCCTTATGTTTGTTTAGCTCATGCACTAGCACTTTTTTCTGGACATTCCGTGCCCCAATCAAATTTAAAGAGCCCACCCTTACCTTGCTCATTAAGGGAAGTAAGAAATGGCGCAAAAACAGCAGAGTGACAAACAAAAAGATTTTAAGATTCAAAACCATTATCATTTTGGAGTCCTAATTTTAATTTTGCCACAATTTTATTTAGCTGGTAAATTTCCTGCACAGTAAACTGGTCTTCTCCTTCCTTTCTCATAAATGCTTGGACAGAAACAATGAATAGTTTTCAATCAGGACAATATTCTTCAACCACTACACCTCTCTTTTTTTTTTTTATAAAAGACCATATCTTTCCAAAAGTGTATGCACTTCATCAAGTCCTTAGACTTTTAAAAGCTTACAGATCACTATCAGAGTCATCAGTTTTAGTGTGTGTGTGTGTATGTAAATATATATATATATATATGTACCCAGTCAGGTCCATAAGTATTTGGACAGTGGTGACACACACAATTTTCGTAATTTTGCCTCTGTACGCCACCACAGTGGATTTGAAATGAAGCAATCAAGATGTAATGGAAGTGTAGACTTTCAGCTTTAATTCTAAGGTAAAGTAATTGGACAATTGACTGATAAGCCAATTATCACTGATAAACTGATAAGTTTAAGGGCCAGCTGTGGCCTCTTTTCTCCCTATTTCATGACAAATTAAGCAGATAAAAGGTCTGGAGTTGATTCCATGTGTTGAATTGGCATTTGGTAGCTGTTCAAGTGTACTCTCACTATCCGGTCCAAAGTATTGTCAATGCAAGTGAAGGAGGCCATCATTAGGCTGAAAAAACAAAACAGACCTATCAGAGAGATAGCAGGAATGTGGATGATTGCAGACGTCTTTCCTTGGTGAAGAAAAACCACTTCACAACATCTAGCCAAGTCAAGGGGGAGGTAGGAGTATCTTTGTCCAAGTCTACAATCAAGAGATGCCTTCTTGAATGTAAAAATGCTTTACATTAAGATGCAAACTACTGGTAACACTCAAGAACAGAAAGGCCAGATTAGACTTTGCTAAAAACCTATTAAAAAAAGCCTGACCTATTTTGATGCAAGATTAACTTGTACCTGAATGATGGGAAGAGAAGAGTATGGAGAAGCAAAGGAAGGGCTCATGATCCAAAGCATGCCATATCATCTGTCAAACATGTGGGGGAAGTGTTATGGCATGGGCATGTATGGCTACCAATGGAACTGGGTCACTGGTATTTATTGATGATGTGACTGCTTATAGAAATAGTAGGATGAATTCTGAAGTTTCTAGAGGTATACTTTCTGCTCAGATTCAGTCAAATGCTGCAAAACTGATAGGACAGTGCTTCAAAGTACAGATTACCCAAAACGTACTGCAAAAGCAACCCAAGAGCTTGGAAATGGAATGTTCTTAAGTGGCTGAGTCAGTCACCTGACCTTAACCCAATTGAGCATGCTTTTCACTTACTGAAGACAGAAGACAAAACTGAAGGCAGACAGACCCACAAACAAGCAGCAACTGAAGGCAGCTGCAGTAAAGGCCAGGCAAAGCATCTCAAGGGAGGAAACTCAGCATTTGGTGATGTCCATGGGTTCCAGATTTTGGGCAGTCATTGACTGCAAAGGATTTGCATCCAAGTATTAAAAATAATCCTAATATTTATATTAGTTTGTCCAATTACTTTTGATCCTGTAATGAAAATGGAGGGACTATGTAAAATATGACTGTAATTCCTAAATGGTTAAGGCAATATTTCAATTCAAGCAGTCAACATGGGTGGTGTACAGAGGCAAAATCACAAAAATTGTGTAATTGTCCAAATACTTATGGACCTGACTGTGTGTATATATATATATATATATATATATATATATATATATAAGGTGCAGGCTCTTTGTTAGTACCTCAAATAATGAAGGCTACATTAGGGCCAACTCTCCACACCCTACTCTCAAGTCAAGTAGTATTAACGTAAACCAGTTATATTATGAAATCTCGTGAGGATGCACTGACAGGAACTTGTGCAATAATATTAGTTCAATTCTCAGTTAGAGTGAGAGCGCAGAGTTTGATTTTATTTATGGCTTTGAAAGTACATGAACAAATCATGTTGAATGTACAAAAACAAATTGTGTAAATGTATATCAATTCAATCATGTGGAACTGATGTACACATTTGAATTAAGTAAATTCAGTGAATTTTTTTTTGGTAAAATCATTGAACAGTTAATAACTGGTGTCACCCAGATGAGGTTGGTTCTAGTTCCTCTCAAGGTTTCTTTCTTATGTCATTTCAGGAAGCTTTTCCTTGCCACTGTCACCTCTGGCTTGCTCATTAGGGATACATTTTTAAATTTAAAATTTCTGTAAAGCTGTTTAGTGACAAATAAAAGTGAATTGAATTGAATTGAAATGCAAATGCCACACTTAAAATAAACTGTAGACCTTTTATCCACTTACTTGTAAGTGAAATAATGAGGGAATAACACACACCTGTCCATGGAACAGCTGAGCAGCCAATTGTCCAATTACATTTGGTCCCCTAGGGAAGTCCACATATAAAAAGTGCTGTAATTCCTTCACTGTTCACCTGATTTGGATTTAAATCCTGTCAAGTTAAAGATGCACATCTGCACTTTGAGCTCATATTCATTATTTAATTTAAAGTGTACTGTGGTAGACAGCTAAAATAATACTAACTTTGTCAGTATCCAAATATTTACAGACCTGACTGTATGCTCGGAGAGAGAATGCTCTGTATATGTAAATGTTGCTGTAAATATATATTGAGTCCATATAGTTAGTACACAACTACACTTTTCAAGCTCAAAATCCTAAAATCATGATACAATCGCATTCTCTCCATGCTGGTCATGGCTACAGCTCTCTGCCCTTCAGCACCAGAAGAGTCCACCTCCTAACTCAATCACATCACTTCAACAGTCGCAATCAGTATATCAAGTTGGAGGACCTGGGACTGGGACCTGGGAGCCCATCCCTGTGTCAGTGGATCTCCAGCTTCCTAATAGGCAGGCCACATGCAGTATGGGTGGGCAGACTTGTCTCACCCGCCCTCCCCTTCAGCACTGGAGCCCCCCAGGGTTGTTGTCCTGAGCCCTCTGCTGAACTCATTGTACACTTATGACTGTGTGTCCATTTCCAACTCTTCCACCATTGTCAAGTTTGCTGACAACGCTGTTGTGGGCCTGATCTCTGATAAAGACGAGAAGGTCTACTTGGAGGAGATTAATAGCCTGGAGAACTGGTGCCAGGAGAACAACCTCCTCCTGAATGTCAGCAAGACAAATGACTTAATAATGGACTCCAGCATGAAACAGGAGAGGAGCTACCACCCACTTAAGGTCAATGGGGTCCTAGTGGAGAGAGTGGACAGGTTCCAGTACCTTGGTGTTCATATCATGCAGGACCTGTCATGGTCCTGTCATATTAACACCCTGGTAAAGAAGGGCCATCAGTGTCTTTACTACCTTAGATGCTTAAGAGACTTTAAACTGCCCTCTAAGGTACTAAGGAACTTTTACACCTGCACCTGAAGGGAAGCATCACAACCTGGTTTGGGAACAGTACCAAACAAGATAGACCAGCTGAGCACACCATCTGCACCGAGTTCCCTAACCTGCAGTCTATTTACAGCAAACGGTGCTGGACTAAGGCCAGGAAGATAGTGAAGGACATCCGAACAATGGATTCTTTGCTCTGTTGCGTTCAGGGAATCACTTCTGCTCCCTGAAGGCCAACACAGAGAGAATGAGGAGGAGCTGCTTCCCACAGGTCATTCAGGCCCTCAACCAGGAAAACACCTAGGAATAGACCTTGGATTTGTTTGCACAACACCCACACCCCCTACATTCCTGTTAATATACCCCTATTTATAAATATTTATTATATATGTTAGCAATTTCACTGCAACTACCTCAGCCTGATGTTGCATAGCATTCTATTGCACATACAACTGCATTTATCTGCACTTTATTCCAAATATAGTCCATAGTGTTGCTGCCATCTATCTTTTATATCCTTTCTATTATATTTTTAGATTTTTCCTTTTCTACTTGTATACAAGTAAATTCTGGTTTATGTAAATTCTACTTTTATGTCACAGACAATCGTAAACAGCATTTCACTGTATGTAGTACTGTGTATGGTTGTGTGTGTGACCAATAAAATTTGAATTTGAATATATCAGCAGTAGATCAAATATTAAATATTTAGTATTTTTTAGCTATTATTTTGTATAAGTTTATACCTATATGCAGTGTGGAAATATACGCTAACCATCCAATTTAATAGGAACACCTGTACACCTGCTCATTTATGCAGTTATCCAATCAGCCAATTATGTGGCAGCAGCACAGTGCATAAAATCATGCAGATACAGGTCAAGAGCTTCAGGTAATGTTCACATGAAACAGCAGAATGGGGAAAAATTGTGATCTCTGTGACTTTAACCATGGCATGATTGTTGTTGCCAGGTAGGCTGGTTTGAGTATTTCAGAAACTGTTGATCTCCTGGGATAGTCACACACAACAGTCTCTGGAGTTTACAAAGAATGATGCTAAAAACAAAAAACATTGAGTGAGCAACAGTTCTGTGCATGGAAGCGCCTTTGTTGATGAGAGAGGTCAGAGGATAATGGCCAGATTGGTTCAAGCTACCAGGAAGGATATAGTAACTCATATAATTACTCTTTACAACCGTGGTGAGCAGAAAAGCTTCTCAGCATGCACAAAACATTGAACGTTGAGGTGGATGGGCTACAACAGCAGAAGACCACAGTTTAGAAAAAAAAATCACCTGGTCTTTTTCCAGTCTTCAACTGTCCAGTTTCAGTGAGTTTTTGCCTGTGATACTGTGTCATATGTCATTAGATGACTGTTGCTATGCATGATTCTCACTGCCTCTGGCTATTCGGAGGAATACATCTAGAAAACCATTCTAGGTCTGGCAGAATGTCACCAGGAATGATACTCAAGTCTGCATATTTGTAATATTATTGAATTAAATTTTCCAAGTACTCTTGTTCTTTGTTTCCTATATGCTCATGTGTGTATATAAAAACCCTTGACTTATATGACTTATAATATGTTCAGTGTTTGCAGGCTGTGATATTAGTTTTAATAGAATGTTAGTAGTATGGGATAAAATGTAGTATACACAGGACTATGGGAAAAATGATTGTCAGCTACTGTCCATCCATCCATCCATCCATCCATCCATTTTCTGTACCGCTTATCCTACACAGGGTTGCGGCAGAGCCTGGAGCCCATCCCAGGGAACTCAGGGCACAAGGTGGGGGACACCCTGGACAGGGGGACCAGCCCATCGCAGGGCACAATCGCATACACATTCACACACTACAGACAACTTAGAAATACCAGTCAGCCTACAATGCATATCTTTGGACTGGGGAGGAAACTGGAGTAACCGGAGGAAAACCCCAAAGCATGGGGAGAACAAGGAAGCTCCACACACACAGGGCTGAGGTGGGATTCGAACCCCCAACCCTAGAGGTGTCAGGCAAAAATGCTATATGAATATACAAAGCTATACTGAAGAAGGGTAAATTTCAGCTTGAAAAATTGTTGCTTATTTGTGCAATACTGCTTAACTTGTGTTAAAGCAAAGCATTCTTTAATGTTTAACCATTAACTACCTGCAAGGCAGAGTTGTCACGACATCACACCTCATATAGGAATCTAAGCAAACAACACAGCTGCTCTCTTCTGCTTCTACTTCCTGCAAAGACATTCATTTAATTATTATTACTACTTCAGAATAGTTGTAAAGTAATACTTAGTAACTTAATTATTGACTATTGCTGTTAGAAAGTACCGGATCAGTTCGCCGAAGAATCCGAACTTCTAATTTAGCAACAGCTTTCTCGGCCACTTTTTTAAGGTTTCTCTGTAAAATTATTGAGAGAAGATGAATTTGTCAATTTTATACATGGTTGTATTCACTGAGATACTTAATCAAAATTTAAAAAATTTAAATATTATGTTTTAAGAGAATGTTTTTGGTTTTGAAAGTTTAAATAAACTCTATTCTTAAAAAGCAGTAAGGGAATAGGCTGAATAGACTTTGCCCATAAACAGCTAGAAGTAAGGTAGTCACTCATCCAGTGCTAACACTTTGACAAAACAATTAATGAATAAAGAAACTATCCCTATCCTGATTTCCTGAAGGAACAAAATTGTTATTGAAGGTATAATCCTCCAGCCTTAAATCAGGGAGCTAATATACAGTACATTCAAAACTGCTATATTGCATGGTAAAAGTGTTTTTTTGACTGGACTAATTCTGTGGACAGATAGAAATTAGGCGGAATGACTATTTCACAAATGACAAGCTCAGTGTGAAACTGATCTGTATCAGTAAAAAAAGATATTCAATATATCCTAATTGGTCAGCTGAAAGCTGGTAAAAGCCTAACCTGTTGGATCCGAAGCTGTCGGTTTTGGTAGAACCGGCTAATGACTACAAACATGAAGTAGCCCAGAATGATGGCTGTTATACCAAAGAAGATGAAAGACATGATGTAAATCCAAAAAGGGTTCCAGGGCCCATGTCGGCTCGCAACTGCTATGTTCATATAGACTTCAATCCCACTCTCAATCAGGTCTGTGATGTATCTGCCCGGGATATTTCCGATTATGATTGCCACAATGTTTCCAGTTCCTGTGGAAAAAAAAAGAAGTATTCAGAACAGAACAGAATTAAAAATGATATAAAAAGAAATACACAAAAGTCTGGTGTCATTGTTTACAGTGTTTTATATTCATTCATTTTTCCTATAAACTTTTTAATAATGCATGATAAAAAAAAAAGACAATGCATTTTTGGTTTATTTTTAATGATCAAAGAATCCTTGCAATACTATTGGACAATTTGCCATGTAATCTTTAACTTAATATGCAAGTATGCATATTATAAAATTATAAGCTTAGTGTAAAATCCTTGTAGGTTCAGAGGGGAAGGAGGACATAGGAGGCAGGCTTGGAATAATGCAGCTTGGCTCTTTCTTTCATTTTAATTTTTTTCTGCGAGGGCTCAGCACCCACTCCCTCGCTTGGCTTTTCTGCTGCTTGTTTTAGACTACATGGTGCATAAAAAAAGGTCTAAGAAGATGAAGTTCACTGACATGAAGTAAAGCAAAACAAAGATGGTTTATTTGGCACTTTTACAAGTAGTTTTTCTGATAAATAAATAAATACAATTTAAACATATATGGGCAGAAATCCCAGTTCAAGGTCAGAGTTATCTAGCCACCAATGCATCCAAGTCAGGCTTATTGCCAGAGCATACAGGTCTCCCACTCATTCTGCTGACATAATTTCTGCCAAAAAGGCAGATTTCAGAGGTATACATTTCACTTCAGCATTTTGCATGGGCTTGTAAAGAGGGGCCTTAAGGGATTCTGGAGAGAAATCTCACTCTTGGCTCTTGGGGAATCATAATAAATGGAGGTGGCTCGTTGCCTTCAGAAAGGTAATTACTTTGAGAGCCCAGAAAGATGAAATTCATGGTGTTGTGATGGCTGCCACATACACCTTTCATGCAGATGGTGACTTTTCCCTGTCTAGCAGTGGATAAAGAAATGTTAGTATTTTGGGGAATGGGCAATGCACTAGATCCAGCAGATCAGCTTCCATTAAGGGCATATACGTAAGTCCAGTGTACTAGTGGTTTTGGCATTTCAAGACTAATGGACTGCTGGGTTGCAGTCCTGTGGTTGATACATTCCACAGGGCCAAAGCCACAGGCAGTGACCTAGTTGATGCCAAATGCTTTCGGACAGCAGATCTGCTTGGGGATGTAGCCACCAGGGTGTTCTGGCCACTGGCAAAAGTAGGAGTGGACCCTCACAAGGCAGGAAACATGGAACCTGTTTGTGGTGACCTAAAAATATCACATGGTGTATTTGTCTATGCAGGTTTTGGTGGCAGCCAGAGTGACTGTGACATGCAGTTTTCACAGGGTTGATCTGCACACATTCAACAGAGTATAGCATTATTCAGTCACTCGGGAGGCTGCCATTTTTAGAGTCACTGCCACAATTACTTTAGAACCTCTCAGTGCCTGCGAGCAGGCAGAAGCTGACCCAGACCCATTTTTGGACATTACTGAGGCTAGATAATTGATAACATTTTGATTTGATGAGACAATTGATCAGTTGATTTGACAAGACTAATGCTTATGCATAAATTTATTGCTGAACTAAAACGTGTTTGCCTACATAGTTTTTACTTAAAATTAAATTGTTTCCCCAAACAAGTAGTTTTAATTAAGTTTTCATGAATACTGTCAATATGATTCCATATGATTTCATAGTGGTACTATGTTTGTTGTTATTATAGAATAAAAAAGAAAGAAGGAAAAATATAGAAAACACCTCTACGAGTAGTGTTTATGGACTTTTCACTGTTAATGTGTGTTGAGAATAGAAAGATTTGGCTAGATTTGAATAACTGTTTGTTAGGGGCTTAAAGATAAAATATAATATTGCCTCCTTGTGGTTTTCTTTGGAAACAAATTTCATGCAACTAAAAATAGTTGTGGCAGTATTGCATTACAGTATATACAGTATAAACAAATGTTAAAGTCTCAATTAATGAGTAGAGAAACATAACAAGTGCAGATGCTTCTAGTGTACAGCATAATACAGTTAAGCAATTCAACCATGCTCTGTGGCATAAAAACACTGAGCTGGGCCAACTGACCTGAATTTCATATAAAAATGTTAAGAGAAAAAGAACGAAGTGACTTTAAAAGAGGGCTCATTATTGGGGCACGGATCGCATGAGCTTCAGTGACAAAGATTCCTCAACTCCTGTTTCAGTAGGAACGGTGACTAAAGTAACGTGCATGTAGATCTATGGGAAAGATGTCAGTAATTTTACAAAAATGAAAAAATCTACATTACCATGTAGTACTCTAAAGTTCTAAACTTCAGTAGAATAATTAAATGACTGTGATACTTGTGCATTACTTTGAAGGAAAAACAGAAGTGTATCGCTTTGTCAAGAGACACGAACACTTTAACTGAGCCAGACGAACAGCAGCTCTTTCTCAGAGCATCTGGTTGTATATACTCACACACAAGTTTCTACTGCAGGTGGCTTGGCTGACTGCAGTCACATGCTAAAGCATGGCTGAATTTGTTGACAAATTATAAGTCCACTAGTAATTAAGTAGTAGCTTATCTTTTGTAATCATTAAGCTAATGAAACAATTATCAATGCTATTTAATTTGATTTTGTATCAAGAAAAAGTAACACAAGCAACATAAAACTGTGAAAGCACCATGGAGGTGCTCCTCCACCATGACACCTTGCATCCGCATAGAATGTGACACAGAAAAGAAGCCCCTCTCCATGACCTCAGAGCTGTGTTATGAATGGCCAGGATTGAGTTTGATCCTAGCTCATTTGCTGTTTCTGACTATCCCAGATATTTTCCTGAATCCCACATCCTGAAATTTTACAACCTGAATTTCTATTACCTGAATTTTCAACTGCATCAATTTTTTTTAAATCTGGCTGATTTTTTTAAACCTGAATTTCTAGGGCCTGAATTTTCAACAGTTTGAATTTTTAACTTACATTTTAATACTTGAATATTTTAAACCCAGGTTTATTTATACATGATTTTTTTAAACCTAAATTCTCAAGACCTGAATTTGAAACAGCTGAATTCAGAACCAATATATTCAAATATCTTAAGATTCACACTGAAATTTTTCACATTACTTCATATTACACATATTTTTCTTTCAAGCATTACCAAATTCAGGTTCAGGCTCTGCAGACTGAATACAGAGTTATTCTGAACAACTGAACAACCGTATGGTATGAAGAAACATTTCTATCCTGATGGGAGTGGTCTATTCCAGGATGACTCCGCACACATCCACAGGGCACACTGACCTAAATCATATGCTAAGGCCAGCAGATCTCAACCCAGTTTAACACTTTTTGGAGTGAGGTGTTAGAGAGTGCTTTCCACCACCATCAAAAGTTTGGGATTAGTGACCAGTGCTTCATCATTCCAGTAGAGTTTCAGAGACTTTGTAATGGCGTACTGAAGCTGTTCTATGACATTTTAACATGTTACTATGACATTTCATGTTGGCACTAAATTTGCCACCTGGAATTCAATTATACCTTGCCCCACAATAAGGATATGTTTAGTTTTGAATAATGATCTATCCTTACAAAGAGATTCCCTTTGTTATACAGAAATTACAATACTAGTCATAATTATTGTATACACTATTGCAGGATAGACTTTATTAACTCACATGCCTCAAATAGAGTGGAGCCTTCCCATGAAGGAATGTGGCTCTTTATTTACACTGAAACACTGAAGATAAAGCACAGTGCTAAGCAAAAGACTGCGTATTGAGCTGGAACTGTGAAATATTTGTATCAAATGTGCAATGCAACAATCAATATGTGATTCTAGATCTAGAAAGAGAATAATAGAGAAAATACATCATAGGACACCAGGTGTCTACATAATAGACAGCAGTGTTAAATAGACCTTTGTACATACTTTTATACAAACAGTTATTGAAACCTGATGTGGACAAAACATATTCCTAACCCAGTTCATCCAAGCACTGGATTACTAAAAAGAACTGCTATACCTGCATGAGACATTGTGTTTGTCTCATTTCCAGTTCCATCAGGGTTGTAAATAACTACAGCCGATGCTCCCTCTCGCTGTGCAACTTGAATTTTCTCAGCATAGGTACAGTTGCCTCTTTTGATGAGAGCTATCCATGGCTCCTCCTTAATGGTGAATGTGGTATTCGGTTGGCAGGCCAATGAATCTGAATTTGGGAGCACCACAATTCCAGAGGCCTGTTTCAAAGGTGATTCTGACCCATACCTTCCACACTCACACACACTGATCGTCGTTTGGTTAGTCGCTGGGATCAAGTAGCGCACTTCCACATATGCGGTCCAAAATATCATCGAGGAACCCAAATGGAACTGAGACTGGATAACCCACAATGCCAGCCATGTCCAAGTCAACCCAGGTATTACTCTGTAGTCCCTTCTCATTTTCCAGGGCCAGGTAAATAATCCTGATGCTCTTTGTAATGTTGCACAGTGTTGCTCTGTACCTGTGGCTAATTGTAATCAGATATTGCTCCAGGTAATCCAAGATTGCTCTACGTCAGTTGGAGCTGGTCTTATCATTCTGGACCTTGAACACTGGCTAAGATAGCATTTATTTGAATAAGATAGCGTTCACAGTGCCCTTCCCATTTCCTTGTTGGAGAAATACACCCTTTAAAGAACAAAACAAATAAAAAAGACAATAAGAATGTTTTATAGTACTATAGCACAAGAATGTTTATAGCACTATGGTAACATTTACACTGTGGAATTTCAATAAATTCATTCATGGGATTAATGGTGGTCAAGTGACAATAGGTCTTCCTCAGTCCTCTTATGTCCCAGACAGGTGATGTCATTTTTTTAATCAGCTGGCACTTACAAGTTAAGAGTATATTATGGGTCCAGGTTTGCAACTGAAACGTTAGCAAGGATATTGTCAGACAAAGTACAAATTCATAACAGTGGAATTTTATCCTATGAAAGTTTAGAACTTTAGAGTAAAACATAATAATGTTATTTTTCATTTTTGTAAAATTAAGAACCAAGTAGAACAGCTAACCCTGTACATCTACAGTTAATAAATCTGTTTGTAAGAATTTGTCATCTGCTGTGTGGCTCATGTTAACTTAGATGCTGTAATATTCAACTTGAGTAAATGCATAAACTCAGAAGGTGAGAATGTAACTACAGTTCTACCACTAAGTTGAGGACTGCCAGGGCAGTTTCCTTCTGATATAGTGGACTTCTCTTGTTTGCTCGTTTCCTAACCAAAGTAGTAAAGTCAATCTGAGTAACCCAGATGACCTGGTGGTCCTCCAATTAGTCACAGAACCATGGACACATATGTAATATCCCTTTCTACTTCTTTATGTTCTATAATGGTTTCATATATCATAGTATTAACATATATCAAAGTTGTCACAAGGTTGTCACAATAACACTTCCATTCATAATATCTTTGCTACTGTGTAGGGGAAATGCTTCTCTTTATACAGAAAGCACTGGAAATGCAAGATACCCAACAGCAATACAGCAATATAAAATTACCAACCTTTAAACAAGTCAAAATTATTACAACGTAAGTTTTAGTCAAGTACAATAAAAATCAATTATTTGGTTTCTGAAGGCTTAGTTCTGAACAGTTTGGCTTCTTCAATATCAAAGTAATAACCACAACAAGGCAACAAAGATGTTCAATAATATAGCATTTTACTGAAATACATAGAAAAGAATAAAAACCAATTAACTATTAACTATGAACCTAATTCTAAAATAGGGACAGCCAAAGAAGAGTTGCGCATGTGAAAGAGAAAGGGAGGAAAGGTGTGTGTGCGTGTGGGTGTGCGAGAGCAAGAGAAAGGAAAAGAGACAGCGTGCAGTTCTGTGTGGGAATTCAGTTCAGTTCTGCGCTCTGCTGTAGAGCTCACATGTCTGTGTACGTGTTTGCGGTGAGCTTAAAAAAAAAAGAATAACCACGAACCATGTGAGATACGTGGCTTCACCTCAAGTGAAAATGCGTTAAAAAAAAGTTTCCCTCCTGTTTCCATCCAATTGGTCTTCCATCCAATTGGTCCTCTGGAGTCCCTTTATCAGTAATTATCAAAAAAAAGTGTTGAACTTTTGATTTAACCTCACGACAACTTCAAAACATTTGAAGTCGGCATGGCTACTTTTACTTAAATGGCTATAACTCTTGAACGGATTGAGGTATTTTCACCAAAATTGACGTATGTATGGGCCCAATCTGAGGACACGTAAAAAACTACTGAGCGTGACCAGTTGGTGGCGCTATAACAGGAAAAAACATTAAATTGGCTCTAACTACGGAACCATTGGTCCAATTGACTTGAAAATTTGCATGCATTGTCTTTGTTCAATCAATATTTACAAAACAGTTGCGTGTCTCAAAAAACATGTCCGCCATTGGCCAATTAGTTTTCAGCAGCTATTAGACAAGGTTAACAAAGGCTGATTGGAATGAAACTTGGTGGACTTGCTTGACTCTTGGCCCCAGAGGTCTGTGAGAAATTTGAAACTGTAATATTTCACTGGGGGGGTGGGGGGTCCTATCAAGTTTTTCATGCACATAAATAGTTTTATATGCCGCAGTGTTTCACACAAACACAAGTAATTCATATCGTTTGATGGAGCGCCTAATTCTGAACAACTTAGCCCCAAGAACCATTGGAGGCAGTCAAATCTTTCATTAAATATTTGCGATTATTAAAAAACAAACTTTTGCAAATTAGTCCAAGCTCAACCAAAATAAAACCAGTGCAGGACAATTGTGTGGACTCCTTAAATCAATAATTATCAAAAAAAAGTTTCAAACTTTCAATTCATCGCCATGATGGCAGGCAAAAATGTTTGAAGAGACTGTGGCCACTTTTACTGAAATGGCTATAACTCTTGAAAGGAATAAGATATTTTCACCAAACTTGGCACACTTATGTATGGCTCAGTCTGAGGTCCCATGCACAAAATGGCAGAGCTTGGCCACATGGTGGTGCTATAACAGGACAAAAATGAAATTGGTGCTAAATATGGAACCATTGGTCCAATTGACCAATCTTGCATGAAGTGTCTTTGTCCCCATCAGTTCCCATCAGTGTCTATGAGGACAGTTGTGAATCTTGAAAAATATGGCCACCATCGGCCAATCAGTGCTCAGCAGCTATTAGACAAGGTTGATAAAGGCCGATATTTCTTAAAATTATCTTGTTTTCCTCTGATTTAGGTGCTTATAGGCTTGTACAACATTAAGTAATATCTTTTTATGCATGTCCTTAAAGGCTGTAAAGTGCTTGAACCCCGACAATTGCTGCTTGCAGCTATATTCTTATTAGGGGTCCAAGAATGAAGTGCTGGAACCCTATTGTATTTGTATTGATTTTCTTATTACTTTTAGGGTCCAATCACCGCAGGTGCATAGCCACCTATTTTCATTGTTTCTTCTTCTTCAATGGTTGAGTCTATGGCAACCCATAGAACCATACATCAGAAAGTTATGACGTTTGGCACACAGATAGAGAACAGTCTGAAATTTTACCTTAGCAAATTTGGAGTTGTAATTCAAGCCCTCTAGCGCCACCATGTTTATGCTAATAACTTTTGAACTGTAAGGGCTAGAAACAAAGTTCTTTTTCTTCTGATTCCTTGGCTCGTGCTGAGTCAGTTGCACAATGGTGGAATTCAAGGAATTCAAGTTGATTAGTCAAACCGTTCTCGAATAACGTGCAAACGAATTTGAAGGCGAGCACACCGAAATTTACATGAGAATCTCGTTAGATTCTGTGGGCCATACCGAGCTCAGCCTATCATTACGAAATTCAATATGTGCCTGTGACACTGAGGGACCGTAAAAGGCTGCACACACACACACACACACAGAGGCAGTAAGTGCGGGGGGAACGTGCTCTTTATTATCCTTAAAAGTGAAAGTGAAACTTATGGTGCAGGAGGAGGGTGTAGGAAGTGAGGCTTGGTGTAGGCGGTGAAGTCTCAGACTTGGCGCGGCGAACTCACAGTGGCAGGGTGGCGGCAAGACTGTGAGGATGCAACAGGCCGGCTTAGGCAGGGATTACTGACGTAATGACTTTCACTTACCTCTCCCCCGCTAGAGTGGCTGCGAGCTCCTTTTACAGCTCCTCGTCTTCTCCGGGAGGGTGAAGAGGAGCCGCGCCACTCAGCCGTGCTGTGTTAGGTCACTCCGCCCCACGGCCATGCGCACTCCGGATGTCCAAAACAAACGCAGTGCTCAAAGCACTTTTCAGCACCTCGCCCTCAGTTGCGAGAGGAGCATTTGATGTTTTACGTGCGTGGGCTGCCGGTCCGCCATCACAATACCCCCCCTTCCCCAGCTCCGAGCCTACTGACGGCGAGGAATGGGCCCAGAGTGAATAGCGCCGAGATAGCCCTTCCGCATTGCCATGCTGAGCCCCTGCACGATGCTGCACTGTGAAGGTGTAGTCTTGGAGGGAAAGGAACCAAAGGGTTACCCGGGCTTTGGTATCCTTGGCCTTGGCCATCCACTGGAGGGGCACGTGGTCCGTGTTGAGGGTGTAGGGTTGGCCAGCGAGGTAATACTTCAACTCCTCCAAAACCCATTTGATGGCCAGGGCCTCCCTCTCCACGGAGGTGTACTTTGTCTCGGCGGGGGTCAGTTTACGGCTCACATAGAGGACCGGGTACTCCTCCCCGTCAAAGACCTGAGACAGGACGGCCCCTAGCCCTGTCTCGGAGGCATCGGTTTGCACCAGGAAGGGGAGGCTGAAGTCGGGGTTTCGAAGCACTGGGGAGCTGATGAGTGACGTCAGTCTTCAGTCTTTCGAACGCTTGTTCCACCTCCCAACTCCAGTGCACCCGGTCCAGCTGTCCCTTCTTGGCTGTAATTCCTAAACGGTTAATGCAATATTTTTGTTAAACCCCTTGAATTAAAGCTGAAAGTCTACGCTTCAGTCACATCTTGACTGCTTCATTTCAAATCCACTGTGGTGGTGTACAGAGGCAAAATTACCAAAACTGTGTCACTGTCCCAATATTTATGGACCTGACTATAGACCAAACTTAGTATGTCATAGACATAGTGAGTTGAGAGTAGCTGCACAGTTTCGGAACAGTGCCACCTAGTGCTCAACAGATATGTAAAAAACATATTTTTGCTTTTCGGACTGTTCATCCAATTTCATTTCCGTCATGAAAATTTTTCCGCCATTTTGAAATCTACTTTTTTCAAACTCCTCCTAGGCCATTCGTCCGATTTGCATGAAGCTTTGCACATATGATCCACAGACTCTCTTGACAAAAATTAAGCAAAAAAATTTTGATTCATCAAAGCATTGCAAAGATATTAGTGAATTAATTGGTCAGGCAACTCCCATTTTTACGAATTGACCTATATCTGCCAAATGCAATGTCTAAACTTAATGAAGCTTGATACACATTGACAAAAGAATATTCTGAGGACGCACAACAAGTTTTGTCAAATTCTGCCCATAGAGGGTGCTACAACAGAAAAATCACTATAACTCCGCAACTGTATGATTGATGAAGTTGAAAATTGGTATGCATCTTCTTTGGTGGACATCCTAACATATCCTCTAATATGTCTCGGATACATAAAAAAAAAACATGGCTTCCAGCAGCCAATCAAATTTCAATGGCTAATAACTTCAAATTTCAATGGCCTACCATTACCAAAATGGATAATGTTCGTATATTTACACCAAATTTTGTGAAAATCAGCTACAGAGTGGCTCTACAATAAGCAACTTTACACTTTAACTAATAATGCTGCTATCATGTGTGATAGAATCAAAAGTCTTGTTTCTTCTAAATCCTTGCTTTATGCCCTAACAAGTGTCAAGAGGCAAGAGGCACAGAGCCACAGGATAATAAATCTTTTTAAGCCTACAGTTTCCATCAATTTGAATGGCTGAATAACTCAATATGTAATAAAAAAAATGCATAGAAATTAGATTAAATGCGTAGAACCATGGTACTCTAACAATATCTCCTGAGTTTTATAAAATTAGTTTGCAAACAAATGTGTGAAATGCTCAAAGACGATTAAATGTTATCTTAATTTTTATATGTCCTAATTTTCAAAACACAGCAGACATGATTAAATATATTGCTGTCCATATAAAATGAAAAGACAATATTATTGTCTCTTTATATATAGATTAATATTTGTGTAGACACACCAGATTCTCAGCATCCTCTTATTTTCTGCTCCCTGTCTCTGGACAACTAACCATACACACCTGCCATCAAATATCCTGTTCATCAAGGACTCCAAAAATAATCACCTCACACTTACCTCTTTGTCTAGTCTCAACAAGGACTGCTCAGCCCTTCCATAGTGGTCCTTCCTCATCCTCCTTGTGGATTATCGTCTTCTCCAGTTTGGTATACTTACGTGTGTTTGTACTCATCAATTGTCTACCATTGTTACAATCATCCATTGCTGTCATCCTCTGCTGTTATCATCCAAGTTTGCTATTACTCACCTATGTCTGCTATTATCAATAAAGATCCCAGCACTTGTGCAGGACTCTTCCCTGACAATTCTCATATATAACCAGCTTCTAAATCGTAAGAGCTGAAGAGTTAACTTTATTATAATTGCAGTGATCTTATAGTAGACTAAATGTTCTGTTCAATATGTCAATTTGTTCTGTATAGTATTGTTGAATTGCTGATTTATTGTATTATAAATTGTACATATATTATTGTAACATTAATATAATTTTTGGAGGTCAACATAACATCTAAGCATAGTGTAACAGTTAGCATTGTTTATTTCCGCACACCAGCCAGAAGCTTCATATGTGGTGTTGATGTACAAAAACACAAAATTGTGTACCCATTTGAGTGGATAATATATTTATGAAGGTGTTTACTTGATTTTAGTTTCAGTTCTATAAAAACATTGCACAGAATGTTCACACAAAAACACTTTTAGTCAAAAGGCCACATATATTTATTATAGAAATATCTATCTAGCAGTTGTAAAAAAAAGTCTTAATATAGTTGTGGACTTAAAAAAAATTTGAGCTGCAAATGGTAACTTGTGACTGATGACATTTTATGATGTGCAATTCATTCAAATTTAATTGTTTAACATTAGTCAACATACACTATAAAACACAGAAAGCACCCATAGGTTATGACATCAAAAAATTTTTATAAAGTGTTTTTGACTTTCTTTTATTCTAACAGTAAGAGGGAGTGACTTTGTTTTGGAAGATATTTGTCTCTTTTCTGAGCACCATGCAGTTTTGTAAGTAAGTAAGCTGTCCAATGGTAGTAGTTAGGCAGGATTGCTTTGCTGTCAAGTCACCTTGTGGAAGGTGTTGTGCTGTGGAATGGAGATTGGTAGGCACCATGTAGTCAGCCTTTATACTGATAGATAAGTGTATATAGGCAGCAATTATCTGACAACACAGGAAATATTAATCAATCAGTACAAAGTATTGTTAAATGCATACACAATAAAAGGGACTTACAACAATATTATTATCTGATAGGACAAGGCACTTACCAAAGTCTGACAATGCAGATTTCACAGTTCTCTTTCTCCATAGTACACCTAGCCTTTGTAATAGGTAGACAAGACTGTTTTACAATCAGGTGTCCTTAAGATAGGTGTTGTGCTGGGGAATAGACTTTGATAGGCACCATGCAGTTAGCTTGTACACTGCTAGACAGGTGTATACAGCCAACAGTTACCTGTTGAAAAAGGAAATATTAATGGATTAGAATAAAATATAGACAACATAAGGGACTCATTACAATATCATGATCCAATGGGACAAGACATTTACCAAACTATTCCCAGGTGACATTGTCAGGTTTTTTTGCGTGTAGAAATTGCTCCCAAAAGAATTGTGTGGATGGTCAGAGCAGATGTTGGGTTTACAGAAGGCATATTCACTATATATTGTAGTTATGACAAACCTCTGGTGATAGTTGACTGTCAAATTCAGTGCAAGCAATGGTCAAATTGTAGGAAAACAACACATGTAAACAGATAACTGTAGTCTTTAAATACATATTGAAGTCATTTAAAAGAATCTACATGGCTCTCTAGCATATTATAATATAAATATACCCAGTGTATCCACAGGGGCTGTCCATGTATAGGTTCACCCCTGTATCCCCCCACCCCCAGTCCAATTTGTGAACACATGTATTTGAAAAGATGTTATGATTATTATTCTGACAAATTTTGACAAACTCATCCATTAACAAATATGTCTACAGTAGGATTTTAGTGCCACATTGTTAGAAGGTAATTGTAAAATACTGATGATAACTGAAATAAATTAGCAATACATCAATTTTAATACAATGTGTGTCAATATCTTTGAGATATATATATATATATATATATATATATATATATATATATATATATATATATATATATATATATATATATATATATATATATATATATATATGATCAAATAATGTGCCACTTTCAGTGGTTGCATCATTAACAACTTGGGAAAAACCATGGTTCTCCATGAATGTAAGCACTGACCTACTGCTTAATATATTTTCATTAAAATCTCCCATGATCATACTGCTATCACTGTATCGAGTGACAGTACTCTGAAAGTTAAGCATTCATTATTAACACAAGGTAAATCAATGACACAATATTCAAGTTCCATTTTATGATACATAGCAACTCCTCCATGTTTCTGCATTTTCAAGGTAGGCAAATTTTGATCACTTAGATCATAGGACAGATGTCTTGTTAAAATCCTGGAAAGCTGATGCAGTCAGGATGTTTATGTTGCAGCCAATTTCAGTCACACAAGTGATATCAGTCATGGTTTCTTGGCTCTTTTTTTTCAGTCCAATTCTGTGTTCAAAGGTGACATACACCGATCAGCCATAACATTAAAACCAACTGCCTAATATTGTGTAGATCCTCCTTGTGTCACCAAAACAGCTCTGACCTGTCGAGGTATGGACTCCACAAGACCTCTGAAGGTGTGCTGTGGTATCTGGCACCAAGACATTAGCAGCAGATCCTTTAATTCCTGTAAGTTGCGAGGTGGGGCCTCCATGGATAAGACTTGTTTGTCCAGCACATCCTACAGATGCTCGATAAGACTGAGACCTGGGGAATTTGGAGTCCAAGTCAACACCTTGAACTCTTTGTCATGTTTCTCAAACCATTCCTGAACGATTTTTGCAGTGTGGCAGGGCACATTATCCTGCTAAAAGAGGTCACTGCCATTAGAGAATACCGTTGCCTTGAAGGGGTCTGCAACAACATTTAGGTAGGTGGTACGTGTCAAAGTAACATCCACATAAATGCCAGGATCCAAGGTTTCCCAGTAGAACATTGCCCAGAGCATCACACTGCCTACACCGGCATCCTGGTTCCATCTCTTCCCCAGGTAAATGACGCACACACACCTGGCCATCCACATGATGTAAATGAAAATGTGATTAATCAGACCAGGCCACCTTCTTCCATTGCTATATGCTCCAGGTCTGATGCTCACGTGCCCAATGTAGGTGCTTTCGGTGGTGGACAGGGGTCAGCTTGGGCACTCTGACCGGTCTGCGGTTACGCAGCCCCATACGCATCAAGCTGCTATGCACTGTGTGTTCTGACCTTTCTGTCATAGCCAGCATTAACTTTTTCAGCAATTTGTGCTAGAATAGCTCAGTAGCTACAGTAGTAGTCGGGCTAGCCTTTGCTCCCCATGCGCATCAGTGAGCCTTGAGTGCCCAATACCCTGTCGCCGGTTCAACGGTAGTCCACTTTTGTTAGGTACTAACCACTGCACACCAGAAATACCCTACAAGACCTGCTGTTTTGGAGATGCTCTGACCCAGTCGTCTAGCCATCACAATTTGGCCCTTGTCAAAGTCGCTCAGATCCTTACACTTGCCCATTTTTCCTGCTTTCAACATATCAACTTCAAGAACTGACTGTTCACTTGCTGCCTAATATATCCCACCCCTTGACAGGTGCAATTGTAATGAGACAATCAAAGTTATTCAGTTCACCTCTCAGTGGTTTTAATGTTATGGCTGATCGATGTATATACATGATGGAAAGATTGCATCAATTGTGTAACATACTTTAGAAACAGTCCCAAATACACCCATGAACAGAAAAACAAAAACATTTACAAAAATGGCCATAATTTTTTAAACGTTCTTCACAGACTCAAGTGTCTTATATTATTGGAATCCTTGGTTCAAGACGAACAAAAAGTATATCGCCAATTTCTATTTCTGCCATGAAAAATTTTCCGCCATACTAGATTTTTTTTTTTTTTGCAAAACCTACTTTTGCGAACTTGTCCTTGCTACTTTTGCGAACTTGAACTTGTTCGTCCGCTTGGAATGACGCCAGGGCAGAAAGATCCTCTGGAGTCAATAATTATCAGAATGTTGAACTTTTGATTTAACCTCACGACAGCATGTCAAAATGTTCGAACTGGGCATGGCCACTTTTACTTAAATGGCTATAACTCTTGAACGGAATGAGATATTTTCACCTGAGGGCCCAATCTGAGGACACGTAAAAAAAGTTACCGAGCATGGACAGTTCATAGCGCTATAACGGGAAAAAACATGAAATTAGCTCTAACTACAGCACCTTTGGTCCAACTGACTTGAAGATTTGCATGCAGTGTCTTTGTCAAAGGTCCAATCAATATTTATGAGGACAGTCGCATATCAAGAAAAACATGTCTGCCATTGGCCAATTAAGCAGCTGTTAGAAAAGGTTAACAAAGGCCAATCGGAACAAAACTTGGTGGACTTGCTTAACTCTTGGCCCCAGAGGTCTGTGAGAAATTTGAAACTAATTGGCCACTGGGAGGTACTATCAAGTTTTTCATGCACATAAATGGTTTTATATACCACAGTATTCCACACAAACACAAGTAATTCTTACCTTTTGATGGAGCTCCTCATTCTGAACAACTTTGCCACAAGAACCATTGGAGTCATTGAAATAGTTCTTTAAAGTTCTTTTTGTGATTACTTAAAAAAAATACTTTTGCAAAGTAGGGTTTTTTTTCATATGTTTGTCCTAGGTTTTTTGCTCAGCCAAAATAAACCAGTGCAGGATAATTGTTTGGACTCCTTAAATCAAGAATTATCAAAAAAAAAAAAAACTACATGACGACAGGCAAAAACATTTGAAGAGGGTGTGGCCACCTTTCCTGAAATGGCTATAACTCTTGAAAGGAATGATATATTTTCACCAAACCTGGCATACATATGTACGGGCTCAATCTGATGTCACAGCTGTGAATCTTAAAAAAACATGGCCGCCATCGACCAATCAATGTTCAGAAACTATTAGACAAGGTTACTGAAGGCTGATCAGAACAAAACTTGGAGGGCCTGTTTGAATCCCTGTCCCGGAGGTCTGTGCACAATTTGGAAAAAAATTGGCCACCAGGAGATGCTATTACATTGTACGTGTGTAAATTATTGTATAGTATGCACACACTGTATTAATATCATGTTACATCTCCTTATTCTGAACAGCTTTGCCTCATGAACCACTGGTGTCAATCAAATTGTTCATTAAATATTTGAGATTATTTAAAAAAAACACTTTTGTGAGCAGCATTAGAGCACGTGGCTGCAAGGCAGGGCGGAGAAACACCAACTCGGCTGGTGGCCAATGATTGCAGTGGTGGCTCCCTACCCTCCTGCAGAAACCAGGAGAGTATAAAGGGGGTCAACGGCTGCTCTCAGGGAATGAAAGGTATGGTAAAGTCGAGTACTAATATCTCTTTCCCTTGCTCTGCTAGAAGCTGACATCAGCAAGGATAAAGAGCCTGGACCCCTACATACTAACCCTTACCTACCCTGAGAGTGACAGCCATACCTCCTGGATCCTGCTGCACCGCTACTGCCCTGTGTTTACAGCACCTGGTTCCGGGATGACTGTAACCTCACCTTCACACCAACCTTTCTCATACACCTGCACTTAAAATAAAGAGCACTCTTCCCCCACTTATGCCTCCTGTTATCTGTGTTCTGCCCCTTGCAACCTTGTGGTGCTACAATGGATATCAACTTTTTTAAAAGAAGGATCTACACTTATTAAAATATTAGCTTTACTTTTTAAAAAAATGTTGTAATACAGATAACCACACATATATTTACATTATTAAAATATACAAAAACAAATGTGGGGTTTGTATGTATTTTTACATAAAATCTTTCAAATGTAATGGATACTAGTGATGGGTCGTTCTTGAACGATTCGTTCATTTTGAACGAATCTTTAATGTGACTCGGGAAGAACGAGTCGTCTCGGGGAGTGATTCGTTCAGTCGCGCATGCGCAACATCCTATAGGTTCTGTACTGGAATTAGTTCACCTGTTTCGAGTCTTCGGGTCTGAGTCGTTCGTTCATCACGTGACAGCCCCATAAGCTTAACCAATGCAGTCTGAGCCGGAAAGAGAATTGATTAGTTCATCTCTCGAATCTTCGGGTTTGAGTCGTTCGTTCGTCACGTGACAGCCCCATAAGCTTAACCAATGCAGTCTGAGCCGGAAAGAGAATTGATTAGTTCATCTCTCGAGTCTTTTGAGTCGTTCGTTCTTTTGTCAAGTGACATGACAGCATTGGATAGAGAAATTAGTTAATTTACAACCTTCCTTACAAACGGGTGCATAGTAATTATTATTATTATTATTATTATTGTTATTGTTATTATTATTATTATTATTAAAACATAACACCACAGATCTTCAAGAAACAGTAACAAAAACAGAGTGACAGAAATGGACAGACCTTTTTTTATTTCTAGGAAAATGCTTATTACACATCTTTTGATAATTTTATGATAATTCCTAAATATGATGCAACATACAAAAAATACAGTTTTACGTTATACTATTACTGACTGAGGTACTGAGCCGGGAAGTGGTCACGTGACAAAAGAACGAACGACTCGAAAGACTCGAGAGATGAACTAATCAATTCTCTTTCCGGCTCAGACTGCATTGGTTAAGCTTATGGGGCTGTCACGTGATGAACGAACGACTCAAACCCGAAGACTTGTCAGATAAGAGGTGAGGTGAGCTAATTATAGACTAAAGATCCAGGTAAACAATGAATTAATGTTTTCTGTTATAGCATTATAGTTTTGTCTTGTTTGTAGTGTGATCAACGTTTGCGTGAGTAGTAGATGTGTTAGGGAAGTAACACGTAACATTTTAATTATATTTTGCTAAAATGAACGAAATGAACGAAATGACTCGAAAAAAGATTCGTTCATTTTGCTGAACGAGACTCAAAGGTCCGAGTCGGTAAAATTATCCGAACTTCCCATCACTAATGGATACTGGCCTATAACAAAATGTATTTATATTTAAAAATTCTAACAGCTAATTAGGTTAATAATTACAAAAATCTACTGTTAATGTAAGAGCAACAAGTATAAATTCTAAAATTAATTGTAATTGTAAAATATTATTTTGTGTTAAAATGGGTATTAAATAGGCATCGACATGTGAAAAGCAGCACTTCCTTACATATCATTTGAAACTGTCACTTATTTAAAACTACAGAAAATGTTTGGCCTCCAATCTAACATTGTGGTTGAATGACAAATTATAGAATGATGACATTAAGCTTTACAATAACAGCTCTTAAACAATCAGCACAAACTTACTTCCTGTTCTCAACATGTTTTTAATTCTGTTGTCCAACAGACCAGAACAGAAAACAGTTGCACCTCTTGCAACATTCTTGCTTACAAAACTGAAATTGTGTGAATTTCTAACAATTTGTTATCCAAATGAAAATACTATAAGGAGTCATAATAAACAATTGGCTGCATGTGGGCAGATAAATTGTGTTTCAATCCAGGTACTGTTTACAGCAGGTGCAGCTAAGGTTCACAGTGAAATAGACTGAAACAGTTGCACATTGTGAAAAAAAAAACAATCAAATATCAAGCTATATCATTAAGTCCACCTGGTGCTGCAGACACCTCAAAAAACTGCCCAATTGTGGACAGATAAATTATGTTTCAATCCAGGTGCAGTTTAATGCTTGCTTCCACTGTTGTTGCAGTTAGGATTCACAATGAAATGAGAACTGTGAATCTAAATAAAGCCTTATTTAAACAGTAAAATAATGTGCTTTGTTAACAGTGATTTGATTAGTTTTTTAATCATATTTGAACTTTATTACTCACTGGTAGTGTTGCTCATGGACACCAACACAGATTAGAGATCCTGTGGTCATAGACACCCCAGTGAGCTAGCAGCCTGCCAGACAGAAATGAAAAGCATATTCCAACAGTTGAGTCTCCTCTAAGACCTGAGTAGGGACCTGAGGTGTTTTTTAATGGCCACATTTGCTGCTGTTCATTTATGGCTGACACGCTGCTAGCTCACTGCGATATCTCACAGGCTCTTTAGCCTGAGCAATTGTCCATACATCATAACACTACCAGTGAGTAGTAACATTGTCTGGTAGTGTGAACCTACTATATACTTAAAATATGGTTAGAATTTGTATACAGTTTGCATCAGTGACACTATCAGACATACAGTGGGCAAGAGTGAGTGTTTTGGAAAAATCTACTGACATAAAATACTATGCATGTGAATGAAGGAGGGAGATTGGACTCCAGTGTTTTCTCTTCTGAAGAATGTTTCTTTTTACTCCCTCAATTCGTAGTCTCCATTTTTTGTTATCAGGGAAAGAACCTTTGGAGTGACCACCAGCTCCATTCTGGAAGTGTTCTTCTCCACTTTTGATCCTTTGTTGAGATTTATCTTGAAAAGGCATCTATCGAATGAAATACAACAAACAACTTCAGTGATGATACGTGGACTCTACTGTAATATACTCTTTTAATATATTAGTAATAAAAGTAGCAGAATAGTGGGAATTTGCACAGAGCATGTTTGTGGTGTGAGTTTGCATGTTCTCCCTGTACCAGAAATACCCCTTATGTCCAGGTTAGGTTAATTGGTGACTCTAAATTGCCCATACTACATTTAGGGAGCAAAAAGTGACTTGACGACTGGCTACTCAAAGGTTTCTTGGGTAGTTGAGTTTCGTATCATCATTATTTCATTAAAAAAAACCTTTGAAAAAGCTCTCAAGTTGATGTTAGGTGTTACATTTGCATTTGAAGCCTGTTGCTGCATCTTGACATGAGGATGAATCAGGAATAAATCAGAGACATAGCCAAAGCATACATGTCAAAATAAACAGTCGCATTATTAAGAAGCAACAATGTATTGTTAAAATCAGCTGTTGCCAACAACCTGGTAGTCCTCTAATGGCCAGTGTAGTGAATAACAGACAGTTGGAATGGTGATGAAAAACCCCTTTACAACTGTCCAACAGATCAAGAACACTCTCCAGGATGGAGGCGCATGTGTGTTAAAGATGACCATGAGGAGCAACTATCTTTTTTTTTTCTTGTAGATGTAATGTAATAGGGAAAATGCCCTTCACAATTTACTAGAGACTAAGGTGAAGTCTTCAAATGTCTTGTTTTATCAGTTAGTCAGTTTTTTAAGTCAGTCTGAAACCCAAAGAAATTTCATTTACAGTGATATAAAACCAAGAAAAGTAGGAAATCATCACAACTGAAAATCTGGAACCAGAAGATGTTTGTGATTTTTGCTGAACAATTAACTTAAAAGATTAATTGATTATTTGCGATTATCTATTTGTCCATCTATTAATCTACTGATCATTTCAGCACTTGAGCACTGCTCAATGGGGTGGATGGACTCCAACCAACCAGGAATTGTTCATTTTAAGGAGACCTGGCCAAGTTTATTTAACTCATATTCACTCTTGCTCTTAAACGTGCAAAAGTATTCTTACCCGATTATTGGACTACAAGTCATAATAATTGGTAGAATACTAGCAACATATTACTGAGACACTTTGCTCTGTTGACGTTAAGTACCTCATTATTAAGTGTAGACCCTTCTAGCTACCGTGTGAGTTTACATGCGCCATAATCGCTGCTGTGTACGTCCCCCTGGATGCTAATGCTAGCCATGAAAGAACTTGGGGCTAGCATTAGGCTTACAAAAGGCTTACAAAATAGGCTTACAAAACCATCACCCCACCCCCACCTTGGTCAATCTGATCATCTATCCCTGCTGCTAGTCCCAAAGTATACCCCCATCATGAAACATGTTAAAACATCAGTGAGAACTGTGAAAGTGTGGCTAGAGGGGGCAGACTCCTCATTACAACATCAGTTGCAGCACACAGACTGGAGCGCATCTGCTGCTCTTGCCACAGAGGACTCTCATACAGACACTGATATCTACACTAATGCCATTCTTCACCATATTAACAGATGTGTTGACTCAGTTACTGCCCTCAAGACAGTTAAAACATATCCCAATCAAAAGCCTTGGATGAATAAAGAAGTCCATCTCCTACTGAAGGCACAAGATGCTGCTTTCAGGTCTGGAGACCGGGAAGCTTACAGTGCATCCAGGGCCAACCTGAAGCGAGGAAACCGGGATGCCAAGTATAAATACAAGCTGCAGATAGAGGACAATTTTAACACCTCTGACCCTCGACGCATGTGGCAAGGCATCCAGATTCTCACAGACTACAAGCCAGCCAACAGCGTTCCCTCAACCAGTGACAGCTTCTTCTTGGTGGAGCTCAACACTTTTTATGCTCGCTTTGACCAGAAAAAGACAACAGCGTCTGCCAAAGCTGAGCTTCCACTTGGTGACTCCCAGCTGTCCCTCTCCACCAGAGATGTGTGCTCCATCCTGATCAGGGTGCTGCCGGCCCCGATGGCATATCAGGTCGGGTGCTCAGAGCATGTGCGGAGCAGCTAGCCGAAGTCTTCAAACATATATTCAACTTATCACTGGCCCAAGCAGTTTTCTCCACCTCCTTCAAAACCGCCACTATTGTGCCAATACGAAAGCACAGTGCTGCTACAGCGCTCAACGATTTCTGTCCAGGCGCTCTTACCCCATCATCACCAAGTGCTTTGAAAGGCTGGTTCTTTCACATCTGAAAGCCTGCCTACAACCATCACTGGATCCCCATCAGTATGCTTATCGTCATAACAGGTCAACAGAGGATGCCATTAGCTCAGCCCTTCACTCTGCCCTCAGTCATCTGGAAAATAGCAACTCCTATGTGAGGATGCTCTTCATTGACTTTAGCTCTGCGTTTAATACTGTCATTCCATCCAAGCTGTTCACCAAACACTCCAGTCTTGGTATCAGCCCTGCTCTCTGCAACTGGTGTTTGGACTTTTTGACCAACAGACCCCAGTCTGTTAGAGTTGGCAACAACTTCTCCTCCACCATCATCCTAAACACCTGCATGCTGAGTCCTCTCCTCTACTCCCTCTTCACCTCCGACTGCGTACCTGTGCATAGCTCCAACTCCATAATCAAATTCGCAGATGACACTATGTTGGTTGGTCTGATCAGAGATGAGGACGAGACAGCCTACAGGGAAGAGGTTCAGCATCTGGTAACATGGTGTGCCAATAACAACCTCGACCTTAACACATAGAAAACCAAAGAACTGATTGTGGACTACTGGAAGTCCTTGAGGAGCCACAAACACACTCCTATCCTTGTTAATGGGACTGAGGTAGAGCAGGTCACTTGCTTCAAGTTTCTGGTTGCCCAACATTTCAGACATTTATCAAAATTGTTGCTTGTGGAGAGTGAGAGGTATTATCAAGGACACCTCCAATCCCCACTATGGACTGTTTGTGCATCTCCCATCAGGAAAATGCTACAGAAGTCTGCGTTGTTGAACAAAAAGACTCATGAACAGCTTTTTTCCTTCAGCTGTACTAATGCTGAACTCAGCTTCCAAGCGCTAACTGCCAGCCTCCCCCTAATAACTACACATTAGCATTAGACACTACTGTTGTCTGCAATTATTTACAAGTACTTGCCCTTTACTGCACTATTCTCAATATATTATTATTACTATTACTTATGTTCAGACTGTTATTTGCACATTATTGCTATTTGCACATCTGCATTTTTTTATCCAATGTATGTATCCACTGCATCATATTGCATGCATCATGCTGCTTACCACTACCTGTATACTGTATATCTCAACTAACTGCACAATAATTCTTATTTATTCCATTTAACTTAATTGCCATTTGCGTCACTGGTATGAATCATACTGTTTACCACTGTACACTGTTTATTGCAATCTTGTTACCTCATTTTAATTTATTTGCTATTTGCACTACTTGTTGGATGCTAACTGCATTTCGTTGTCTCTGTACTCGTACTCTGACAATGACAATAAAGTTGAATGTAACCTAACCTGAACCTAACTTGATTATGAATTAACATTAATTTGCTACAACAGAAAAAATGCTGGTGACAGTTTTGTGGGTTGTTTGAATAGCGAAATCAATGGTCAACAGCTATAAATGAGAAGCCTGGGTAGGAGTCAGGTTGAGTCCAGATTTGCATTAAGAGATTACTGCAGTCAACAGGTTGGGTGTAGTCTTTGCGGGTTTGGGGCAGGAACAGGTTCTTAAAACTGGACTTGTGCAGCACTCGAGAACCTGGAGGAAGCCTTTGTGAACACAGAAGTAACAAGTAACCTCCATGTAAAGCCCCAGTCTTTCAGTCATGAAAATGTAGATGGACAACATTAGAAAGGCCTTTGAATATAAGGCTATCAAATTAAACACCAGCACAAACTGCAGCCTTCAAAACTGCCACAGAATTGAATCAACATCTCTCTGACATAGTCTGATAGTTAGGGTCTATTGCAGGTCTCTTGTATTGGCTTGCATTAGATTATAGAGGCGCAACTATTTTTCTGGTCATTCTATACCTGTTTCTATATATAAAATTGACTTCTGCTTTCTTACTTCTGCAAGAACCCCAATGTTGCTCCTTGGACTGCTGGGTAAAAGATATTCAGGCAGTAGCAGGAGGCACACCACACCTATAATAAGTGTAATGTCTGAACATCTTTAACTATGGCACAACGCTCACCTTTTCAGCTTACCACTTGACATCAACAAATTACACAACTTATCTGCAGAGAGAAACAAAAACAAGTCTATGTGAGTGCATGGGACATGTTAATTAAAAAATCTGCAAAAATACAAAGAAATTTGTGTATTGAACACTAACTGTTATGTGTAGGCAGCCAAATAGGTAAAACAGTTACACCATCTCAACGGTATTACATTAGATATGCAAGGAGCCGACACTCCACTCAACAACATGAGGAGAGACTTGGCTTAATAGCATAATAGTTAGCTAACACTTCAGTTAATTATATGCAATATGACAGATCATATAGATTTAGTATCTTTGCCAACCTGCAGTAAATTCAATGCAATAGTCGTAAATAATTAGCAAGCTAATGCTACTAAACTTGAGTTTGGTATACTTGCCTTGCAGCTGCAACATGTAGGTACCGTTATGTCCGCGCTGTGACTGTGGATGTTCCTTTTTCCTCCCTCGAAATTAGCTGTTGTTTGTCGAACAACAATTTTAGAATGTTCCCGCGTCCACGGTGCCTATCCGAAAGTAAACACATTCACACTGGTAGCTCTTGTAATGTCCGTTTGTCCACCTTGTCATCATTCCATCTGGGTTAACTTCAGACTATCAATAACCCCATTTCCTCAATTTTGCCCCCGTTGTTGGTTATTTAATAAAACTCCCCACGATTTCTTTCAAAATGTCGAAAATTCCACACTGGCGCCTCTGTAGGTGGTGTCCTGTTAGCTTACAGCCGTCGTTCTTTCCATCGACCGCGATCGATAACCCCGCCCTACGAAAGTTGCCGTTGTTCAAAATTATTGGAAGGTTTACACGTTTAGAGTCATTTCTAAAGTGCCCCAAAATCCGCAATGGCTTGTCTCGTAATGTTCATTTCCTGACCGCGCGTTTGCATACATGAAAGGTTGTTGCTGTTGAAACATTTCAGATTTTTAATGATTTAATGAATATAAATCATTAAAAATCTGAAATGTTTGCAAAGAAATGAAAGTTTGTTGCTGTTGAAACATTTCAGGTTTTTAATGATTTATATTAATTTTTCACTTTAAGTAAAAATATTATAGCTTGTGCTTTCATCTTCGAGCTGTGCCTGACAGTGTCCAAAATATTCACAAAGGAAGCTGGTGAATTGAATATTGTAACAGATGTGAACGTTGGCTGGATTTAGTGATTTATGTCAACCCAGTTGGGTTTCTAATGAATAGATTTTGTTCTATTTTGGTTTGAAAGACTCCAAACAGAGGCTACACATAACTGATGGTAAAGCTGGCATGGAAGTTAACTGAACTTGAAGTCCCCATGTCCCAACATTTTTCTGAAAATGTCATCAATAAGGTAAAGAAAAACTAAATATTTTGTTAAGCATTTTAGATATAAACATTTTTCATATTCTTTTTTCATGAGCACCAAGGTGGAATTTGTAAAGGTTTTTTGTGGGAGCTGTGAACAATTTTTTTACATTACATTCTTTACATTGAAATGTTTGACTTGTGTGGCTAAACTGCAAGTTATATATTTTCAGCACTGAACTGAATAAATTGTTTATAAATAAATTTCACATGTGGGTAATTGTATTGTGTTAATGCAAATTAAAAGGTTTGTTTCCTTAAATTAAGTTCATTTAAGGAAGTCTGAAATTGTCACAACTTGTAAAACACATAAAAACGTTTTTAAAAAATACCGTAATATAAGAAAACTCAAGTCACTGAAACTTAAGAGGTAACATTTGGTTGCACTAAATCATCAGTTTAGTCCCTTGGAAAGAAATGAGGCTCTCTTCTTAGCAGACTAGAATTTGCAAGGCAAAGAGGACAGCTTCCAGACAGTTCTCATTGTATTTTGTTATACATTTTTTTTTTCCATCTGTCTACCTGAAAAGGTGAAACATGATACAGGGGTTTCTGGTCTCTATTCTAAGATAAATGGATATATACTACTATACTGGAATGTAAAATGTGAACATATGGAAATTTTAATTAAGATAAAACAGGATTTAATATGTTGGTTTAAAAAAATATAATTCCATTTAGGCTTATGCCTATAACAAAGACTCTATGTTAAGTACTAATTTTTTTTTAACTACATTTTATTCTTTTTACGTGTATTATTATACAGGCTACCTGATAATGCACAGTAAATTTATGTAAAATAACAGACGCATTTCTTTTATCATTACTTTTATTTTATTTTACAACTATTCAATCAATTATGCACAGTATTAATAGATATTTTAAGTCTTACATATCTGAGAAAAGTAAGTATCTGTGAAATGACATTAAATAATTTCATTTATCATACACAGCTATATTTTTACTGGCATTTTACATTGTTTTACCTCATTAAATTTGTGAATATCTGTAAGTTATACATCTATATAGAATAACAGAATATGTATTTCTATTATTATTAACTTTCTGTTATTTTTATGATTTATGGTCAACTATTTACTATGTTAATCTAAATTTTAAAAGTTATAGAATGATTATAAAAGTCATCATCTTTGAAATTACAGTAATTATAACTTTTTTCAATAATAAAAAATGTATGTTGACAGTTTACCAATTTTTACCAGTTTTGAAAACATCTATAATTATACAAGATCTGTCAATTAACAAACAAATCTATGTAAAATTACAGAACCAATACTTTGTTTCACTGTTAATTGTCACTAATTGTATCTAATTTTAAAATGTATTTATAGTATTAATCTAGAATTTAACACTTTCATCTATTAAATAAAAAATAAATATAGTGAAGTATACTTGTCTAATGTACTTCCAGTTGCTGTAAATGTACTTTAATAAAGGTGCGCCTCCTATCTGTGGATGCATGGTACCTACAGCTGCATAAAACACTCAGGAGGCATTGCTGCTTTATGGTAAATTTTGGTACCAGTTGGACTGTTTCACAAGCATCTCCTGATGAATTGGAACCTTGCAAAATCTTCAGTAACCACTTTATCCCTGTCAGGGTCACTGTGGATCCAGATCCAATCCCAGTACCTGGATGGGACGCCAGTTCATCATAGGACACATGGACACACACATTCACACCTGGGGCAATTTAGCGTAGCCAATCTGCCTACTTGCATGTTTTGGGACAGTGGGAGCTGCGATGCGAACACAGGGAGAACATGTGAAACTCTGCACAGTAACCCATGCTCAGTTTGCAGATTTGGAACTGTGTGAATTGTTTATATGTATCTAAACAGTTTGCATTTACACTCAACAAACACTTTATTAGGAACACTATACTAATACTGGGTAGGGCCTCCCTTTGGTCTCAAAACAGCCTCAATTCTTCGTGGCATGGGTTCCACAAGTTGTTGGAAACATTCCTTTGAGACTCTGGTTCAAGTTGACATGATCACATCACAAAATTCCTGCAGATTTTTCAGGTGCACTTTCATGCTACGAATCACCGTTCTACCATATCCCAAAGGTGTTTTATTGGATTCAGATCTGGTAACTGGGAAGGCAACTGAAGAACACTGAACTCAATGTCATGTTCATGAAACCAGTTTGAGATGACTTTTGCTTTGTGACATGGTGTTTTATCATACTGGACATGGCCTTTAGAAGATGGGTAAATTGTGGCCATGAAAGGATGGACATGGTCAGCAACAATACTCAAATAGGCCGTGGTATTCAAGCAATGATTTTTTTTTTTGGTATTAACAGGCCCAAAGTGTGCCAAGAAAACATTTCCTACACCATTACACCACCTTCACCAACCTGGGCTGTTGACACAAAGCAAGTTGGGTCCATGGATTCATATTGTTGATTTATCAGACCAGGCTATGTTTTTCCTGTTTTCAACTGTCCAGTTTTGGTGAGCCTGTGCCCACTGCAGTCTCAGCTTTCTGTTGAACCTGACGTAGTCTTCCACTGTTGTAGCCTATCTGCCTCAAGGTTCGACGTGTTGTGCATTCTGAGATACTTTTCTGCTCACCACAATTGTACAGAGTGGTTATGAGTTACTATAGCCTTTCTGTCAGCTTGAACCAGTCAGGCCATTCTTCGTTGACCTCTCTCATCAACAAGACATTTCCATCTGCAGAACTGCTCACTGGATGTTTTTCTTTATTGCACCATTCTGAGTAAACTCTAGAGACTTGTGCGTGAAAATCAGCCCATCTAGCACCAACAATCATGCCATGGTCAAAATATAGAAAATATAGTCTTATTTCCACAGTCTGAAGTGTAAGGAAATTAGCTGTTTAGGTTAAGCTGATGTATTCTCCACCAAAATGTGTAGGCGATTAGCAGATCAGCTCAGAAGGGGAAATTTGTAAACTTAATATTTTAATAGCTGATCAACTATTCGTCCAGCGATAAGTTGAAATGAGTGTATTTATTAATTGTGTATGGGATATTACCTCCGTGGCCACCGGCAATAATATCCTAAATATAGTGAA
>CM040460.1:11963818-11980130 GCA_022758105.1 Pangasianodon gigas | reverse complement strand
CCATTCGCCCCGCTGTGAGGGCTCTAATGCCGGAGTTGGGGGATTACTAACTCCGCCTAAGGCATCCAGACTTTCCCCTACAGAAACTACGCTGCTCTCACTCTCACTAACCCTCTCTAGAGTCTGGATGCGCACCTCTAATGCTGCAATCTTCTCCGTCAGAGAGCTAACTAACATGCATTTATCACAAATAAAGCTATTACTAATGAGGGAGGAAGAGTGACTAAACATCCTGCACTCAACACACTGAACAAGCTGAATGTTAGACATGCTGTTTAACGTACCTTAGTCGAAGATTTGTTGATATTATTGTAGACGGCGTGGATCCGGTGTGAATGGCCTCCGCTCGCTGTCTTGACAAAATACAAAAGCGCACTTCGAGAGAAAGAAAAATGAAAATACGGTAGAAGAGAACGTGAAAAATACAACAGATGAAAACGATAGCACGATATTATTGATTTTGGCAATAATGGTGTTGGAGAAGGTGGGTGAGAACTTGCTTGACATGGTCAATGTGGGTTTCCCTGGAAGGTGAATAAATCAAGATGTCATCAATGTACGCAAGGACAAACATCCTGAGCATGTCCCATAGGACATCAATAATCAGGCATTGGAACACTAAAGGCATGCAAGAAAGCCCATATAGCATGACATAGTACTCTAAGTGGCCCCTTGATATACTCCTTCATAGCTTTGTTTTCGGTTATGGAGAGTGGGTATATGTAGTTCTGAGGGGGCATGGTCCCAGCCATTAGCCCGACTACACAGTTGTAGGGGTGGTGCAGTGGCAGACCACTGGCTTTGGTCTGTCTGAACACCTCTTTGAGTTGTGAGTATTCTGGTGGGTCAGAATATCTGGGTTCAGGACTTTCCACAGAGGTAGAGGTGGCAAGGAGCCTGGGGACATGGAGACAGTGCATGAAGCAGTGGGAAGACCAGTGGGTGAGTTCCTTGCCTGCCCATGAAATCTGAGGGTTATGGAGATGCATGCATGGACATCCAAGAACTATGGGATGTTTCGTGGTAACTTTGACGAGAGACCCCTCAACAAAGACTTGGTTGATGAAATTCCCTTCTGCTCCAGAGTCAATCACAAACACATCTCCTGAGTGGTTTATCTGGACGCTTATTGTGAATGGCTGATATTATAAAAACTTAGAGGGACTAAACGCAGAAAAGCAAGGAGGGATGGTGGCTCACTAGGCTGGTGGGCATGGCTCGGTGGAGGCTGAGCTGAGAGGACACTGTTCTATGTGGTGAGCTGGGTCACTGCAGTAGTAACACAGTCTCTCTTTTCTATGGCATTCATGTTTCTTGTCGCTCAGCTTGGTACTCCCTGACTAGATGGCCTTGTGCCGCGATGGCTGCTCACTCGCTGGATCCATGTGTGGCGAAGTAACATGTAAATGTAAATTGTCTGTCAAAAATATAACTGTAATCTGTCAGGTGGTGGAGACAGGTGCAGGTGAGGTTTATTAAAGTTCAGCAGATAATCAAAAATGTTAGGCAAGAGCAAAGTTGAAAACAGGCACGGATTCAGGCTGTCAACAAAGAGCATAAACTAGACAAAACCAGACTTGTGAAAACCAAGAACAAACAAAGTCAAAACCAGAATAATGTGAACAATGTGAGCGTTACTTCGCAGTGAGTGAGTGTTTTGTGTGTGCTTATATAGTGTGTGGTGATTGTGAATGTGTGAGTGCTGGGAAATGGAGTCCATGGTGGCCATGTTTGTACACCTCAAGGTGTTCTGGGAATTGGAATCTGGCGCCGAATCTAGCGCTGACATGACAGTAAGCTGCTTTATTATCTCTTGCCCACTGTGCATCCTTGGTTGTTTACTCACTAGATGTTGGCTGTAATGGTAGGGAGATGGTACCTCCACTACAAATATGCCTATATGTAATATTTCATTTATTAACCCAAACCCCAATTGTTGCAGGGAACTGACTCACCGTTTTGGAAGATGTCACGTATTTCCCCCTTGGGCTGAGTGCTGCATGCTGTGGCTCTCAGTGCTCATCACAGCTCTCAGTGCTAGGGTGTCACCTGACTATTTGCCTGTTTCTGATTACATTTTGCACTGGCTTCACATTTTGGATCTGTTTGCCAGTTTCTTTTAATAAACTTTAAACTGCATTTGCATCCGTCTCTGACTCTGCTGCATGACAGATTACTTTGACTACTTCATGGATGCAGCAGGAAAACGGGATTTGTGAAATGCTAAGATCACCATGCCAACATTTGACTCAATGTAATTTCCCCTAAGTATGTTCATGGGTATCCCAGCTCCCTACAAAGGTACTAAATTCTCTCCTGAAGGATTCCTACTACAGTGCCTATATTTTGAAAGCCAGGTGGACCGCAAGCCTGAGGAGAGTGAATAGCTGAGGTTCATGTTGTTCCGGCTCGCCAGCCGAGCATGCCAGTGGACTAAAGGCCTGGTCGCCCAAGGACACCCAAACAGTGTGGGATGAGTTACGCACCAAAGTTTTGTCCAGAATGATGATAATAATAATTATAAGTATGTGATATAACAACAGTGATGCTTTGCTATGGAAGCACCACTAATTATTTTGTATGTGAGATAACAATAGTGATGCTTTGCTATGCAAGCACCACTAATAATAATTTGGCCTAGGGTACACATGACACCCATAATGCATTTTGCAATTTGCCATTAAGGATATAAGTAAATCAGTCAGATGGTCACTTACTGATCATGTGCTTGTGGCATATATCTTTTCAGTCTTTGGTGTGAAGTGGTTTGGTGAAGAAAACTCGGGAAGAGGTAAGCATTTAATTAATCTTATTAGGAGATTTCAACCATGTGATTAATGTAAATTCATTTGAAAACTTATGTTTGCCTAAAGGACAGTTTTGTAATAATGGATGGACATGTCTAGGGGCTGGTTTAACATAGTTACTGTGATCTGTCACTTAGCTTGATATAAGCAACCAATTACTTTATTAACCAACCTAGTTAACATTAGTTAACATTACTTAACTCAGGCTCAATCAAATAAGTTATAAATTTCAGGGAGCTCTAAGCAGGTCTCGCATCATGGTAAATAGGGATTGCGTGCTATTTTTCCCCCAAGAGGCAGAGATGAGCAAGAGCCTCTATGGCGAGAGCACATATTCTCTCACCTCCCTGTATGATTGTGCTAGCTGGTTAGCTGTTAGCCAGCTCTATTACGCTAAGGTGGTTCTATGACTTACATCAACAAAGTTCCTAGCCAGCTAGTAGCTCAATTCTAGCATTACTTATAAAACAGTGTCACTTGATACATTATCTGCAAATATTAAACAGCAATGTTAGCTACCACTGCTTACCTTTACATTAAACAGAGTATGGTGCCATGTACATATCAAGGTAGCGCTGAAAGGCACAGAACTATATTATCCATCAGCCTGTGTGTCACATGATCTTGTCATATGTTCATTAATCACTCTCACTTGTGCCTCATTATGCCTTGTTAGCACCACTATTTTAGTTCTAGTTTTTCCTGTGTCTCACTGTCAAGCTTTTGGTGTTGTTGTTGTCACTTGTTGTTGTGTGTGCCATGCTGTCACTAATAGTTTATAGGTTTCTTGCTTGTATCCATAGTTCATAGTGTTCATCCTTTTGTTTGTTTTGTTTGTGCTTTGTATAATAAATTATCTATTCTTGGATCCACCTCCACTACCATATCCTGACAGAAAGCCAGACGACCAATGGATGCAGTAGATTTTTTTAAATCTTGCCTGGTTTACCAGGACCCCCTCATTACTGTACTTTATCCCTTGATGGTTGTTGGTTTTTTTGTTTTGTTTGTACTTTGCATAATAAATTATCTGCACTTGCATCCACTACCATATCATGACAGTAAAGAAAATTGTCTTGACATTGCTAAAGTACTAGATAAAATACTACCTACTACATATACTATTACATTAGCAAATTTGTCTAAATTCTACCCAGTATCCCTGTACCAACTAAATAATTCTATGAAGATTTTCTGCTTTCTAGCATTTGAATTGGAAAATGATTCACGAGGCAGTCAACGTGTGCATTCATTCTTGCCATATCACATCCCATTATAGCTAGAAAAACCACAGCTGCGAAAGTATGTGTATTGTGTTGACACATCTTGGTACTTTTGAACCCTAGGTCTTTGTGTTTTTGAGAATGCCATTTGTCAGAGATGGCAACAATTGCAGAGAGTGTTTTTATTAACCCTTAGGAGTCTCAGGCATTTTTTTTTTGATCCTGGAGATGTTTTGACACGCTCTGACATTTGTTCTTATTTCAGTTACTTATAGCATATTAATGGTAAAAGTCTCATTACACTATATTCAGCACAAATTGCTACAATAATATGTGACCAACATTTATGTATATGTTTGTTTGTTTGTTTGTTTTTTTTGAGAAAAATCTAGTTTAAACTTGGTTAGTAAAAAAAATTTTAAGGACACTGAGATAGGGCCATAAAACACATACGAAATATATTTTCACAAGACTTTTGAGTACTGGATTATGTAGACCTTTGTTACAACATGTTGTGAAAACCATCCTGTTCATTTATTCACATAAAACACTGCACTGATTTAACTTTTGTGTGACACTGTTTGTCTTTGAAAGGCTATATGCAAGGGAGTGTCAATGTCCATGAATACTGATGTCTTTCACACTTGGGGAGATAATGACCCACCCCCTAATGGGTGTATCAAGGTGGAATGCCACTGTGGAAACTAAACAAAGAATTTAAGGAGACTAAATGAAAGAATGTTTTTTGTTTGTAGTTTGTACTTACAACATAGTGCACAATATAATCAAAATATAAAAAATGAGGGTCAAAGACACATTTTGGTCACAGATTTGAACACGCAGTCACGCACCTTTGGGCCATTCCTGGAAACAATTCCTGGTTAACTGACGTAACAGGATAAAAGAATATATATATATATATATATATATATATATATATATATATATATATATATATATTTAAACTATATTATCATTAATATCATCACTAATCACTATCACTATCACTACTAATATTGCCCACTCATAAAAAAAAATTTTTGTAATGCCATATATCACACCGAATATAAACAAAATTAAACTAACATCTGTAATTAATTAATGATAAATGACTTACTCATTAGAAATTATATCCTCTGTTGGATCAAATCACTCTTCAAAATGCAACTGTTCATCATCGGAATCATGCTCTTCATCTGAGGAAAAGGTCTTCCTCACTGTCCAGGACCATCTGGAGAGCTTCTTCATGTGTGTGGCATGCCATCATCCAAAAGCAATGAAAAGTCAATGAATCTGATGGAGCTTGATGCCACGTTTATCGCACTGATGGGGTGTTTACCATGTTTGTATGGCTTGTGTAGATCATGAGCGCATGCCGTGGGTGGGTGTGTCTAGATCAGCGCTAATGAGCTGAGACAGAAAAACTGTACCTATCATTAGTTTCATGCACATTTTATAATCAGAGAACATTTGTTTTGGATTTGAACTGGTTCATTTAAAAGTAGACATTTCAAGGTTTCTATAGACATGTTTCATATTCATATTTCATATTTTGTTTTTATTGTGAGTGAACACAAATAAAAGTAGCCCCTTACAGTTTTGAGTGATGTCTTCCTCTTTTCTGTATGACCATAAATGATGGAGTATTTTAACTCATTGCTGTTGCTATAAGAAAAAAAATTCAAATGATCCTGCAGGCACCTCTGTCGACTCTTAAGGGTTAAACACAACTGGCAATAGGAAACAAATCCAAATTACAAGGCAAAGATCAAAAACCCAGAACAGGTAGTAGATAAGGTGATGTGCAAACAGAGTATCCAAGAAAAAGGCAATAATCAAGGAAGTATGAAACATGCTAGGGTCAAAACCAGAAATAGCTAACATAGAACAAAGGCTTGTTATGTCAGATGAAAAGTCAGAGCTGAATGAATACTTTGCAAAGTGCTGATGTGAGCTCCCTGAAGAGGAGGAGCAGGGTTCTTTCTAGGTCTTCCTCTGGGTCATGGTTTGGGTTCATTAAGATAGAGGAGGAGAGGGTTGAGGACGTCATGTTCCAGGATCCATAAACTTTCGTCGGGGTTGTAGCCCTCCCAGCTGATGAGGTACTGCAGCTTGCCCTCCCGGGCTAGGAATCGAGGATTGCTTTGACTCGGTACAATGGTTGTACTTCTATTTCCAGAGGTTCAGGTGTTGTTGTTGGGGGAATTCCTTCAGCCAGGGGACCTTGGATTGTTAGTTTGAGCCGGGAAATGTGACAAGATGGAGCGAGGCGACAGTGACGTGGTAATTCCAGGTGGTAACTGACATGATTAATGCGTTGAAGTAGTAAATATGGTCCGATATATTGATGGCTGAGTCTGCGACAACCTTGGCTGAAATAGATGTCCTTGGTTGAGAGCCAGACTCTGTCTCCAGGTTGGTAAACTGGGGTCTCAGTTCTGCGTTGGTCAGCAAACTCCTTGTTGCTGTGGGTTACCTGTTCAAGCCGCTGATGCTTCCCACACGTGTTCACTCTGCCTGAACCACTCATCCACTGCAGGCAAATCTGCTGGTGTCCCAGGGGAATAGTGGCAGCTGGTAACCAAGGACACACTGGAAAGGTGAGCTGAGTGGCAATATGTCTAAGCGAGTTTTGGGCATACTCAGCCCATGGAAGAAACTGAGCCCAATCCTCCTGGTTTTATGCACAGAAGGAATATCTTGATTGGCTCTTTTGACTTGCCCATTTGCTTGCTGATGATATCCTGATGTGAGTTTGATGGCCGCTCCAAGCTTTCCATAAAGCTTTTTCATATGTGTTACTTAAATTGTGTGCATTGGTCACTGACAGTGACTTCCGGTAAGCCAAAGTGTCTGAATCTGTGGTTAAACATGAGCTCAGCAGTTTCGAAAGCCATAGATAGCATGGACAGCTGTATCAGGAGGAAGGACTTGGAAAATTGATTGATAATGACCATGATTACTGTCTTTCCTTGGGAGACTGGGAGATTGCTCATGAAGTCCAGGGCCAGGTGTGACCATGGGCGTTGTGGAATGGGTAGAGGTATGAGCTTACCATCAGATTGGGTACACACTGTACAGGAGCATATGAGTCTGTGGATGTCCATGAGCATCTGAGGCTTCCAGTATTTGTTCTGCACATATGTTTTGTGAACTCCTGGATGTTCAGTTGCTGGTGAAGAATGGGCCCATGGGATGAGTTTCTCCTGCAGCCTCAGTGCAACATACATCTTTATGGTAGGACACGACACTGGCGTGTGCAAGCAATTGAGTGAAAATTGTAAATTGAATAAATTGAGTGAAAACCAGAGCCCATTGTGCTTGGCCCGAATTTAGGCATTTGGTGGTTCTCAGGTATTCCAGGTTTTTGATCAGTGAAGATAGTGAAGGGGTGCATAGCTCCCTTGAGCCAGTGTGTCCATTCCTCTAGGGCTAGTTTTACTGCCATGGTTTCCAGTGGCATATTTGCATTTGGTGGGCGTGAGCTTCATGGAGAAGAATGCCACTTTTCTCCAAATCTCAGAGAAAGCACTGTGCTGACACCCACAATGAAAGGTTTAGCAGGATCTAGATGCTTGAGGCTGTAGTACACGCAGTTTTCAAGCGCTGTAGAGCTTGGTCGGCCAGAGAGGGGTCTATTTTAACCTCTTTGAACCTTCCTTGAGCAGTATGGTAAGTGGACTGGCAATGGAACTAAACCTCCTAATAAAATGGTGATAGAAGTTGGCAAAGCCTTGTAGCTCTTTGACTGTGGTAGAGGTTGGCCACTCTTTGATGACCATCTTTGATGATCATCTTACCATGGTCCATAGCCACCCCTTCAGCACTAACATTATAGCCCAGGAATGAGACTTTTCTCCCTTAACATAGAGGTGAATCTATCTATCTGGGTGAAGCTATTTTCTGAGCACTTACTTGATATGACCCACATGACTCTCTTGTGATGGGGAATAAATCAGAATAAATCACTGAGGGGGCAGAAGAGAGCCCTTATGGCATCACACAGTACTTGTAGTGCCCAGAGGTTGTTTCTGACACTTGATGTGGATCATGTGCAAGTTACAAGATACTAAGCATAACCTCAACAACAGATTTCATATCTCAGAAACTGATAACAAACCTGAGCCTGCTGAGTCTGACAACCCCCCTCTGCAACTGGATCCTGGACTTTCTGACTGGGAAACTCCAGTCCGTCAACTCCACCTCCAGCACCACTACTCTAATCACCAGCGCTCCCCAGGGCTGTGTGCTCAGTCCACTGCTGTTTACCCTGATGACTCATGTCTGTGCTGCAAAGTACTATTCAAGTCACATCATCAAGTTTGCTGATGACGCTACATTTGTGGGCCCCATTAGCAACAATGATGAGTCAGTGTACAAAAAGGAGGTGAACCAGCTTGCAGAATGGTGTAGAGACAACAATCTATCTCTTAATGTTGAAAACACTAAAGAGATGATTGTTGACTTCAGGGGAACCTGAGTAGACTACTCACCACTGCACATCAACGGAACAACCGTGGAGTGAGTCAAAAGCTACAAGTTTCTTGGTGTGCACATGTTGGAGGACCTCTCCTGGACTCTCAACACTACCTGCCTAGCTAAAAAGGCCCAGCAGCACCTCCACTTCCTATGGAGGCTGAACAGAGCCAAACTCCCCCTCCCATCCTCACCACCTTCTACAGAGGGACAGTAGAGAGCATCCTGACCAGTTGTCTCACTGTGTGGTACGGGAATTGCACAGCCTCTGACTGCAAGACCCAACAGTGAATTGGGAGAACAGCTGAAAAGATCATCGCAGTCTCTCTACTCACCATCGACACCTCATACAACAACCGCTGCATCCGGAATGCCACCAGTATTGGGGACAATCTCTTTCACCCCTCTCATGGACTCTTCACCTTCCTGCCATCTGGCAGATGGTACAGGACCATCTGTGCCTCCACCAGCAGACTCCACAACAGTTTCTTCAGAGGCAGTTAGATTACCCAACACCCTGTTGCCTCCCAATGCTCACCTGGGCTAGTCAAATACCTAACCCAGTATGACTCAAAACTATTGCACACCTGCACCTTACGAAGCTGCATCAGTCACTTTTTATTATGGAACTTGCTTGCCAATATTTCTGCTATACTTATTGCTGCTATACTACAAAATAGTTTACAGTTTACAGCCCATGTTCTGTGTATTATTGTCCTGTGTATTTATTGCCTTGTACTTATCTCACACTGTTGTGTATTGCACTATATGTAATCTTGCGTACTGTTCTGTGTTGCATCATGGTCCTGGAGAAATGGCTGAAGGCCGTTTTCCATTCGTCACTTTTCTCTGATGCACACCAGGTTATAGGCACTGCGCAGGTCCAGTTTGGTAAATATCTTGGCCTTTCTGAGTGGTCTTAGGGCTTTTACACCACCAGGGACTAATGGCAGTGATATCTGATGGAGACTTGATTCAGCCCTCTGTAATTGATGCACGGTCGTTAGCTTCATCCCATCTTTTCAATAAAGAAGAAGCCGGCAAATGCAGGAGAAGTGGAGGGTCTGATGTAGCCTTGGGCCAGGGCCTCAGAGATGTAGTTTTGCATTGCTTGGTTTTCGTTGGGGAGAGTCGATAAATGCAGTTTCTAGGGGGCATGGTTCCAGGAAACTGTTCATGGCAATTGCAGTCTGAAAGCTATCACAGCAATTGTAGTCCTAAGCCATCATATCATAACTGTTCATATGTATTGTGATCCAAAGCCATCTTCATGGTTTTTAAATGGTACCATCCTCAGTAATCTCAATGATCTTCAGGTTGTCCATGTGAGGCCTTCCTCAGCAGCAGCGAGTGATTTCCACTTGATAAGAACTCCAACCAGAAGTAGGGCATCAGGATGGATCAGGCAGGTCCAGAGAGCAGAAGGGGTCAGGATCACTGGTATCTCAGGAGTAGCATGTGTAGCTCGAGAGAGAGAGAGAGAGAGAGCGAGAGAGAGGAAGAGAGAGGGAGACAGGAAGAGATTATTAGGTATGCTTATTGTCTCCTCAATGGTTAAGGACAATGTACTTTGCTTGCAGAGAGCAAGCAGGGACTCCAGCAAGACTAGATATGACAGAGTAACTAAAAGGGAGAGCCAGAAGGTAACACAGACATGAGGGCACCCTGGGACATAAAGCGGCTAGCCACTCTACCATCATCAAGTCATAAGGTCTGCAAGGAGGTAAGCCACTGGCTTTTGCTTTACTAAAGACTTCCTTTTACTCCTGATATTCCTCGGGAATGGTCAATATGTGTGATGACTTGGGGCTTTGTAGGATATGGAGGCTGTCACCACTGCAGGCACTTGAAGACACGACTCAGAACATTGGGAAGACCAGCTGATAATTTCACTCTCCTTCCATGATGTATAAGGGATGTGTTTCTGCATCCAGGGAAGCCGAGGACAATTGGGTACTTCGAAGTGGCGGTGATTAACAGGGAAATGGTCTTGAGGTGCAGAGTGCTGAGTTGCAGTTGCAGGGGTTCAGTACTGTGTTTGATGGACCCTTCCCCTATGGGAGATCCATTGAGGCCTCTTATGCAATGTGTTGGTCAATGAAGTTGCCAATGACAGCTGAATCGATCAGTGCTGCCAGAACAGAATCGCCTCCTGAGTGTTTTACCTGAACAGGAATCAAGAAAGCTGGTGGAAATAACTACTTAGAGTGACTCATCAAAGGCAGGTGTTGTTGACGTGGAGCCCAGTCAGTCGTGGGTGGAGGCCGTTGTTGAGCTGGACGAATTGCGTACTGGGAGACTTGGTGTTGGTTGCTGCCACAGTAAAAGCATAATCCAACCCTTCTTTTTCTTTCTCTTTTGAGACTGGTGAGGTTTGCCTGACCTATTTGCATGCTTTCCACTGGGTTTAGATCAGAAGACACGTTCTCAAGGGACTGAGGAGGCAGATGATTCTGCAACAGGTGGATCAATGAGCATATCCAGGGATTTCTGCTCATCATGACACACCAGTTCAATGATTATAGCTGGGCTCAGTCCTTTGCATTAAATTTTTAGAGTGGCCTCATGCCAGCCGCTGCCAGCAGCGAGGGTCCTGAATTCCAGGGCGTATGCAGCTGCACCACATTTTTCCTGGGTTATGGATCAAACACATGGTGAAACAAGTCTATGAATCGGTTTTATGAGGAAATGTGCTCTACGCCCTGGTTCCATATAGCTTTAGCCCAGGTGAGTGATTTGTGAGAGAAGGCTAATGAACTGTGCCACCTATCGCTGTTCTGACTTGTTCAGCAAAGTACAGAAAACATTGGAGCAAGAATCCTTTGCATTGTGCAGGGTCACCTGAGTATTTGTCTGGGTGCGCGATAGGAGAGAGAGCAATGATGTATGTTGCCACCATCGTTGAGACTGCTGTAGCCAGCGTGGTGGTTAGCGGCTCAAGCTTGGTGTTGAGCATGGCGATTTGCTGTTGTTGCTCCCCTACTACATGTCCATGTGCCGCAATTGCCTTTTGCCAGTCAAACACTCCTGCTGCCTTGTTCAGCAAAGTACAGAGACTTGTTCAGCAAAGTACAGCGAACATTGGAGCAAGAATCCCTTGCACTGCGCAGGGTCACCTGAGTATTTGTCTGGGCACGCGATAGGAGAGGGAGCTATGGGATATGTTGCCGCAATCGTTGAGCCCGCTGTAGCCGGCGTGGTGGTTAGCTTCTCAAGCTTGCTTGAGCATGGCGATTCGTGGGCCTCATCAGCAACAATGACGAATCAGCATACAGAGAGGAGGTGAACCAGCATGCAGAATAGTGTAGAGACAACAATCTATCTCTTAATGTTGATAAGACCTAAGAGATGATTGTTGACTTCAGAAGGACCCACGTGGACCACTCACCACTGCACATCAATGGATCAACTGTGGAGATAGTCAAAAGCTCCAAGTTTCTTGGTGTGCACATGTTGGAGGACCTCTCCTTGACTCTCAACACCACGTGCCTAGTCAAGAAGGCCCAGCAGCGCCTCTACTTCCTGCAGAGGCTGAAGAGAGCTAAACTCCCCCTCCCATCCTCACCTCCTTCTACAGAGGGACGATAGTGAGTGTCTTGACCAGCTGTCTCACCGTGTGGTACGGGAAATGCACAGTATCTGACTGCAAGACCCTACAGCGGATTGTGAGAACAGCTGAAAAGATCATCGCAGTCTCTCTACCCACCATCGACACCTCATTCAACAGCCGCTGCATCTGCAAAGCCACCAGTATTGCAGACGACCCCTCTCACCCCTCTCATGGACTCTCATGGCCATCTGGCAGAAGGTACAGGACCATCAGTGCCACTGCAAAAGATTCTTTCCTGAGGCAGTCAGAGGCACTCAACACCCTACTGCCTCCAAATGCTCACCTGAGCTAGTCAAACACCTAACCCAGTATGACTCAGTACCATTGCACACCGCACTTTAGAAAACTACATCAGACACTTTCATATTATGGAACTTGTTTGTGCTGCTACATCACACTATAGTTTACAGTTTACAGCCCATGTTCTGTGTATTTATTATTCTGTATACTTATTGTCTTGTTCTGTCTATTTATTGTCTTGCACTCATCTCAAGTCAAGTCAAGTGGAGTTTATTATCATTTCAACCATATACAGCTAGTTAGTACATAGTGAAACGAAACAACGTTTCTCCAGGACCAAGGTGCTACATAAGACAAACACAGAACAACACAGAACTACAAGGGACTACATAAATTTATACAAAAAGTGCACAAGTGCAGACAGCACAAGACAGTACAAAGACTACTGGGACAGACAATGGGCACAGTAAGTCCCAGTGCAGCGCCGACCAGTACACAGTTCTGTTTAAAGTGAATCTAGTGACAATAGTGCAAAGAGTACAAGAGTACAATATAAGTAGCTGAAATAGTGTAAACATAAGAGTAGCAGCCTATATACAGTATAATAAGTATTGTAGCAGCATACCGTAATGTGCAAAAACTTGCAAAAAAATTTGCAAAGAGGATGGAGGATGCACAGTTGTGTGTGTGTGTGTGTTCTTTCAGTCCAGTTTCTGAGTGTTTAGGAGTCTGATGGCTTGGGGGAAGAAACTATTGCACAGTCTGGTCGTGAGGGTCCGAATGCTTCGGCACCATTTGCTAGATGGCAGGAGGGTGAAGAGTGTATTAGAGGGGTGTGTGGGGTCATCCACAATGCTGGTGACTTTGCGGATGCAGCGTGAGGTCCTCTGCGATGGAGGGAAGAGAGACCCCAATGGTCTTCTCAGCTGTCCTCACTATCCGCTAAAGGGTCTTGCGATCCGAGACGGTGCAATTCCCAAACCAGGCAGTGATGCAGCTGCACAGGATGCTCTCGATAGTCCCTCTGTAGAATATGGTGAGGATGGGGGGTGGGAGATGTGCTTTCCTCAGTCTTCTCAGTCTTCATCTGACACTGTTGTGTATTTCCACTTTATGTAGTCTTGCGTACTGTTCTGTGTTGCACCATGGTCTTGAAGAAACAACATTTCGTTCCAATGTATACAAGCTATATAGAGGAATGACAATAAAAATTCACTTGGGTTGATTTGCTGTTGTTGCTCCCCTACTACAAGTCCTCGCTACACAATACCGAGTTGGCATTATTTCGCAACAGTGTGGCAGATCATATTCACAAGCTTCTTCAGAATGACTCAGCAATGAGCTTCACCATAGAAATTTGGTCTTCAGATGTGAACCTGACGAGCATGCATGGTCTCACTGCTCAATGGATCGACTGTGATTTTAAACTTAAAAAAGTCTTGCTTCACGCACTGGTTCTCACACTGCACTGGCAATCTCAAAAATATTCACCGACATGTTAGATAGATGGAAAAATGAGAGATCAAAAGTGCACATTGTTGTATGTGACAATGCAAGGAATATGGCTAAAGCTATGACAGATAGTGATGTTATGAGTTTACCATGCATGGCTCATTCCCTCCAGCTGGCTATCAATGAAGGCATATTAAGCCTTCGGAGTGTAACAGACTTGGTCAGTATGTGTCGAAAGATTGTAGGCCACTTCAAACACTCGCAACTTTCTTATTCATGTCTACAGTCCATACAGACACAGATGGATCTTCCACTAAAAAGACTTAAGCAGGACATTACTAAGAGGTGGAATAGCACTTTCTACATGATGGAAAATCTTTTGAACAAAAAAGATAGCTTGCTGCATACGCTGCAGATCACGAGCTACCTGTCACACTTAATGTACAGCAGTGGGCACTGATGAAAGGTATAACCACACTTCTCTCACCGTTTGAAGAAATAACCAGAGAGATTAGTAAAGCAGATGCATCCGCTGCTGACATTATCTCCCTATTCGAGACTCTGAAAAGGTTACTCAGCAAAGAAGCTGACAGTGACCACAGAGTTAAAACAACAACAACAAAAAAACATTACTAGGGACAGTACATAAACACTTGAGGAACACCATTTCCAACCGCCGGTACTGTATTGTACTGTCTTGATCTGCGATATAAAAACAAGTTTTTTGATGCTATCACTAAACAACAAACTCACAAAATGCTAGTTGTGGAGATGAAGAAATTCGATCCTGCTGGGGATAGAGATGGTGTGCAGAATGTAGAAGGTAACTTAAAGGCTTTACTTTTAGTCCAAGTACAAGTTTATATAGAAATATAATATTCAATAATTCAGTAGTCTGAATTATTCAATAATTCAGTAGTACTCACTGTGAATGAGAATGTTTTTCAATGTTATGCTTCACTGTTAGATATTGTACAACAACAAAAGAAGGCTCGCATGGACACATCGCATCTTTCTCTGACATGTTCAGTGAGATCTTTCAGGAGAACAGTACCACAACGCAGAGGGCGAGTGTGTCTACTAAGTTGCTGGTTATCTGGCAAAGCCCATAATTCCCAGGCACAAGAGTACACTTATTTACTGGGGAACTAATCAAAGCCGTCTGCCTGCGCTTGCACAATTAGCAAGAAGATACTTGTCTGCACCTTGCATGAGCGTAGACAGTGAAAGGATATTTAGCTCTGCATCTAATGTAATGAATGAGAAAAGAAATAGACTGAGCTGTGATAAAGCAAAGATGCTTTTGTTTGTAAAGAAAAATTTACCCCACACACTTAAATAAGGGAAATGATGGGTGATTGTGATCCTAACGGGAAGCTATTCAGAATTCAGTTAATGTTAATGTGAGTCAAGAACATTCAAGTTAAGAAATTTACCAATTTAATGTTCAGAATACAGTTCATGTGAGTTAATGTGTTTTCTGTTTATAACTGAGACCAGTTACTCTGAAACATGGAAAACATGCAGATACAGACAGAATAAAGTTATTATTTACATTTCTTTCAAAGCTGTGTAATTAATTATTACACAGCCCCTCCTATTCTACAGGAGGAGGATTATACAGGTGCAGCTGTTCAGTTTCTGTTGTTTAAGGCCTAATATATAATCTCCTGACAGTATTTTCCCATCACTTGCATAAAGTTGATATGATGACTATAGGTGTGTAGTTTTCTGCTGTTGAAGGATTTTTGCCTTGCTTGGCACTGGAAAATAGCAGGTTTTTAAGCTTTTGCAAATGACCTTCTAACAATATTTTGTTAAACTTATTAACTACTGTTAGCATTGTTATAACAGTGTATATTACTTCTTTCCATTCTGGATGGAGTCTCTTTACTGAATCCAGTCTTCACTATATTTAAGTGAAGATTATTCTTATCCATTCAAACAGCCTTCCTTGGATCCAAGCACAGTTGGGTACAACAAACAATCTGTATGGAGCATGTCTGAGCATGTCATTGACAGTAATATGTGTTATGTCTGTTATAAAATGTGTATAAAGTATAAATAAATATTGAAATAAATAAAGGCACAATGGTTCAAACAGCACAAATTAACAATACTGTTTTGGTACAATTTAGGAGTTATGCTGCGTGGTCTTATGTACAGATATTTTCCAGTGTGATTAGGATTTGATGTGATTAGATGGAGCCTTGAGTGATGAATCCTGCCTTTCTTTTCACACAGTTAAAATATATCATTTAATAACCTGATACAAGATCTTGACCAAAAACTGATGCACTGCTTCATGGAAATAAATGTTGTGATGTTATTTCCATCAAGAGGTGCATCAATTTTTGGTCAAGATCTTGTACTGACAATGAAAGAGGTGAGCACTCTGTAAAGTCTCCTCCAGCACATCCCAAAGACTTTCACTGAGGTTAAGGTCAGGACTCAGAGGTGCCAATTCATGTGTGAAAATGATTCTTTATGCTCTCTGAACCATT